>JARGXW010000650.1:0-78157 GCA_029204085.1 Mycena sp. CBHHK59/15
TGACAGCCTCAGGCCCAATTGGGCCTGGCTTGACAGCTCCAGGCCTAATCGGGCCTAAGGTTGTTCCACACATGACACCAGAGCCGCTATTTCCTATCATTCCATCCTCACACGAGACATATATATATATATATATATAACTACTGTTTCTTCCACAGGCGTCAATCTTTGGAATATTTCCGGTTTGGTGGGTAGAACTTCACATGACGATGGGCGTGTTCTCGTCGCGGCACGTAAGTTATCCTCTTTCGTGATCTTCGGCCTTCCTCCCAATGCATTATAACTTATCCAGTGCGGTTCGCGGCGTTCCGCTTAATTGAGGCTGGGCTGGAAGATAAGCCCGGAATCGAAAGTATGTTTGTCGTGCTAGGCCCGACTCTGGGCAGTGGTGTTCTGATATGTACCTCATCCAACCAAGCTCTCGTACACGTCCTCCAATTGGCTAGTAAGACAGGAGCGACTCTATCAGGTTCGATTATTTTCCGCCTTGTTAGTACCTGTGCTGCATTGTGATCGTTTCTCCTCACAGAAATCGGGAAGAGCGACGCAGCGGGAAGCGTGCTGACGAGTGCGGCCAGGGTGCGTGATGTTTACGGATACGCACGCATGCCGGCTTAACGTAGATCATTTTTGTCGCTGACGTTCCAGTTCGAAGAGTTGTTGCGAGATGCGGACGACGCCGAGGGTGCGCACCGGGTGGAAAGGGCGTCTGCGACCGTGGTCTACTTCTCCTGTAGGATGGAAGCGGTACTTGTTCGGTTAACTCCGCGCTTCGCACCACTAAGGAATCTCCAGGCGTGGAAAGAGGGGAACTACAGTGTGGCTGCATTCATGTCACAGAAGATAACCGGTATCCTTTGCTTTTCCTAGGTGTTTGGAGCGACGGTTTACGTGGTCTTAGACGACGAACAACGGCTCTCTCTCTTGCCTCCTCACGATGTGAGCCATATGGATTTGAATCCCACGCCATACATTAATTAAGTGTTCTCGGCATAACAGCGGGAGCGGTTGGCATGCAAGCTCCATGAAATCGGCAAGGCCGTGCTAAAGGCTCAGGGTGGCAAGGCAGGTAATGAGGGCCCGGAGGCGGCTCCATGGCTTCAGAAAGCCTTTAGCATCGCCGACCAGCTCGATGACACTGCCGGCCTTGGGATCGCAGGGCTCAAGGTAGGCTACAGGGTTATCAATCTTTCTCCATGCGCTGGATCATTCCCCAGATCTCCATCCTGAGAACAATGGGTGCGTTTGTCTGGCAATGGGTCATCTTCTGATCCTTCCTATTCTGCAGCGAGAGCATACTTCATTTCTGGGTCGTACGACAGGGCAGAAGCAGCTCTTGATGAACTTATCCCTACGATGGACACATTCAGTGAGAACGTAAGTAATCTCCCGTGTGTTCCAGAATGTATTCAATCTCAGCCCAGTCCAAGGGACGCTCTGAATATCAAGAGCTTCGCTGGCTGAGATTAGCCGTTCTAAAGCGGCGGAAAGCTGGGGATCCTGCATTGCTAGATGGTCAGCGATGACATTCGATTCCAGTTTCTCACACTGATGACTGATCTGGGTGCAGCATTCCAATCCATCATCGACCACATGACGTTCTGCGAGACGAATATTACCGAGTTCGTGCTTATTCAGTCCCTTGATCTTTTCTCACTGTACGGCAGTGTTCTGCAAGACCTTCGGACTTTGAGTCATCAACAGTACGTCAGTTTTATGTGCTTAGGTCCCATATGTTTATTTTTGCAGTGTTTTGGTTACGAACGTCAATCAATACTGCTTGGAAAAGGTGTTGGCCTCCCAAGAAGTCGAATCTGACTGTGTGGACCGGTTGCTACTGTCTTTGATTGTCCACTGTTCTAAGGACGAAGATCATACGAGGGCTATTGCAACCATAGACTCGGCGTTCACAGGTACATATTCAAATCTAAATCGTCCACGTTGCCTCGCCATTTATGGTATCTTACAGCCACGCTTGTGGCCGAATTCAATCTTCTCAATCTACCTGCTACGGCATGTCTCACGGTATGTTCCTTGTCAAAGCCGCTCCGCACGTGAATCATGTACACCGTTCAGCTTATATGGCAATACGGTGACCGTCATTTCAACGCCAAGCGTTGGTTGGATGCGGCGGATTGGTTTCTTGCCGGTAGTCATCAACTCTTCCGGGCGGCTTGCCCGACCAGCGGTGCGAAGTGTTTCCGAAAGGCAGCGCTGTGCTATATAGAGCAGCGCGAGTATGCCAGAGCTTCGGCCGTGATCCGGCGCTGTCCGTCCAATGAGGCAACGTCCCATTATGTCTTGTTTCTCACTGCCGTTCATCAAGGTTCGTCGGCAGGCCTGTCCATGAACTTCCGTCCATTTCCAATTAACAAATATCGCAGGGCTAGATGACGAAGGTGCTTCCCTCGGAATTTCACGCTCACTAAGCTAACAAGCCTGAGTTCCTAGCGATTAGAGCCGTCCGGGACATGGTGAAGGCTGCGGATTTTGACCGCAAAATGCTGTTGTTGGCAACTCAAATTTCGCACGAGTCGGAAATGAAAACAGTCCTCCTTTCAGTCTTGGAAGCGCTGTTGAAGACCCTGAAAGTCGAAAATAGTGGTGAGACAGTGGTCGAAGCGATGACTCTCATTCGCTGCATAATTAGACTTGTGCTGAAGCTACTTGTCGAACCGGCCGCGAACAAGTGCGACGTTTTCTCCCTATAATGAGCTGTTTAACATTTATGCGCAGACTTGTTTTGATTGAAACCCTGATATCTCACTTCCAGACTGGTGCGTATTTTTCTTCTGATGGCGCTATTTTTTTGACAGTTGGGCAGCTAAGATCCTGGCGGAAGCAGCATGCGCTCAAAAAGCGATTGCCCTGATTATCAAAGATGTTTCCTGGTTGTGGAGAACCGCGTACAATTGTGCGATTCAGGGATGCGCCGAGTGGGACCGGAGCGAGGAACGCGTTTCGGAGCTGTTTGAAGTTGCAAGAGATGTGGGTACCCGCCCTGGCGTCTGAGTAACCCTTTAACAGCTTCCCATAAGCTTCTGAGCGCATGCTGCGAAGCTTCGCCGATCGACGTCGACGCTGACCTGTATCTCCATCTCATCAATGCATCCTTCTCTGGCGTTTCTGGTCGGGGTAATATTTGTCGCCTACACCACGGGCTCCCACCTCTCACATTTTCCCTCTTAGTATTCGCTGGCCGTTTAGCCGCTGCCAACGGAACGATGAATGTGGGAATATATATACATAAATGCCTCGCCAGCTCATCTCCCACAGGTCGGCCGTTTGCGCCAGAATGCGGCAGAAGTCAAGGCGTGCAAGCACAGGATTTTGTCAATCATGGAGAAGAACAAAATTACTGACGCGGATGACGGTCTGCGTATGCAGTATTTTCTTCACGTCCTGCGTGTCTTTGAAGCAGAGATCCTGGCACAACTGAATGACTGGGATCACCTGTCACAGATTGTCACGGTCAGTCCAGTTAATTAATATGATAATTGAAGACGTTGAGTGACATCTTGCAGGATGTTGTAAGCTCTGGTCCCTTGGGAGTGGATACGTATGAAGCAATTGCGGATATATTGGTTGGTACCTTCATCCGCTCTAATGAATTTATCTCAATGTTCCTTAGTGGGCGGAGCCCGAATGTCCAATAAATGGTGCGGATTTATTAACGCCACAGGAGTGGTCTTGAACCTGACTGTTCGATAGTGTTGTCTAACGGTCTCGAGGTTTGTCTCCCTGTTTCTAGAATTACGATGAATGCGACTTCTTCTAAGGCAATACTTCGTGCGAGCCTGGACCAGAATTCTCTCTCGGTCGAGAAATTTTCCCGGTGGTTAAGAGGAATATGCACCATCATTCTTGCGAGAAATACGCCCTCGGATCGCGTGAAAGCCATCGGATACGTGGAACAAGCGATCAGTGTGATAGAAGACAACAAAGAAGGTGATGATGTAAGCTCTCGTCTCACTTGATTATGATACAGCGCTTATAATTAGCGGATCAGTCTTACCCGCTAGATGAACGGCAATGGCTTCTGGGCACTGCATACAACACTGGTTTCGAATGTCTCGAGTAAGTCTTCCGAATGTGGCCTTGGTTGGTTGACTCATTTTCTGGAGCAGAGCATCGATGTTTGATGAGGCCAAGCGGTGGTTTGAATCAGCCACTGTAATCTGTCGGTTTGTTCCTGGGGGTAAGGAACGAGCAGAAAAGGTTTGTTTCAAGATTTATCACATTAATGTGCACTGAACTCGTCCAAGATTTCCGAGACATATATGCATCTGCTCGCTCGATACAATCCGGGTTGAATGCCCCTGCATCTCGCTTGCGTGCTGTGTTCCTTTCGGCGTCTTTAGTTTTCTTGCCGCCAGCTGTATCAGTGTCTCCGATAGCATACTCAACGCGTATAAGTACTGTATATCATCACCTAGCAAATAAGAACATGTTTGCATGGTACGCCCTCAGGAGTTCATGTTTGCTCCGCAGCCTTGCCGAAGGCCGAGCGTTTTGTCGTAAGACTCGGTCGTTACTAATGACGCAAGTCAGAAGAGCACCTCGCGCGTCGCACATCGCGGCCTCCCACTACGCCGTATCTGCCAAGTTGGAAATCAACCTGATCAGGTTGGCCAAGAATTGGCTCGCGTGTGGTGTTTATGTAAGGAACCAGTACGGAGTGACAGATTTTTTCACTAATTCTTCAGATTCACAGAAGAGCGAGAGAATTTCAACCTATTTACCTTACGGTACCGTAATCCGTCCGATTGTGTTAAATAAGCACTGGTATCAGCGGCAGGTTAAATATCTCACAACCAAGTTGAACCGAGCCTGACCTCCAGGATCCCCCCACTCCACAACACAGAAGCTTCGACGCTGAACATCCAACACTGTGCTTCCAGCATCATCATCGTTCTCGGTATATATATATATCACCGTTGATGTTCATTTTGGATGAGCGTGTGATGATAGGTACGTTTTGTCCACGATCTCCGCAGCTTGGGCTATGCCCATTGATGTTATGAAGCGCATGCAATGTCCTTGTTGCTAGTTTACCTCGTTTGAACTGAATACACAGATTCACGGATTAAATATCAACAGACAAGAGCCGAGAAAGAAGATATCTCACGCTCCAAAATAAAACTCATGTCCATCTGTCCAATACTTATTGAGGGAACTTCCGTTTTCCTCCCACTCTTTCATGACAATGACTTGATGAGTCAACATTGCAAAATACATGGTACAGATAGCGCTAAGTGAATTAAGCATTATGGTTGTTCACCATGGTCCTTTTTCTCTCCTTTTTGTCTTCCTTTTCATTTTCCTTTTCAAAGGGGAAAAAAAGCAGGATACTCAAAAGGAAGCCAAAAAAGGGCCCTTTTTGAAAAACACTGAACAATGGGGTCATTCACTGTAGCCTTTTTTGTGTTCCTTTTCTTTCTCCTTTTTCAAAGAGGAAACAAAGAAGGACAGCCAACAGGAAGTCAAAAAGGGCCTTTTTTGAAAAATGAGCTACCCCCATCATTTTGCAAAAAGGGCCCTTTTTGCGTCTCCTTTTCGTGCTCCTCTTTTGTGGGTTTCAAACTCCGATCCAACCTCTGCTTTCTCTTTCACCAACCAGCCTGTCGCTCGCTCACTCCTCAACTACCGACGTCCTCCTCAAAGACATACCCAATGGAACACTGTGTCTGCATGCACTTGTCTCTCTCAACCTCCCACAGGCATAAGTGGTGCACGGGGCAGATCGGCACAGCACAGGCACAGCTCACACACCATAGTGTGGACTTACCCAACTGACAGCGTCAGCAGCAGGTGCCCTCACTCTTCCACCATCATGGAGTTGTATCTTGAGTGTTACCAACACCGCCTGTAGGTCGACCCTTCTCCACAGCATCCTCTGACACTGGACACCCTTCTCGCTCACTTGTTATATCTGTGCACTCCAGCTCTGGTCTAACTCCACTTCTGTGATCTCTGACTTCCTGGTTCTTCCAGATTTGCCCCAATTCCGGTCTGGATCCGGATTTCCAGAATTGTTCAGACCATTCCGGATCATCGCTATACCAGCACATGACGCCATTGGAACCCCTGCGGAAATCTCTGACCATTTCCAGACTCCGGACCAAACTTTGTTCAGTCTCTGATGCTGCTCTGAAGCATCTTGGGTTTTCATGCAATGAAGGTCTACTGAGTGTTTCCCCTCAATTTCCTCTCTTCTCCGCAAGTACTCCGGTTCCAGTAGTCTGGAACAGTTCGGATCGCTTCGGATCATCGGGTCCTTTATGTCATGACACTTTATGAAGTATTTTCCTGTTTATCCATTTATCTGGAATTCACTTATTGTCTCGAACTTCACTTCACTTCTACTTCTCCATTTGGACAGTGACTTATTGTTACACCTAGGTCGCATTACTTATGCTTACTACGACTCTCCTATTGTCTTGGACTAATCCTTTCCAAGCTATTGTTACTCTTATTGTTTCTTCCTTTTCATCCTCCACAATTAGCTTACATGTATATATACCACTTAGGTAGCTCCAGCACGTCAGCTGGAAAATTAATGTTGTTTCCATGTTTCCTTTCATGGACTGAGTCCTTCACTTTCAACCTGATCCTCGACTCGACTCCGGAGTTATGCCCAAACCTCTGGACATTGTCTTTGTACTTTGCCTTTACTTCTGGTCCATTTTCCGGTCCATTTCCGGTTCACCTCGTTCTTCTTCATCCTTTGCCTTTGCCTCCATTCGACCTCCAGTTCACCTCTGGTCATCCCTCCAGTCATCCCTCCAGTCATCCCTCCAGCTCCCACGCCACTCTGACAGAACTCTGGTTTCCTCCAGTTTATCTCCAGGAACCTGCCCCTTGTTCCTGGGCAAGGCATCGATCTTGTTGCCTTTTCTGGAGTAGCTCTACTCAGATCAGACTTCCGAGTCACAGAGTGTTTCCGTTCTAGTCCTGGCTCAACAGCCAGACAGTCGCACACCTTTCTGAGCTGTGGTGTTTGCAAGAACAGCCAAATCTTTGCCTCCAGTCCTGTTCCGGTTTCTGGACGTCTTCTGGATCTGGACTCCAGCCGGACTTCTTGTCCCCCATCTGGCTCAGGATATAACATCACTCCACCTCATGTTCAAACCCCACGGTGCATATACATGCCGTTCCGAGCCTGTACTCCACGCTTGCCCTTCCTTTACATTCAACATCCATATTCACGCCTATGCCCAACCCTGATCACACCTGGGGACGAAGACAGCCAACACATGAAAGACTTGGACAGCTAGGGGTACATGTCTCCACTGAACACTCCTTGGTGGGATTAAGTGCAAGTGAGCAGGGGTCTTTGATGATTGGGGTGAGTCACGTCAAATCGGGACCTCTGCTGTGGAACAGAGGCTCACTCGAGCCAGTGACCAAAGGGAATCGGGGTTTGTCATTGTAGCAGGAATGGTGTAAGGCCAATAACATGGCAATTTGGACCCTTGTTCATTTTGTGACAGCACCAGTGTACTTATTGTAGATCATTATTCCCACTACGTGCCCTTAAATCACAGTTCTCATTCAAGTACAAGTCAGTCTACACTCTACAAAGATATGCGCACACCATTGAAGGCTGATGCCAGCTCTCAGTAGGTGCTGACTCAGACAGCAACAGCAGGCACTCTTTCGGCTTGTAGGGTTGTTGGGTGATACAGTGGTGGCGGGCAGGCATGTTGTGGTGAGGACGCGATGAGGACACAGAGATCAATGGCAAAGTTTAGCTGAGCAGATGCAACAACCAGTCAGATATCAAAATCTTACAGGCTGCCAAGCCCTGCCAGCAATGCAAAGAGGGCCCTTTTACTCTCCTTTTGCCAAATCTGCCAGGATACCTGTTCACAGTAGTCATTTTTGAGCTCCTTTTGTTGTTCCTTTTGGCTTCCTTTTTTCCAAAATGGCGGTGAAATGGCAAAAAGGAGAGAAAAAGGAACCCAAAAAGGAGCCCAAAAAGGGCTACTGTGAACAACCCTAATGTTCCTTTTGCAAAAGAGCCCCTTTTTCTTTTTCAGACCCCACCTTAACCTTGGCTGATTTTTTTTCTCAGATAGATAGTGTTGATGTATTCATTTACCCCTGCCTCAGTTTCAGAATTCCCTTCATCAAGGTGATTATTAGACCAGTGACCATCTATCTATGGAAGCAAGCTTGTCAATAGACAGACCAGTTAATCTGAGTTTAAAAACATGATACAAGCGGCTTGCCTTAAAAGGTTATTCCAGACCACTCAATCCCCACCTGTATAATACATACAAACATTGTGTTCTTTTGTACTTGTGTGTTGTTGCATCGTTCCACCATTGAATTTACAGCATGAAACGTCTGCAGAACCCATTCTGTGAAGAAGTGAAGAAATGTCAAACCTCATGTGGTGCATTGAAGTTTTCTCTGCAAGATACCTCTGCTGGCCCACTCATTATAACAGCAAATCCTGTCAGCGAAACTACTCCTTGGTATTATTAATTGGGTTATTAATACATTAGTGGGCGAGTTGGTGATCAGTATAATGGCTTTTAGTCAAGCCTTACAGGTTGATTGCACCTCAACTGTTGAAGCAGAGGACAATTGAACACCCCTATAATCCTAGGTGGATATCCAGATGTCTTCAGTGTTCAGTTTATGGGTCTCAGAACTATTCGTTTAGTCCCTAGGATAATGGAGTTCCTGCCTAGGATGTTGTCCTAGCCAACGACTTCTGTCTCAGGTCTCTTAGGTGGTTTAACCCCTTTATGGTATCTATGTAAACCTGCATCGGAGTTATAATTGCCAGACATGAGTGGGACAGTTGATCCCAGACCTCAACTTGTCACATGGCTCATTGTGTTACTTGCTGAGGACAAACAAACCACAACCTGTCAGTTACAGGTCGTTCTCGGAATGACATCGGCTTGGCACAATAGTCTTTCCACATCTCTTGGTGAGTGGAACAGTTGATCCCAGACCTCAACTTGTCACATGGCTCATTGTGTTACTTGCTGAGGACAAACAAACCACAACCTGTCAGTTACAGGTCGTTCTCGGAATGACATCGGCTTGGCACAATAGTCTTTTCACATCTCTTGGATAGTTGCCTGGTACTGGGCTTAAGATGTTACAGGATTTCGGTTGGATATGTTACTCCTAGGCTGTCAATGAAGGAATATCACTCCTTGCTAGTCTGGTCTCTAGTACACTAATGGCTGTGGTTAACTGTTCAGAGCCCACAATAACCCTTGTAATTGAGAGTGCACAGTCTAGGTAAAGGCATGCAGTCCTTGAAAATGCTAAGGTGCCGTTTTCCTACACCAGCAAATTCCACGGCTTATCACCACACTCTGCCTCCAGCATTTTTTCCTTACCCACTGCTATTCCTGATTGCTCAAACCATGAAGACACTTCAGAACTGCCCTTGGATACTCTCGATTTGCTCATTTACTCTGCAGAGCTCCTGCCTCAGTCCCAACACTTCTCCTGTCCATTCTACAGAAGCCAACCTTGATGGATTGACCCAGGAATACCCATTCACCAGCTGCACCCGATCCACACCACATACAAAAATCCATAACCTTCTTGCTGATCTCTGCAAGGAGAAGATTCTGCCACCAAGTTCTGGATCCTGATGATACTGCTTATGATTGCTATTGCAGTCATCTATATCGGGATGATAGCACTAAACTCTCATCTCTGAAGTCACAGCCGACATCCACATTTACTGTTGTGACAATCTGAGCATCAGTACTTCAACACACATGGAACAGCATGGCTCCTCTGGTCCTGCCAACATGCAATCTGGAATGTTCTGTGTCTTTTACAAACTCCAAAATGCTCTGCACCAGCACATGATCCTTGCCCTGATCATGAAATGATTCAAGGAAACCAAAGGCCTGCACTTCAATCTCGACATCAAACCCTCACTGGAACAGCTCATCTCCTGCCATGACTAGCTTGTTGTCACTGTCATTTGAACTCTCGCCACTTATGTCGAAGGCTTTGATTATCTTTGGAACAATGGTCGATTGCAGCACAAGGCTCATCATGCCATTCCAGTTGAATACAAGACAGAACAATTCCCAATGCATGCTACAACAATAGAAGAGGCAACTGTCTGTGGAAATCTATTATTCCATGATGATATATACATCAACCAGCTCAGTCACACATCAGAGTTGCTGAGCAGATATGTCATTCCTGACTTCCATGACCAGCTGACAAACACCAGTATACGAGCAGCTCAGATCCTATGTGCCAAAGATGTCAATGCTTGGACTTGCCATGAGATTTTTCAGCTCGGTTTTGGCCTTCTCCATCTATGTTTGAACCTTGTCTGGGAAATTCTTCTTGTGCACCATGGTTCTATCAACAATGCAGGTAGCCTCTCATATTTCTTTGCACTGATGGAGAAAGTGTGGCTCGGAAATGACCAGCCAGACTATCACTCACTTTTGGCAGCCTTGACTCAGGTTCTCAATAGCCTCCTGATCAATGCATGGCTCAGGGAATGTGGTGTCCAATCCCTCAACGCATTCACAGAATCTAAGCTGACACCCGAGCAGCACTGCAAGATAGCTGCACAAATCCTTACTGACTACACCCATGAATGCTGTTATATCCATGCTTTCTAGGTCCATGAGTTTCTGGTCATGTCCGGAACCGGATCCCGGAACTGGACGGAATATTCTCGGACTCATCACGGATCACCGGGTTTTTACGCAATGAAGGATTACTGAGCGTTTCCCGTTTATCCGTCTTTATAATCCTTCTTCTTATTGTTCATTTCTCCGACATCACTTCTTCATCCTCTTTGGGACTCGTATTATTGTTATGTCCGACAGGTCACCTGACTCGCACCTTTTCAGGAATACAATTAGGACTTAGCTATATAAACCCTTAACATATGCCATGTACTTCAGTTTGATAATTAACGTTGCTTTGCTCTACGCTCTGCACTGAGTCGTCCTCCGGTTAATTCCTCCGGTCCTCTTTCCTTCACCGGCCACGGTAGTACGCACATCCTACGGTCCTGTGGTGCTTGCGTTATCCTCCCATATACTTTCCGGAAGTTCCGATCCTCCGGTCCCCGGTTCCGGTTCCGGACTCGTTCATCTCGTTCTTCCTTCCGCTCGGTATATAACAAATGCGAACAAACCAACATCCTCTTCACCATCCAAATCTGATGTGAACAATGATGACTCCTCATCTGGAAACGATTCAGACAATTCAGACACTGATTCAGGACACCCAGAACTACCCAAATCATCCTCCAAACCTCAGGCGAGTCCCAAGGATGACATTGCATATCATAATATCTGAATCTTGACTTGAGACCTCCTGATTGTTGTGGCCCTCATTTGTGTGATCTCCGATGGAGACATAGGACGTGTCAAAGACTTTCTTCCCCAATTAGCGATGATCTTCTGAGGATCTGGCTGTAACAAGTATTGCATGGAGATCTTGCACTTCTTGCACAATCTCAAGCATGTCTGGACACCTGAATTCATGTAATATCTTTCTCTCGTGTCCTAGATTGTCACTCATGCCCTTTCTCTTATTTACGTAGGGACATAATGTGTGATAATATGATCATATGTATTTCTGGACTGGGTCCAGGACACTGCATGCCCATTGATCTGAATATTGAACATCTGATTGGATATCTCAAGGTCCAAAATATTGTGTGATAGTCTACCAATATCTCTGACTTTTTCAAGATACTGTTACAGGACAAGGGTATGACTTCGACTTGAGATCATTTGGGCAACATCTCTGCAGCCATTGTGCATTTACAGCATGTGAAAAAGAAGGTTTCTGCTGCCCTTGACACCGCATACAGAAACACTGGACATACAACCCCTGACACCTCGAAGAGTCACGGGAAAGACAGAAAGGGAAGGCCTTCAACAGTTCCAAAGCAGTCATCTGAACAACACCCAGCAGAAACTTGTGGAGGATACTATGCTGACCAGCAAAGCAAAACTGAAGTCGTCAATGCTCATAACATTCAACAAGAAAATACTGGCCATGGTTGAGGGCCACATATTTGAAGATGAAGAGGATGAATGCCCAGCATTGTCGTTTGGAACATCGGTACAGCTAAACAGTGATATTGTACAAGTGCAATATTCAATTTGAATGAATTAACTATGTCAACTTCTTGTTATGTTCGTGCAACTCTGACTGGCTATCAGTGATTAGTCAGCTCAGCCGATCATGCCGCCATCTCTGGAGTTTATCCGACTTACTCATTTCATCTGATCCTCATGATTCACTTCGCCTTTCTTTCCGGTGCTGCTAGCCAGCATTGAGGTCGGACTCTGGTTTCTGCCAGATGTCTTTTCTGCACCTCTTCGTATTACTATCCTTTCACAACTTCGGAATCAGTCACCTGGGATCTTCTGGGTCCATCTGGACCTATTCCCCATCCCCAGGTCTCCTCCGAACTCTCTCCGGTTATTCTGGAACTTTTGCATATTTTCCATCACGACCTAGGTCTCCTCTGGACATCCTTCCAGACCTCTCCGAATTCCAGTCCTTCACAACCATCACGACCCTGGTCTCCTACAGACGTCTTTCCGGACCTCTCTGGATTCCAGTCCCTCACGACTTCGGGTTTCTTCGAACGTCCATCAGGACCTCTTCAGACATTATCCCTTCATGACTTCGGAATTGTAGCCTGGGGCCTTTGGACCTCCGAACCTCCACCCTGGCTCTCTTCCACCTCTCTCCGGTCGCTCCGTTGCCGGAACCCACATCTGGTGTTGTCCAACTCAGGTCGAACTTAGTTCCCTTTGTTTGGAATTTTCCTCACTCTCGAATCCTCTGATTTTCCTGGTTACGGATATTCACTATGCACCACAATACCACTCCATTGAGCTGACCGTAGGCAGCTAGTACACCATTCCAATCCTCTGATTTCTCCGATTCTGTGCGCACACACCTCAGACACGAAATCTGATTCTGCGTTGGCTTTTCCGGTCACGGAAAGATACTCCGAAAATCTCTGGTTGCTCCGGTACTCCGGGTATCTTAGCCAAGTCTTGCGAGGTCTCCACCAGATTCCGATCCTTCTATGGATATTTTGGGGCTTGTATGCCCATCTCGATCCTTCTATGGGTACCTCCGGCTTTTATGCCATCCTTGGGTGTTCATACCCTCCGCTCCGGACTTTAGTTCGGACCCCTTTCAGCTTCCTCTGGATTTCAGTCCTCCATCCGGAGTTCACCTGCTGAACTCTGGTTTTCAGTCGCACCTCTGACTTTCAGTCGCACCTCTGACTTTCTCCTGGTCGACTCCGGACTTCTTCTGAACTTGTTGCGGTTGTAGGTTGCACTTCTCTTCGGACTAGCCCATCTCCGGGTATTTGGTCACTACTCTTGCAACTCTGGCTTGCCGAATCTCTGCTTCTGGCCCTCGGGCCTTCTTCCCTCTCTGACCTTTGTCTCCTTTTCAGGAATTCCCTGGACTCTGAATCCCGCTCCGGCTTCACTGTAATTCCGACCATTTTCACTCCGGTGTTTTTCACTCCTCCATATTTTTTGGAGTCTTTGCAAAACTCTTCTTAGCGAGTTTTCTTACATGTGGTCTTGCCCTTGTCTTCCGACACTCGTCCTCTGGTACTCCGGACTTCTCCGGACTTCTCCAGACTCCTCCGAACTACTCCAGACTACTCGCTTGACCATATGCTTCAGTGTCAACCTTTGACCTGCACACCTGACAATGTTCACTGGGTTATTTTGACTCACTTAGACTTGCCCCAGAACCAGGTTTAAGTCACCCGGTTGTTCCCCCATAACAATCACCCGTTTACTGGGTGATAAGCGGGGAAAGTGAACTTGTTGAAAACAGTGGTTTTCTCAGCACTGTAACTAGTGCTTGCAATTGTGCCAGCACCTATGTGTGTGCCTACAAAATTCAAGCAGCATTTCAATAGGCAATTTAGTCCTTTGCATTACACGAGTCCTTGAAGCCATTTTCTGGTCAGCTTATATAATTACTCCATCGTAAGAAAAATTAGATAGAAAAGCAAGTAGGGCATTTGGTGAGTGCAGTATAATTTTAATTCAATATAATTAAGTATGTATTGAATCCTAGATCTCACTTAGTTGTATATCCTCGAAGAATTCTGACATGTAACTGCAGACATTTCACAGTCCGCGGCCGACAGTCCGACATTTCAAGTCAATTGCATACAGTGTTAGTGGAATGTAAATGGCACACATTCTGAAGAGACATTTAGTCTCATATTAAAGTTCTAAAACAATCCTTCTACTCACATTGCGCTGATTTAACAGCCGACTGGCCCTACGTCGAAATCTTCTCAACGCCGAAATCCCGAAAAGGCAATTTTTCATTGTTGTACCAAACCCATTGCTACGTCGGTCTCAATCTGTATCAGGATCTGTCTTGTCCGGATCTGTGGCCGTATCCGTCTCTGAATCTGTCTCTGTCCTCTCTGAATCCGTATCTGTCTCTGTCCTGTCCGGATCTTCCATCAATTGTCTTATCTTTTCTATTACTTTTTTCGTTTGCTCCTGGTGCCTCTGTCTCTTTGGCATGTGGACACGATGCGGGCTCAGGTCAATCTCGGCTGCCTTCCGTGCATAGGCACCGTGAATGGTGCTCGTACTTGCTACATGGTCAGATTCCACTGTCTGGGAAGACAATTTGAATCATTAAACATCGTGATCTTGAACTACAATTCTCACCGACGGTCCTGCACTCCCACCCTTTGGAGTAGTGGTACCCACTCCCTTATCCTCCAATTCGGACAAGTCCCTCGGAAGCATCCACTCGGCAACGGGGGTGTCACGGAGGTATCCAGCCAGGGCATAAAACCGGTCTACATGATTCAAGCACGGACTAGGATCGAATCGGGGTGGATAGTAGTCGCCGAATAACTCGGAGAAAAGCAGGGCCTTCAAGACTTGACCTCTGGTGAGCCCAGAATCCGAGGAATTCGAACCCACTAGAGTGGAATCAAAGTCTAGACTATTGGTGTAGGACTTGGAGAGAAAAACATCAGATCTGCAAAGAACCTAAGTCATTGTTACTGGTAAAGGATTCAAGAGGTGTTTCCTACTTATCACTGGACGGCATGTCCTGGTATCTGGAATATCCAGTAATAGGTGACAGTAGTTAAGGTCGCGTGCTATGTAAGCATTCACAAAAAAGGCTAGCGTGCAATTGATCGATTAATCCTCTCCGTCGTAGTATGGTCGTGCTAAGTTACCACTGCGATCTACAATAACCCAGTGCTTTCCATTTGTTGTTTTGAACCGTCCAACAAGGCACTGAACGCTTGTCATGTCCACAACCTCAAGACGTCCATCCTTCTGATAGTAGTGCATATCAAGATCGTTATGCGTGTTGACTTCACAAGTTCGGATGGCCACGAGGATGAGAGTAGTCTCCTCGGTCAGTTGCAACTCCCAGGCGCGAGGGATTTTTACGACAAAGATATGCTGAAGTTGACCATAAAAGGTTTTAGGTTGAAACTGGGGTGCCAGACGGCGGTTTCAGGCATTTTCGTCGACAAGGAGGACATACTGGGTGGGTGTCAATCCAATTTCAGAAACAGAACACATAAAGAAAATACATACCCGGACATATGTGGCGTCACGACGGTCCTCAGAGGCAGTGAGCATGGAGGATGCCAACATTCTGTCGCCGTCATCGAGCCTTTGAACCTTCGCCCATTGGTCTACATTCTCAGCATTAAAATACTTGTTTATCGTAGGCAAGTTAACGTCAAAACGAGTAGAGAGTGAAACAGAGATTTTTCGGGCCAGCCCAGGAGAAAGAGGTGTCGAGATCCGATGTGGTGGAAGAAGAATACATGTCGGGTCTGTAATCATGAATCTGTAAATGATAGTTCAAAACAAAGATTGAATATTCGCACATGATGGGTGTGAGAAGGCTCCGGGCGCCCAGGACATTTTTGGAGGCCCCAGTCGGAGAGCGTCTCCAAGCCCATGTGTGGTTTTTATGATATCAAGCTGGGCAGTCGCAACAACATGGGCATCGATACTTGCGAAGGGGAAGCGCCGGCTCTTAATACAGGGCTGCAAACGGCTGCAAAAACGCTCCATAGGGAACACCCAGTATGCCCAGACTGGCCCAGCAGCCTCGATACCGTCTGCAATGTGAAGGAGTGCGTGGATGGTAAGGGGACACGCGGAGAGTCTATCTGGAGAGAATTGATAATAGAGTCTGCAAGTCCGATTAGATATCATGCGGAAAGCGTTCAGAGAAACTTACTCCTCATACTGTTCAACCCACTTCGCGAAACCGGTTCGGATTGTGGAAATGTCGTTGCGAGTATGCTCAAACTGGAGGCAGAGATTTACGAGCTTTACAAACTCGATAAAATGATCGTAATAAACACGACTTTTGAACTTGTTGTGGAGGAGAACGGGTCCGAAGTAGAGGAGCCAGAAGGACCAGGTATCGGCAGTGCATGCGGTTTTATCCTTTGAAACATCGGGTGGTCTGGCCCCAAATGCTGTCGGAATCGTAGAACCCACAGTGGCAGTGGCAGCACCAATCGCATCCCATACAGTGGGATGAAGCTGATACGACCCCGTGCCTTCGTCGAGCCCTTTGTAGTTACCTGTCCAAAGAAGCACCATGTTTTTCATGACATTCTCGTAGATAAGATGCATGAAGTCGTACGGGAAGGAAAGGGGGAAGAAAATGGATGACAGAACTGAGAGAATAGGAACACCTTTAACACCATATTTTTTTGAGAGACGCTCGCCCGCAGCTGCCGACTCTGCTTGTTGAACTTCACGGCCTTGGGCCAAGATTTCGTCATGGTGGCGCAGAGGAAGGTTCAATGAGTCGTATTTCTTGATAAGATCTGAATCGATGACGTCTGGGTGTCGCGAACAATCGAGGGGAACATAATGGGTTGTTCCACTAGAATTGGGTACACGCAGACCCTTGATACTGCACATGCGACAAGGAGTGACGCCGTTGTGTCCCTTCATCCGCATAATCATGGAGACGGCAGGTATGTCGCCAAAGACTGTGGTGAGATATGCACGGAGAGCAAACTTCTCCTCTGAACAAACATCATATGCAGCAACACCCATCTCGAGCTTCAAGAGCTCCTCAACGAGCGGCCAGAGGAAGGAATCAGCATCTTTGGGCTTATTGGGGCCAGGGATAACGCCCACGCACAAGACATGTTTCAGATGAAACCGAATCTCGGGGGGAGGTTGTAGTTGAACAGGATGAGGGGCCAGCAGGTCTTTTTACGGCGCTTGAAAGGGGCAAAGCCATCCGTGGAGAGCCCCCGCAAGTCAGAAAAGAACTTGAATGGCATCATCTGTCTGTTAACAGTGACGAATCGCTCAAGTAGGGTGCGGTAATTAGAGCTATCGAATACGTCGTTAACACCGTTTTTGTTGTGTTTGAATTCGCCTCGGTATCGCATCTGCTTGACAAGCTCAATGTTCTTGAAGTAGGAGATGAGACGTGGGATCAACGGTACGTAGGTGAATATTTTGCGTGGCTTCCCGTCTGATTTATACCGAGGCTCGTTGCAGAATGGGCATTTTATCTCGTCCGCATGCGGGCCGACATAACCGCAACAGGAATTGGGACAGCAATGATATGGAACGGGTTTGAATGCTGCTAAAAATTCGATCCGAGCCTTCGTAACTTTGAGGGTTTGAATGTTGGCCTCCGGGAATGCGTAGGGAAGCTTGGAAAAAGTTTCGTTTGTGAGATGATCCTCAGTCTTAAGGGTGAACGCTCGGAGAATTGCTAAGTCATCCTCAGACAGCTCTTCAGCTGGGCAAAAAATTAATTTACATGAAATTGCGAGAAGCGCAAGATGCACCAAATTGTGCAAGTTCACGTTCCATGTCTTCGTCAATAATGTCGCCCGCTGGGAGGCCATATAACCATTCAAACTCGTCGTAATCCTCGTCGCCATCGCCCCAAAAATCGTCCTCACCGCCATCGAATCCCTCGAGATCAGCATCCATGAACATAGCATCTTGATCTTCATCATCCTCAACCATAACCCGATGCCCATTCGACCATACGCCCTCTCGCGCAGCCGCAGTCGCTTGATTTAAGCCTGCAGCAGCAGCAGGGTCATGCAAATCACCGAGACGAGGTTCAGGGACAGGGGATGGCTCATAATATTCACTCGGACCGGAAATTGGGGGTGAAGCATCTACCCTGTCGTTCTCAGCATGGAACTCAGGCATGGCATCGTCCTCTCCCTGTGCCTGGACATCGGAGTCAAAATCCATAAGAACGGGACTGTCAGGCTGGTGCAGTTGACTCTTGCGTCTTCGGCGAGAGGGTGAGAGGACCGGGGACCGTGCTAACCGTCGTTGGTGATGCTCTGGACTCAGACCGAGCACAGCAAGTCAGTGCGCAGCATGGTGTGCTCTGACGAGAGGCGTAATCGCTCCTGCCCGATGATTTCGCTCTGTCTGTGCGGTAACTTTCTTCCCACAACCACAGGCACACGGTCTTTTTGGTCGTGAGTTCTTTGCCATTGCTTTCACTCTTTTTAGCCCAGAGAAAACCAGGGATATCGCAGAACACTTACAATTCGGAGTGCTTGTAACACAGCCAGTCAGTCGTGAGCCAAAATTTAAGCACCCAGAGTACACGGCAGAATATTGCAAGTTCTCAAGACCGCAAGAATGCGCGCACAGTCGGCAAAGATGGTGTTGGCGCACAGGGGCTGAACGTCAGGATGCCGCAGCGGGCGGCGTGCATGGGATCAGGTGATTTTATTAAAGTGAGACATGAACAATGACTAGGACGAAAAAAGGAATTTTGCAATCCGCACCAACTTACATCTCTTCATCCACCACCTCCGACTTCTCCTCTTCTGTCTGTTATGCCCTCGAGTCGTGAGAACGCACCTTCGGCCACAGCGCCTCGCCGTAGCACCCAAGGATCCAATGGCCAACGGAGTGGCACTAAGGGACCAGGAGGGCGTATCGCAAGGAAAGGCACAAATGCCGACCAGGATGTGCTTCAGGCAGAGCTAGAGAGTCTCAAGGGTCTGTCCGTGGCCCCTTAACATGAGTGTGCGCTGACCAGTCTTGACGTAGCGCAACTCGCTGATGCAAACAAGAAGCTTGAGGTACAAGGTCCAGCGCCTGCTGAGGAGGAGCCTATCACACGTATGGAGCGGCCTAAGGGTGAGGCTGGAGACAGAAAGAATGGGTTCGTCTTGCAGGATGCCATGGGCTTGGGAGACACTCCGAACGAAGACGAGATGTATCGTGCGATCCTGGTGAGCAGCTCCAGGTGTGATAACGTGGGAATTAATCTGACGGCATTAGCGCACGGTTCACTTTAACGTCGCACGCGCTAACCTCGATGTTGAGGCTGACTTTGGGCACCAAGATCCGGCAAAGCTTGCATCGATTTTCAAGCTGGTGTGTTGTTACCATCCAGCCTGCACAGCTCCTAATCTCTCACATGCTTAGACTCGGAAGGAACACCCTTACCTCACCCAGCGGCGCTTCCCACTCGACTGGACTACGGCCGAAATGGTCAAGCAGTACTTGCGCAATAAGCGCAGGTACGGTGTTCGCTGCGGATTCATCGCCGACCGCAAGACACGTAAACGAGGCCACGAGGATTCCGGATCCGCGGGAGGGGCCCAAAAGCGCCGCAAGACAGGTCCCACACGCCACATCGACGAGGAGGAGGACGAAGGCAATGAGGATGGTGTTGAAGGAGACAAAGGCATTGCCGATGACGCCGATGAGTAAGTGCACTGCATAGATGCCGTACAAGATATCGATATCTAACCTGCTACCTCATGATCAGCTAGCCGCAATACCAACACCGATCCACGATAGCGCTGTTCAACACAGCTGGAGCCTCTTTAATCTATGTGTCTTTCATCCTTCCCTGTCTACGTGTAGTCATGTGGGTTTTGTGTACGTACCGTATGTACGAGCGTGCCTGCAATGAATATATCTCTTTGTTTCTTTTAATCCGTGCAGTGGGTGAAACATGTCCCTCAATAACTGTGTACAAGACCCCGCTATACGGGTTACATTGACCTGCTTGAGTTCACCAGGTAAAATGGTTTTATTCCACCGTTCTTGAATGCCCCGGAAACCGGGTTACCGTGACCCGGCAAGAGTGCAGCGAAGACCGGGGGAAACACACAATTTAATGAGTGAATTTACCCCGAAAGTAACCAGTTCATGACCCGGTTTGGGCCCGGTATCTTAACCCATTTGACAGGTTACCTTAGGTTAAAATCACCCAGTTTCCAAGCCAAAAGCATCCGTTGGCCGGATTAAAAAACGGGGGAAATGAACCCAGTCCGGGTCTTATAGTGTTTTCCTTTCGGAGGTCTTCATTCCCTGTATTTTTTGGGGTGTTTACAAAACTCTTCCAGCGGGTTTTCTTCCATGTGGTCTTGCTTGCCTCCTCCGACACTCGTCCTATGTTACTCCGGGATAATCTGGACTCCTCCGAACATCTTTGGACTCCTCCGACCTACTCCGGACTACTCTTCCGGACTCCCTCGGATTTCTCTGGACTACTCGCTCGACCATATGCCTCAGTGCCAGCCTTTGGCCTGCACACCCGACAATGTCCACGCTTGGGTGGTTTGCGACAACAGTATCAACATCCATTAGTATGTCGCCAGCTGTTAGGTGAAGCCATAGAGATTTCACACTTCCAATCCTTGATGGATGGTCTCTATGGTCTCTGTTTTGTCCCTTCTATGGGAACTCCGATCCTTTTATGGATATCCTCTCTTTCTCCGGAACGTCCTCTGGCTCCTTCTCCACATCCTCTGGTACCTCTGCCGGTTCATTCTCCACTGTCAAGAGTCGGTTACTCTCGGAGGCGGACGGAAGTCTGGAACGTTCTATCAAGATGAAGAGGTGAAGTGAGCAATATGGAAGGGACTCTCTTGTGATAAAACTTTGTAGATAGGTGTGAAGTCCGGACGGACTCCAAACGGAGGTCCGAGGCAGGTGCTGACAAATGGAGTGGGCTTGCCTTCAGCTCGTGTGCTGCGCCTTTCCCTATGCCCAAGGCCCAATTTCGAGAAGTGACAGACTGAGAGTGAGACAGAGATAGGGCACAATCTTAGTCGATATTCAAACTGATATAAGTGTAAGTACATGGTGATATATATACTAATTTCAGAGTCCGAGATATTTCCACACTAAACAATTAAAACAATAAACTAATTATAGTATGTATGGGGATGAAGAATTTAGCAAGAACAATAAAGTAATTGTCAAAGGGCCAGAGGTCCGAGACCTCCGTGATGACATGAAGAATCATGTGTGCACATAATTGTTAGGAGCTGGAGCATGTGGAGGAACAATAAGAGCCAATGGGGTTGATGAATAGTAAGTCCGACGGAGTCCGATGGAACCCGATGGAACGGATCATGACATCCACTTCCTCTGGGCGCCATCTCTGCATCCTGCTCTGGTCGCCCTGGACTTTGACACCTTCCAATTCCTCATCACCTTCATCCTCCTTCCGGCCTTCATTGGCCTCCACAGTTAAACCCTCATCACTCTTTCCTTCACCCAATGGCTCTCCTCGGACTTCCATACTCCGATAAGTCCATGCGGTCTTCTGTTCCTTGGGGGCAAGGAATGCAAGGGGGGGATACTGTTATACCCATGCACAAGATCCGAACTCTGGTTCACTTTCAAACTCCAGATCATCTCTGAACTCTGGACTTCAGCCTTTCGGGTGGCGGTGGTTCGGAGGCAGTGCCATCAATCAATCAATTTCCCGAAGCGAATGTGGACAGTGGCTTTGCCAGTGGCCCAAATTATTTTTGATTTCATCCGAGTCCTTCCGGGAAACCGTACAGACATGATCTGGTATGTTTCTTGAAGGCATTGTTGTTGGATTATGTAGAATTTTGTGGTGTAGAGTGTAGAAGCGGGGGGGAGAAGAATAAAACGATAATTTATTGGCGAGGTCTAGAGGCCTTTTATACCTCGAGAACAATGGTACAAACAAGTACCAACTACTACGGTTTCAGTCCAGCTGAAACCGTGGTTCCCTAGATACACAATGGGTTTCCATACTGACCGTAACGTGTTTCAACCCGTTGCACACCCTCAAGCGCCACAGCGTTTCAGCCTTGTTGTAGTGTTTCAACTCGGCTTGCTGTGCGCATTCCAACAGATTATACCAGGAATGCCTTGGAACAGCTTGTTTGATTGCAACACATGATCCATCTGAATCGCAACACGTCGCGCGATGACGGTTCTTACAGATTGATCTTGATGTTCAGACCACTTCAAATATTTTTTTTGTATGCTGTAACTTCGATGTGGATGGTATTATGGACAGGAATCCTCAAACATTGGCAGGGTGAACATGGCTGATATTCTCCTAGTTGAGATGTGCAGCACATGCGAGGTATGTCCAAAATTGACCATATGAGTATATGATGCCCTCTTGGGTAACCTCAACTCCATGCTATCAGAAATCTAGGTAGATTTGGGCCTGTTATCTATTGCTACAGCTGGCCTGTTGTCAAACACCGAAAAAACTCCAAATTGGGCCCAGATATTCGTCCGAGGCTGCTCAGAAGAAATCGCAAGATGCTATGCCCTGCAGATTTCCGGTCTGAATCGTTTGGTCCATGTCCCAAAGGAATCCGCTGAGAATTGAGCCCAGAACAAGTGTTCTGGCGGAAACGATCAAAAACGACCCAAAATGGGGAAAAAATCGACCGCGCCCTAAGTTCTGCAAACAGCTGTAAAGTTCTTCGTCACTAAACGGTGTTGGCCAGACTTCCTGTCTTGACTCCAGCTCTGTCACCATCCCTTACGATCTAAGCTCCGGACTTATCCAACTCCAATAGTTCTCGGACTTCTGTTTGTCAGTCAGCAAACCCCGATAGTCGCACACTCTCTGTAGTGTTGTGAACCCTGACCGTTCTAGCCTCTCGGCTTTCCTTATCCAACGATCCCTGGCCCAGCTTATAACACAATCACCCCAAATTAAGACTTCACATCCAAGGGGGTCCAATGATAAGAATAGCTGACATTGGCTAGGGGGGGGGTCTGGCCAGATGCCTGAAAAAAAGTTGTATGTCATTTGTCGGTGGCTTCTTGTGGGATCCTGCAGTGGACTGGTACATCTAGGAAGATACTAGAGGTCAATTTGAGAGGCTATGGGGCATATGTGCACATATTGGCACAATATGAATCTTTAGAGTGCTGGCCAACCAATATTTTCAGCAGATGCTGAACAAATAACATGTGCAAAGCATCATTCGACTTATTCATACTTTCAGTTTTGGTGAGTTCAAAGCTCTCATATGGCATGGAATGTAAAGAAAACTCAAGATTCTTGATGAATGGATTATTTTTATGGGATTTTGTAGTTCCTAGGTGCCTTGGGTGATTATCAGACATACATATAAAAACAGGGGCTCCTGGCACTGGGAGCACTCCTGGGACACAGAGCAAGGGGGAACTCACTCATTTGTACTTGTGTAGTATTAATTGGCTCCAGAACTGTTATTTAGATGATTTGTGGGGTCATTTACCCGTGGTGATCACGTGGTAGATCCGGAGTAGCCTGGGTTCGATCCTCCAGAGTGACGACGGAACAGAGCACACGGTATCTCATTAGTTCAATTGAAGCAACACTGACAGCTGGCCAGCGGCACTCCCCAAGAGGCCGTGGGTGTTTAATTTCCCAGGACCCATTTAATGGTCACCCGGGGTTGGCATTTTGTTGGATCTGGCATTAACCACTTAACCTGTCTGGTGAAGGTGTCTGGTGAAGTGGTTAATGCTAGATCCAACATTTACATGTCAGGGCACCACAGCCAGCATTTTTTTTGGGAAGCAGGCTTTGCCAGCCAAACACGTGATCACATGTGAGGGGGGGGGGAGGGGTCTGTCAAGTGGTCTGAAAAAAAAAATGTAGGTGATATCACACCAGAAAGTGAGATGAATCCACTGTCCCAAAATCGTTCCATAAATGGATAGTTTCACAATGAAAATCAACGAGCCGGAAAACAAACCTGAATTCAAAGGTATCAAATGCTCTGAAGTTGAAGCAGAAATTATCAGATCAGAGTTCATTTTCAGAGCTCTTGAAAACTGAGGTTTAGAGCACAATTTCCGAGGTGCCAAAACCAGCATGTAATACAATAACATCAGCAATGATTCCGGCATCACCGACTCAATAGTATTTGGCCAAAATTTCGGAACTTCTGATTAAATGACTGAGAACAATAACATCGGTGTTCCTGAAATTAATTTTCTGGCAGGGGAAGATCCGTTTCAGGAGCACCTGAATTTTCAATTGACTTTTGCATTTGTGGAGGGCCGAATTTTCGGCCAAATTCAATTGTTTCGGGAACCACAAAAAGTAATACCGAAGCTTTCAACTTCCGTGCCGGTTTCAGCATCTCTGAGGTCCTATCCGAAATCATTTCTTTCGTCCATGTTGAAACCAAAATTAAATCCTAGAGTTTCTACTACAACTTCATGTCAACTGAAGCTTTCAATATCAGGTAGTTTTTCAGTCTCACTTATATCCATCATGAAACCATTCATTTATGGAACCATTTCAGCAGGTCTTATTCATCTCCCTTTCCAGTGTGTATCATATTTTCTCATTTTTGGACGCCTTGTTCGCATCACAAGGCTGGAGCGTGGGAGTGCTTGTACATATTTCTATCAGACGTTGATGGGCCCCGTCACCTTCTTTTCTTCCATCCTCGTCCTCCCTGTCCTCATCCAGCCATGGGCATCTGGTCCTCAGTGCTGCGTCGTCCTCGAACCTGGCTCTGTCCCATACCATGTACTCCTCGGCGGGCTTGAGGTGCTGCCAATGGTCTCTCGGGTGGGGCCAGGGAGAGCTTGAGGATGTTGAGGACAGCAAGTGATCGAGATTTTGGCCCTAGTGGGTTGGCCGCTTCGCCGTTGCTTAGGCAGATGCTGCACTGGCCCCGTTGTCTTGGAATACCCATCGGTGTCCCTGAACTGAGCCCATCTGAGCTTCGCTGCTTGCACTGGGCAGATAGTAATTATGTATGTAGTTATTATTAGATTTTGACATTTGCACGCGTGCATGAACCTCGTGCGCTGTGAAATTTAATAGTTGTGCAAAGGAACCGCCATATGTTCCGGGGCCCCACGCCAATCGACAGTCACTCGACGAAAGGTGAAGGAGTAGCTCCAAGTAAGACCAGTGCAAAGGCAGCCCAAGGCCGCCTCCTCAAAGCAAATCAGATCCAGTTCGTACCGGCCAGTCATGCTCATCGCCAATGTAGTCGTGGACCACTCCACGTGCCACCGGGAACGTGGACTGAGTCCATTGTCTGCATTCCTTCAGCTTCAAGCCTCCTTGACGACGTATACATTCGTCCTTGTCTCGTACTTCTTTCTTCTCCTTTTGGGCTTCTCATTCCCTAACTCTTTGTATCTTTGCGTTCTGCGGAAGCCATGGAACTTCCAAATTACCTCTTTGCCTCTTTGTCCGAATAAATGATATAAAGGCTCGTCAAGGACTCGAGCGCCCCCTCAGGTTCCCGATTCTCTCCAATGGTGTCCTTGATATCCGCCCTCCTTAGCCGCTGGTCCTTCTCCCCGCCCGAGCTGTCGACCCAGTTTTGCAAATGTGTACGCACTTTTTATGGCCCTTTGCGCTCCAAATCCTCGCTCATACTACGGTAGCGGCCTCTCTATCCGGACTTGTCAAGCAAGGCATGCTTCTATTCGTTTCACTTTTCTTTTACTAAAGCCTGACCCCAATTTCTTCTCAGCTCGCAGACTCGTGCCATATCTGCGGCTTCCCAAAGATCTCTGGAGAAAAATCGACGACCAATCAGCAGCCAGAAAATGTACTCATCTCCTCAACACGTTCCTAAACTCTCTGACATCACAGCAGCCGTCTTCAACTCCCGCTCCCAATCAATCTTCCAACCTTCCACACGTAGAACCCCCTGGTCCCAAGGCAGTCCGTTATCTCAACAGGAAACTAACGGAATCTTTTGCCTCAATCCCCGATATTCCTGTCCTCATTTGCCGCAACGGCGCAGTCGCTGTTTTTGCCGATGGAATGCTTTTGCACGCTTACCAGGCGATGGATTTACAGCGCATGTGCGACCGCGAAGTAGAATCTATTTCGACCGGAAAAGGATCTGGGTACATACTGGGATATGACATGGGGTACGCTGACGTTCACCCACTTTTAACTGGCTTGAACTCGTTTCAGGCTGGGAAAAACGGTTACCTCCATTGCGCTAATATGCAGTCGTCGATCACCGGCACGCGACGCTTTCCCGACTACTCTGTAAACTACATCTTTCAAGGTTCAAACACGTATTGTTCATAGACATTAACAGCGTCGTCGCTCCGTCGGTCGGGATTCTGCAGCACTGGAAATCAGAAGTCCAAAAGTTCGCGCCGAAGATGCGGGTCTTACTCTACCACAAGGAAGGTCGAAACGAGGACCCTAGAGTCCCAGACGTGACTGTAAGTAAATAATCATAATCATAATCATAATCATAATCCTGCAAGTTGTATTCACTTCACGCAGCTGGTAACCTTGGCGCAAGTGCGCGCTCAATATGCAGCATATAAGGACGAAGATATCGTGGACGAGCGCAGATTCCCGTTGTATACCGGGCGATGGCACCGAGTTGTCATAGGTATGCGCCGGTTTTTCCTTTTGCGTCCAAGAAACCGAGAAAGAAAAATCACAGATGAAGCGCACACGATACGCAATCCCGACACGGCGAGCGCGGCCGCCTGCTGGGCGCTCCAAAAATCTCATGGCTTGTGTCTCACCGGCACTCCCGCACAGGTGATTGAAGAATCCATCCCTCGCTGACCGTTCTTTATTTAATTTCCCAACCGCAGAATAAACTGAGAGACCTCTTTCCACTCTTCAAGTTTCTAGATGTCACATCGCACGGATTGAACAACCTGGCAACATTCGACCGCAGCATAACGACCCCATATGAGCGCGGTGAAATCGTGCGCACGACGAAGCTCCTCGTTGTACGTTTTCAATTCGCCTTCGATTTATCATACACGGCACTGATGACCGTGGTCAGGACGTTCTCAGGGACTGTATGATCTACCGGCCGAAGGACTCGGGGCACGGCGTAGTCCCGCTTCCGACGCGCCACGCGGACATCGTCGTGCGTGTCGCACTCACCCCGAGCGAGCGCGCCACGTACGACTACATGGCGCATCGCCACCAGTGCAAGAGCAGCTGGACGAGAGTAGTACGCACGCGGCAAGGTCGGTGACGCATCTCTTTCACCCCAATATCCCACCTGATGGTCCGTGGCCCACAGTGGCCGACAGTCCGGTGCTTCTGACCAAGGCGCTGCACAGCGGAGATATTGGGCCTAAGCCCGACGAGACATCGGACGAGATGCGATTCCGGTAAATATATATCTCGCGTGTGCGATGGTCGTCTTGGGCCTGTCTAATGCACATTAACTCTTCTCAGCCTGGATCAATCGCGCGCGGAACCTCAAGACGTCATCGCGCAGGATATACCACTCGACACGTGCGCACTCCCGCCCTGCCTACAGGAGCATGCTGCAGTCTTCAGGCCCGGATACGTTTCGAGCAAGTTCCTCGCATTGTGGAAGATTCTGCGAGCCATCCCGGCGGGCGAAAAGGTCATGATTTTTGTACGTCCCTTTACGCGCTCTTGCTGCACGTTAAATAACGAATGGGCCCGTAGTCCCACTTCCTAACCACGTTGGACCTGGTGGCCGAGATGCTCTCAAAAAAGGGAATTTCTTATGTACGATGTATGTGCGATTCAGGCCTACTTTAGTTCAGCTTCTGATAGGAAATTTAGATGACGGCCGCATGGGAGCCAATGAAAGAGGGGAAGCATTAGATCAGGTTAAAGACGACAAGGAGTCCACAGTGCTTCTTGTATCCATCATGGCTGGCGGAATAGGCGAGTGAACTGAGTCACCTCCCCGCGCAATTTTTTACAGCTTATGTGGTCCGTTTTAAACAGGCCTGAATATTCCGGCATGCAACCACGTCGTGCTGGTCGAGCCATGGTGGAACCCTCATGTCGAGGTATGTGTGATCAGGGGTCGCTTGCCCCAGGCTCTCATCTCTTGACAGGATCAGGCGATTGCACGCGCGCATCGTATCGGACAGCGCCGGGAAGTGTGGGTTTATAAACTGCTTGTGGAGGACTCCATTGAGGACTCCATCGTGAAGGTATGTATTGATTCACCGAGGTTTTAGGCCCAATTTATCTGGGACCCAGACGCAGAATGCGAAGAGGGAGGTCATTGGCGGGCTGCTGAGCCTTTGTGCCGTACCAGACGTCGATGAGATGCGAATGTGGTTAGCGAAGTGATCAGATGCCCAGTCGGCAGAAATTTTCCCAGTTTGTTAAGGAGAGGATCCTTCTCACAGATCTCATGAGTTTCGGTGATCTTGAGAGTTTCGAACATCCCTTTTTTCTCGGGCTTTTAGATCCTAGAAAGCGCCGACTAGACCTTACTTGTAAATAGAGCCTTGCCTCCGCCCCTTTTCTCTCACAAATTGAATTGATTCTGCGAGCTAATGGACAACGTAAGTGCACGGGACCAAATGCATTATGCATATGAAGACGTAGGGCTCAGCGGATGAAAGCACGTTGGTCTGAGCCCTGAACCTTGCGGCCCGTCAGGGGGACTTGCCTGAAACCTTGAGTTACTGTTCGGAGCAAGCTTTCATCGATTATGAGCAGGGACGGAACATTTTCTGAACGTGCATTAAAATTATTTATTACATAGGAATCCGATATGCAGGAAGAAACTCAAGGCAACTTGTTCGTTACACTCATCACAGCCTGCTCCAATATGATCACTGAATCGGTTCCAACAGACGGCAAGAAAACTGTTACAGTTGTGGTAGAAGACAGATGTGCGGGCTGTCCAGGCGCCGCGGACCTTGATTTCACTGAAGCTGGGTTCAAGCAACTCGCGTCCCTTGGGGTGGGGCGCCTCGGGAACGTGAAATGGGAATGGGTTTAATATGCTAGATATGTACTGAGTTAGAAATGGGCCTTAATGGTCAAAAACGGATAGCACAGTACAGTTATTCGAAAGGCGAGTCGTTCACCATTTGAGGTAACAGTGGCTGCATTCAATAACAACGCTACATAATCTTTCATGGCACCCCTTTGCGTAGTACGTCTTCCTGTATGTGCGGTCCTCAGTTTGGTCTTCAGTACGTTTCTTACCCTCCAGCATCAATTAAACGGTACAATGCGAATTACAAGTTGAATGATCACTTTTAGACTGGGATGGAATCCGGTGCACCTGAACCGAGTACACCCTTGACCAACCCGTCCTTCCACGGACTTCCCTTCCCCTCCGTCACGTCACTGTCCAGAATCTTACGTTGCACAACAACACTTGGCACCACCGAAAAACTCTTCAAACGGTTGCTCTTGACTAGCCACGCCAAAGCGTGGTCGATCGCGCGGGAGTAAGCAAATGGTCGGTATGTAAGGTGAAAAAGGAGGCGACGGGCACCCGTCGGAGAGAGCGCGTACGCGTGCGTGCACAGCGGGGCCCGAGATGGGTGCAGTCGTGTCAAGTAAAATGGAGGAGCCGAGGGAAGCGTCTGCTCGGTGTGGTTTGATGATTCCAAGGCCGGGTGATACGACTCGTTCGACCAACAATGTCCTTGGATTATCGTTGAGACAACAAAATTTTACACGCCAAGACGCGGCAGGTTTCGGTTGACGTACCCAAAATACGATGTCCCAGTCCGGAGGCAGTAAGCTCCATACGGATAGAAGGCGCTCTCGGATGTCCCGTTCCATGTCGACGTCGTCTTCCAAAACAAGTGCAGCTTCTCCGTGGCGATGTGGCATGTGAGCAGATACCCTGTGAATGACAGATAGATGCGATTGCCAGCATGCGACTCGAGTCGCAGACAGAATCTTGTATTCGGGGACACTGGGAGAATACGGCAAAAGGGTGAAGTCTTCCGAGGCGCATGTCAAAGGTTCAGAAGCATCGAGGGCAGTCGGAGCGGGAGGCGGTAGGGTTGGAAATTCAGATTCCATAAGCTCGAATGGTACACGGGACTTCGGCCACTGGAACGGAAGCTTGATGGTGGTATTGAGTGGGCGTTCGGTCATTTTGAGCTCTTCCTCGCGGATTGACTGGACCTGGGACAGGATTCGACCAACCAGCTGGCTTGCAGAGTCCTCAGCGGCAACGTAGCTCCAGCGAAGGCCTAGTTGAGTGCGCAGTCGTTCCATTTGCTCCTGGCGGTCTTTTCGACGGGGAAGAGATATCACATAGGCTCGTGAAGGAACGGGAAGGATCGTATTGGGAGCGAAGTAGCCATCTCCCACTCCCACTCCTCTCAGCCGGTCCGGCAACCTGAAAGCCCTGGAACCCGAGGGAAATGAAGGTCCGGCGTGCATGAAAAGAACTAAAAGTGCTATCGTGGCTCCAAAGATAAAGAACGAGAAAGTCCGTGGGGATATTGCGGAGGACATGTTGGTTGTGGGTCGACAAAGATTTGAATCTCCGATTGTTTGTTCCTATCTTGTGTTCCTTTCTCACCATCGTCAATGCCTTGGCCAATGCTCGGGATAGTCTGCTGAATCTTGGAAATGGACTTGATAGCCACAATAACTCGGGACTAGATTGGTGAAACGGCACATTTTCACGGTGACTTCAAGTCGTCGGTTGAACCTCCACTCGGGTAGGTATCGCCTGCACGGCGCGCTGATAAATTACTGTCCTCCACAAGTACAACAACTATATATTCCCAGTCAATTGAAACCCGTGTCCGGATGCATGGGGACGTGTTTAAGCACGCGTGCACCCGATAGTATGTCAGTCATGGTCACGGTTATTCTCTCAGGGTGATGAATGACATAGGTTCTGGGCTGCAGCGCGTATAAAAATAAACAGTGCGTGTCCACTCGAATCAGATACGGTAGAATTGTCGGCGAGAATAAATAGATTTCACAAGGTACCCAGTAATCTTGATTCCAGCAGCACAGCCCCTTGAAAATATAATCTCATCGACGACAAGTACTCGATCCATTCATAATCTGAGGTCTGAAATGGACCGAGCAGGCTGACAGGTATGTTTCATGATTTGCAGCATCTAGAACACGTCTACTTTTAGATCGAATATCGTTCTACCCGAACCAGAATAACGATTCCCACTCCGGGAACATGGTCTCCAGAACGTGGAGCTCTGTTATCGTCCTCTCCTTCGCTGGTAAGACGCCTCGCATCGCCCATGGACTCGGAAACCTGACTGTAACTTTCGGTACTGCGGCAGACCAGAGGTATAGAGCATTCCGATGCGACATCCAGTATGAAGATATATGACGGCGTTTAAATTGGCGGTGAATGCGCAGGAACCATAATTAGAGTGGAACCATGTGTGCACCAGAAACTTTATCACGCTGCCACTACCAGAGAACTTGGGGCTTGTATAAGACCCCCGAATTCCCAGTCGTGTGTCCACACCTCCCGTCATGGACGACATTGTCGGAGAACCGCACTACGTCAAGAAGCAAGACGTTGCCCGCCCCCCGAGCGCAGGCGACGAGAAAGTAGGCGATGAAAAGCTGGCTGCCAATGAGACTGGGGTGGAGCCTCTCGATGGTACGTGGCGGCTGCCCGTCTCAGGCTGGATCCCTTATGACATCCCTGGGCCATAGATTCCAATATCGCCGTGCGTGCCTCTGACTGTACCCCTTGCTTAACTGAACTTTGATCCCGTTAGGAATTGACCGGTGCTCAATTCGACGACCCCAATTTCGATAAAGAGCACTTCCTTGCCCTAGACGATGAGAGTCCCTATCCGGAGGTGCGATCTGCTGTAGCAAATACAGGTTCGTGCACCACGACCCATCCCAGACAATCATTTCAATCTTTTAAAAAGACAATCCCGATATGCCTGTAACTACTCTCCGAACATGGGTTATCGGACTGGCTTGGGCGATCATAATTCCGGTCCGCACTACCTATGTCTGTGCTAAGTGTATACGCTAAATCAGGGTCACACCAAGGGGCTCAACCAATTTGTGCGTTAATTCGTTCGAAATATGATCCACATTTGACTCGTGCTTTGTCTAGTTCTTCTTCCGTTTCCCATCCGTCAACATCACGGCTATCGTGGCACAGCTTCTATCCTTCCCTGTAGGCCGTGCAGCAGCTGCCTATATCCCAAACTGGCGTATCATGGGCGTATCGCTGAACCCAGGTCCGTTTACCGTCAAGGAGCACGTCTTGATCACGGTAATTCCTCTTCGCTTGGGTTATTCATGTTCATGTCGGCTGATTCGCTCCCCCCCACGCAGATCATGGTCTGTCAAGCGCATTCGGGACTCGATTGATTTCTCAGAATTGTATCTCCAGGCAAATGTCGGAGCCGGAAGTGCCTACGCTACAGGTGAGTGGCCCTTCTAGGCTTGTAACCCGTTGGCTGACCGCATGATAGATATCAGTATTCGCTTTTTTTTTTGATTTGGCGTTGATCTGTATTGAACACTTTTGTCGCATGCAGTCGCTGTGCAACGGGTCTATTACAATCAAACCTACAACTTCAGCTGTGTGTTCTACTTTTTTGTTTCTTAGTTTTCATCCTGATTCGTAACTTGAAGATCAATGGTATGTAGAGTGGGTTCTCTGCATCGTGCCCCATTCATCGAGATGCTAGGTTCGTCGTGATGTCTACTCAGATGATCGGATTCTCGATCGGAGGAGTTGCTCGCCGATTCTTGGTTGCTCCCCCTTCAATGAGTATGGCCATTCCGTCGATACTTGTATTATTTTGATGTCATTGGGCAGTCTGGCCCGCTAACCTCGTCAACTGCGCTCTTTTCAACACCCTGCACTCACAGTACTACGCCGGTATCGGCGCACGAGGTGGTCTCAGCCGTGAACGCTTCTTCTTGTATGCGTTCCTGGGCTCATTTGCTTGGTGCAAGTAAATTATTTGTCACATGTTAAGTTGTAGCTCACACCGAAAGCAGACTTCTTCCCTGGATATTTATGCGAGTCGCAACAAGCCAGACTCCGTAATTGACTAATGTTCATTCCCTCAGTCCAAGCCCTTTCCTACTTCTCCTGGGTAACTTGGATTAGACCTAATGATCCTGGTAAGCATGTCTGACTCGACCACTTGAATTTCACTTTGATCAATGGATGCTACGCAGTTATTGCTCAACTGTTCGGGTGTGTACCAAGCCCTCCTTCGCTCGAATAAAATTCTCATGGGGAGTCTATCAGCTATGTCCATGGCATGGTCAGTACGTTTAAGGTATACATGCCACATACGTTATAATCGTACTGCAGGGCATGTCAGTCGTAACATTCGACTGGAACCAGATAACGTATGTTTCAGCAATACGGGACTTCGGTACAGTGCTAACTGATGAGATAGTTATATCGGGTCTCCTCTTGCGACGCCTTGTATGTCCCTCGTAAATCGCTTTTCGTCAGTTAAATGACTCTTCTTTTACAGGGTGGGCCGAAGCCAACATTTTTGCGGGTAAGATCTCTCGAATTTGGTGTCAGATACCATCTAACCATGACTTCAACTAGGCTTTGTATTCTTCTTCTGTACGTTTCGATCCGCGTGCTCGGCTTATTGATATTGATGTGTTTCTAAAGGGTTCCTGACACCTGTGCTTTATGTTCGTTTCGGTTACCCTACACTCAACCACAATCTAAGTCATTCACAGTTCACGAATACCTGGTTTGGAAAATTCATGCCGTTAGTGGATCATCACAGATTCATGCAGCATGTATCTGACGCTGCCTCATCAGAATCTCATCGAGGGTATCTGTATGTACATGGCTCATCGATCGATGCAACAATTTTAATGGCTCTACAGTACGACAACCGAATGAATACTTACAACGTCTCGGCTATTTTGACGAGTGATTCTACCATCGATCTGGACCTATATCACAAGTACAGTCCTTTGTTCATATCGTGAGCTCACTTGTGCTTGTCATTTTACTCTTTGCCCAACGTTGCCACAGCACGACCTTTGCGATCTCCTACGGGTAAATAGGTCGTTTTCACTTGAAAATGAGTCCAATATTCACCCCTTTCATCTCTGCAGGCTTTCGTTCGCTTCAATAACCGGTGTGTGACGTTGGATTACCATGGCGTGCAGGATGCTAAATAGCTTTGTGACAGCGACCTTGATGCACGCGTTCCTGTATTTCAGGAAACAGATTTGGGTTCAGTCACGTCGTGCTCTCCACGAGCAGCCCGATATCCACGCGCGCCTGATGTCAAGATATCCACAAGGTATGGTATATCCTACTTCCGTTCAGTTGGAACTTAACCTCTATTGTACATAGTCCCTGAGTGGTGGTACTTGATTCTTTTCCTGTCCATGTTTGTTCTGGGGATTATCAGTATCGAAGTTTGGCCGACGTGAGTAGATACAGAAACTGTCTGACCAGATATTAAAACACGCCCAAGTCAAATGCCGGTCTGGGCTTTCGTCCTCGCCCTGGGGATTGGTGTGTCCATTCCGATGCCTAGATTTCTTGTCCTCATCCGTTCACAGCGTTCACATACGTTATCCCGATTGGCATGATTCAAGCCATCACGAATCAACAAGTGGGCCTGAATGTAATAACTGAGTACGATTCCACTATAATCTCTGGAGCCGATATACAATATATCACAGGTTGATCATCGGCTATGCTCTTCCGGGTCGCCCAATTGCGATGATGATGTTCAAGACATGGTAAGAAAAATTCTTTCCATGTAGCCATTACTTACCTATCGAACGTAGGGGTTATATTACCATGGCTCAAGGCAAGTTGAAAACTCTGGATTCGTTTAGCTTTGTATTCACATTATGTTATAGCCCTGACGTTCACTTCCGACTTCAAGCTGGGTCATTACATGAAGATTCCTCCGCGGGCGATGTTCTGGGGCCAGGTCCGTCTTTGCTACTGTGACATGCTCCTCGTTGACGCCGTTCAGGTCGTTGCAACGGTCATCGCTGGAACAGTCCAACTTGGCGTTCAAGCTTGGATGTTCACAAACATCCCGTACAAATTTCTTGCATCTGAATGTTAAAGAGTATTCATTTTGCGCCAGAAACATCTGCGCACCCAACCAAAAAGACGGGTACGGGGTATCCACCGCTCATCAAACATGACCATCATAACGTTTTCCACCTCAGCTTTATCTGTCCAAGCACGGAAGTCTTTGGAACCGCCAGCATTATTGTGAGTTCCCTTCTTGTCAGCCTGCTCTCCTATCTGACAAGTTTTCAGTGGGGTACTGAGGGCTCTGTATACCAGCCACGCACTTTCTGAGCTCGTTTTTAGGCGTTATTGGTCCACGTTTGCAGTTCTCCAAGGGACAAACCTACTAGTACGCATTCGACTTGAGTCCTCACACCCCACGTCTCATTTAACTTTCTTCGTAGCCGTGAGTTCTCGGAAATCATTTGTATCGTCTTCTCGGAGCTTCAGGCACTCACTTCGTTGATATAGCTCTGGTTTTCTTCTTCTTGGTTGGTGCCGCAGCACCGCTCCTTGCGTGGCTCCTCAACAGGAAGTACCCGAATAGCTTCTTGAAATACGTCAAGTGAGGATTCTGTTATGATATCCGTTCGCCTTTTCTCACACATAATCATAGCTTGTACGTTATAAATCATTGACACTCAGAATTACCAGCTCCGTTACACGCGCAATAGCCCTGTTATCTTCAATGGAACTGGACTCATTCCGCCTGCAACTGCCATCAATTACGTACCTTGGGCGTAAGCAGTATCTGGTCTGTCTAGATCCATCTTGCTGAAGCACATGCTAGTGCTGTTGGCTTTATCTTCCAATATGTCATTCGGAGGCAAGTCCACGATTTTCTTCCAGGTATAGATGTGTAACCTTTCATTTCAACCAGGCGTCACTTTTCCTGGTTTGTTTATCATTTCTTACCTTTTGAACTCGCACCTTGACCGTAACAATGAATGCGCAGGTGGACGAAATACAATTGTGGGTTATCTACTCGCGAATTCGCTACATTCTCCTCATTTCTTTGTAGATGTGTTATCTGCTGCACTCGACTCAGGCGTTGCAGTTTCCATCCTTGTTATATTCTTCACGCAAGTATCCTGGCATCACCCATGTATCCTCACTGATTTTACTAAATTTATCTAGCCTCCAATTCCCGAAGAATGGAACAGCAAGTTTCTCACTTCTGTGCTTTCCATTTCTGATAACATTTTCATCAGATCGGAGAGAACAATATCCTTACATGGTGGGGGAATACGGTCCCATTCGTAGGAGCCGACTCTGGTCCTCTTGGCGCCGGTACTCCTGTTCAAGCCCTTGCACCTGGGGAAACATTCGGGTAAGTCACTGTCAAGCGGTCGTTGACTGTGGCTAAGGACTTGTGCTCTTCAGCCCAAGCCACTGGTAAACGTAGAAACTTGTACTTCAGTAGCTCCCAAATATGCATATCTTCTATTTTATTTTTCGCATCACAGAAAGTTCGAATGATGACAACATTAGCCCCCTAATTAGAGGCAAGCACTACGGAGCTGGATCTTCCGTTAGCTTCGTGATGTGCACACATACTTAGTAAATACACGATTCCGAGACGATAGATAGAATTACAAGGAGAGGCCAAGATCTGGGAGAACAAATTAAGATACGCTGTCTGCCATTTTACCTAGCAGACGTTCCCTCAACTGGATCAAGTTCATCTGTTCTGCGCGGGCTGTTCTCAGCTGGAGCCGCGCGAGCTCGAGATTCTGCAGGCCAGCATAAGTGCCTCGGGGATAAAGGGTAAGCATAGAGGGCGTACAGGTGGCAATCCTTTGAAAGCCTTGACCTTCGACCGCTTGACTTTAATAGCCTGGACTCTGGCATGATTGACAGCCTGCTGGGAGGTTAGGTTGGCGAATGTTATTGGCGGTGTAATCGTCTGTGAACTTGGTCATATTCGAGGTAGAAGATCTCAAAAATATTGCTCACAACAATTAAATCGAGTTCGGCGCGGTATTCCTTGGCCTTCCTGAGCAGCGCTCCACGCTTGAGTTCAATGGTGGAGGTGCTTTCGAGTGTTGCTTCCTCGGTTTCAATCCTTTCGATCCAGCTGACGGCAATGGGTTTTCGGACGACATGAGGAAGACGTTAACCGTACCCTTTAATGCACTGCTCCTCGTGCACCGCCGTCGCAAGATGAGCTTGGAGCTCTCGCTCAATCAGATCGAATCGGTTTAGAGAACGCTGCAAATCCAGGGTCCGCAAAGAGATACGGGTGATAGCGGACGAGTAGCTGTGGTTGTAATTCGCATAAGAACGAAGGGTTTCACCAACCAGTGGTAGACCTGACCTTGAAAAAGAGAGGTCGTCGATCCCGAGAACATCCGCAACACGCGTCAAGATAGCGAGCCGTTCTTGCAGGTCCGGAGAGAGATTAGAGATGACGTCTGCAACAAAAGCCGTTCAAAATTACGCTTTTAATATAAATGAAATTCGCTCACCTATTCCAGCAGTGGCATCCGACTCCTTCGAATGCGACACTCGCCCGCCAGCCTGAGGGAGTGTTGATACCACATGAAGGTCAGAGATGGCTGACATTTAGCTTGATATTAGGTGAATCAGATAGTTGAAATGCCCTTGGAAGGAATTTTTACACGAGAAAACGCGCCGAAAACGCCAGGTTGCAAGTTTAATAGTCCAAGGCAAGATGCAAGAACAGCACGTGATCTGACAAGGTGGCGAAACATAACCAAATCACCCGCCTCCCGCTCGAAGTGACTGAGTCATCAACGTCGACCAGAGGGGCCAATGCGCTTTGCGCAGGAGCTCGTTGAACACGTCATAGAACGACCTGAATCTTATTGACCTACATCATAGACCCTTTGTCAAGACAGCTAGCCTCGTCTGCAGCATCAGGAAAACCGTAGCCGAGATGTACCTATGAAGCATATGCAGCACTGTACAGCACTTGCATAGCACTCCATAGTGCAGCATAGGTACATCCCTTCCCGAAAGTGGTCCCCAGTACTGCATAGTACTTCACAGCCATTTACGGTTTTCCTGATGCAAGCAATGGCTGCCGCGGACCAGATTCCACCTCCGAGTCTTTTCTGAGGTCGCCCTGGATGGCTATACTATCAGGACACTCCGGACTCTCATCGACACTTCCTTCTTCTGATCTTGTCCTTTATCCGAAACTTGGAGCTGGAATTTGTCAACCACAGCTGTTTCGACGAGACACATCTGAACTGGCTGTGACAATGGCCTAGCATCACTGATCTCCGCATCGTTATTCGGTATAACATGGATGCTCGTTTTGGGCAGACTTGGGAGGAATTCTTTCTCTTCATCCGCCCACACATCTCATATTTTGGAACCAACTTCTCTGCGCTTTCAAATTTCGAAATAAAATCTAGATCTGATCTGTCATTGGGTGTTACAGTTGACATTCTATTGTTTTTGCTGTCCCTGGAATCCTTCGTGGTCCTTGGAGATGACAATTGCATTACACCAGAGAGTGTTCCACCACCCCGTCCATTTCCGCCGCGCCTTCACAATCTGAACCTAGATGTGTACGATGGGACCTCTGAGTTCTTTGCATATCTGTTGTCCCTCCAAGATGGGGGAGTAAGTGCCCCTAGACCTTACACTAATAAACCAGTGCAAGGGTCAGGCTTGCAGGCTCTGTCCGCTAACATCAAGTGTTACCAGTGCGGGGGACTGCACTATAAGTTAGAGTGCCCCCAATTGAAGGGCAAAGCACTATTTGCAGTGTGCAACATTGTAAACAATGTCTCAGAACCTGAAGGGGACCTGCCAGCTGAGCCGGAACATGAGGGCAAGAGCCCTGAAGAGCTACGTCAGGCTCATGAAGCTGACAAGGAACCTGGGGATTATCATGGGAACCAATACTCCTTGGAAGGGGAGTATGTACTCGAGGAGTACAAGGAATACTCTGATAACAGAGGTGATGAGCACTTTGCACACACTGAAGCGGAGGACGGTGAAACTCTTCCCCCGCTAATGTTCTGCTGGGATAATATATCTGAGACTGACTCAGAGGTTGACTCCAACAAAGATGACGAGCAGTCAGTGTATGAGTCGGAGCATGCCAAGCATGGCTGCTTCAACATCTGTGACAACTGGTCTGAGGACTCAGAGGTAGACCCCAAGAAAGATGACGAGGGGTCATTGCATGAACCAAAGCCTGCCCTGCGCAGCTGTTTCGTGATCTGTGACAACTGGTCGGAGGACAAGTGGATCGTCAACAAAGACATTGACCAGTTGGCCAAAGAAATGGCCAACTTATTCAGGGTTCAACCCAAATGGTTATTGAATGATTTGGTGCACTGGCCGACAAATCAGCAAGCAGCACCAACCAACACGGTGTGTATTTGTGCCACTCAAAGATAGTGCATCTGTGCCCCAAGTGCAAGAAGTCAGAAAACTTCTGCTTGATGGGGTACATGTGCATCAATGGAAAAGCAGCCTTTGCATGGTTCGACAACCGAGGCATGTAGCCCCGACTTTGCTTGGGTTGCAGGGATTGAAGTATTTCCTATAGAGTCTGAAGTTGTACTTCAGTTAGGAATGGCTGGTAGTCGCACTGGGGACAAGGTGCAATATAATGGGTTGATATATTACAAGTATATCCTAAGTATATTTCAAATATCCACAGAATATGCTTAGAATATACTGGGTCTGTATATGCTCAGTATATTTCATATATCTGGACGATTTACTTACAATATATGGAGGTCTGATGGCTACCATATGTGGGCTCAGTATATTGCAAGTATATTGTGACCAAACATTGCCAAGAACCTTCTGTAAAAGAAATAAAGACCTTCCTTGTAAGGCAGGCTAACATGTGATTTTGGAACTAGTTTCAAAGTCGCATGCATTTTCACCACATTCTGACACTAGTGTGCAGTTTGTACTTATTTGGTCCCCACCCAAAAGCTGTTTTCCGTCAGTCACATCCATTTTCTCTCTATCTGAGACACTCACTACCTCAGAAACATGATAGATCTCATCCAACCACTTGAAATACCATCCAGCTGACTTTTCTTTGCATTTCTTGGGGCCATTATTCCACAAAGTCTGCCTTAAAAAACCACTAAATAGCCTGTTGCCTGTCTTTGGGCAGTATGTGGGCCTCTTGGGGCGGTAGCACATGTTGAATCACACTATTGGCTTTACATGAGTATCAACAAATTGTTTTGGCATGCACACAGGTAGACAAAGCTCAATTCATTGCCAGAAGTGTGCCATTTTGGCAAATTTCAAGAATTTCATGGGTAGGTGAGCATACAGGCCCTTATTACTCTGAGTAAGTCATTGGGTACCCTCTGGGACACAATTACAGTTCTTTGTGGAACATTGGGCGCAGTGATTTTTTTTTTCCATTTTGAGACATTTTTTATTGTTTTGACCAGATCACCCGTTGTGGGCTCAATTCGGGGTGTGGGCATCTGGGAACTATATGGACAGAATTGCAATGCGAATCCAGAGGGCATGATGTCCTCAGATTTTTCTACCGAGTTTGTAATAAATATAAAACAATGCTATGCTATTTCCACAGAGATCTCCTGCTGCACGAGGAGGCAAGACTCTAAGAGCCTGTAGTATCATCAGAATAGATATACAAATATTCAAGAGGGCACATCGAAGTCAGAATTTATTTATCACCCCTCCAGCATGTGAACAATGTGATTGAATCATTTCACGGATTCAATCACATCATTCACACATCTCATGGTTGAAGACATTATCCAGTATATATACTCCCAGCCAGTGTGTCAAACCGAGTTTGACATTGCTCCCTTTTGGTGGAGAGGTAGTAGTGCATGGCTGGGTGCATTACATAATTCCTTACAACACTGGTGGAGGTGATAAATAAATTCCGGCTTCGATTTGCCCTCCGGAATAGTTGTATGTCTATTCTGATGTAGAGTGTCAGAATGCGGCTCGCCACATAGTGTGGGAGGAATGACTCCCTAAAATGGGGCCAACCATTCCTGCGCTGACAAGTTCTATCGGTGTAGAACCTGCAGGATCTGCTTGCATGTCCACAAAGAGGTGGTCAGTGGCCCTTCATGAAGAACTTGACAACGAGTTCCTGGCCGATCTGGCATGAGTACACTTGCTCCTGATATGCCTGTCCTCATGGAGGACACAGGAGAGATCACTTCGAAAGATGGTGAAACATTTCCTGAGTTGATGCAGGAATTCTCTCATATGAGATTCACTCAGCACCATGCACTGATTCCTAACCCTGAGAGGTATTTCCCCAGGCCCTCTGTAGGGTCTGAAGCTGAGCTAGACTTGGTAACACTTGTATTAACTGAAGGGCTAACAGACCACCTTGCAGAGGTGGTCAATGCCGCCACTGAAATTCATGTGGCTGAAAGAAAAGCAGGGTAAATTCACACTTACTGACACCGATATACTGCAACTTTGCAATTGGTGGCTGGAGATTAGCCAGGACATTATGTCCAGCGTCCCAGAAACAATGCTGCTGGTGCATGCAGTTAATCATTGTATACCATTGATCAACAAAGATATGGTGTATCACTACCATTTACCTTGGTGCCCTGATGCTATGAAGCCTCAGTTGCTTGAGAAGATTGCGCATTATGTGAGTGCAGGATGGTGGGAAGCCGTCCAAACGAACCAAGCAGCTCCTATGCTGTGTATCCTGAAGAAAACGGGTTTACAGCAATTGATTGCAGAAAATGCAATGAAACTACAAGAAAGGATGTTACACCTTTCCCAGACCAAGATGAGATCCGGTTGGACTGTGCACATGTGAAGGTCAGGTCTAAAATAGACATGTCTGACACATACAAGCAGATCCTCATCATCGCTGAAGACATCTGGAAGACCGCATTTGCAATGGCCTGTGGCACCTTTGTGAGCCATTCAATGCAGATTGGAGACTGCAATGTGCAGGTGACGTTCCAGCACATAATGACTATGGTCTTTCAGGAATTCATTGGATGTTTTGTCCATGCCTATCTCAATGATATATTCATCTACTCCATGTTGATCGTTGACACATTAAGGAATAATCACTTTTACTTGAAAAAGGAGAAGTATGACTTATATTCCAAGCGCATGGACTGCTTGGGCCATGTAATTGATGACCGCGGCCTTCACACTGATTGTTATATCCATGCAGCCTCCCTCCTTCGACCGACTCCCTTCCAGCGATTCCGGCACCTCTGGTCGTCTCTAGGCTCCGGTCATTGACCGGAGCCACCCGGTCATCCGGACGAATCGGGTTTTTACGCAATGAAGGATTACTGAGCGTTTCCCGTTTATCCGTCTTCTCGTCTTCTTCCTTATTGTTCTACGACTTACCATCAGCCCTCCTGACTTGTCTTATTGTCAAGAACCACCCTCCTTCCTATTTGGGAATACAATTAGCTACTTAGTATATATATAACTTTAATACGTCTTGTACATCAGATTGATAATTAACGTTGCTTGGCTTTTCTCCTCGCACTGAGTCGCCCTTGCATTCTCTACACCTCTCCGGTACTCCGACTCCTGTCCCCTCTTCAGATTACCTGCCGGTCAAGGTAGTCACTCACCCTTACCTTCCTGTGGTGTTGTGATCCCTCCGTATACAGCCCGGACCATCTTCCAATCCTCCGGTCCTCAGTTCCCCGGCTCGGTATATAACACTGATGCTGATAAGATGCAGTGAATACACAAGTGGTACAAGCCATGTATGTACCATGATGTCCAGAGATTTCTAGGACTAGTGCAATATCTTGCACCATTTCTGCTGGATATCATGGCTTATACTGGCCCTTTGGTGGACATCACACATAACGGCGCGGCCTTTATGTGGAGACCCTTGCACCAAGCATGCTTTGACAACATTAAAATAATATGTTGTTGGACAGCTATTCGATGCTGGATCAACCTATCTAGCGACAACTATGATGTCCTGGAAGTCAACTGCTGACATGCACTTGCAGATCAGCAGTGCATACCAGGAAGACATCCCCGGCGACCCAATGGCACGAGCAACCTCGCCCTCACGTGATTCACTCAGAGAAATCAGTGAGTAACTCAGTTCTGGCAAAAGGGCAAAGGTTCTCCTGACATTTGAGTGATAAGTACTGAGGATCCACATTACGATCAGTGTGGCAGTAGGGTCAAGATGTATTTGCAAGAGCAGGGGTGAATGGTAATGAAAGAAGAGAGGTACTGCGTGTTCAGCCACCCAAGGCGACACCACATTGATGCCAGTCACCCATCACATTTTCATCACACATGTCACCGTTTAGCGTCGGCCGCCGTGCACTGCACGGTGCACACTAGTAGTATACACAGCGAAAGACTTCAACGCCCGGAGGGCCACTGTAACAAGCCTACAGAGAATTGTTGGCGCTGCTTGATAATATGACAATGTGTCCACCGAAGGGACGAGGTCTGCCCAGAGGGGATAACCTGCATTCGCCCGCCGGGGTTTGAGTCAGGCCGTGCTAGGCGAGGACCGCCAAGAGGTGATTGATCTCTGGATCAGCCAATAAATCCCACGACCCCCCCCCCCCCTGCGTGGGAATGATGGCCACTCACAGCACGATCGCCGGTGCCCATCAGCCGCGCCACTTCAGACCGTCGCGTCGCCACTCGTCGTCCCGCCCGCCCGCCTCTGGCTGTCATCCCTTCGCGTGCATTCCTAGCACATTACTCTGCAGCAACAATGGAGCCCTACCTCTGTATATGATGCACATAGAACCCTGTCAAATAATGCCAATTTTCCACGAAGTTCTTCCACTGTATCTACTACTACTAGCAACAATGCTCCGAGCCCGGAACGAGGGGACTGGAGTACGGGGACGCGCGAGGTTCTCTGTCCCAAGTGTTCTCAATGGGTAAAGCATGGATATGATTAGGCGATGCCAAGAGGCAGCTACAAGTGGGTGATGCAACATTATTAGAGGCTGGTTCACTGACAGACTGTGAAACTCTGCCGGAGCAGGCGCGAGACACGTTGACAAAGGCAATCTCCATCACCCGCGACGAGGAGAGCCGGTTGTTGGGAACATCACAGCTCGATGGTGAGACCCAGTCCACCAACTCAGGCCGGAAACGCCAACCTAGTTCTCCCGCGGGAACACCCCGCCGCTCCAGAATACTGAAGACGTCGGCTCAAAGAGTGGTAGCTGTCGCACGCCAGGAAACACAAGAGACCATCAGTTCCTCTTCGAGTACAGATGTATTCACATAGCTATAGCGCTACAGAGAGATCCAATGCTATGGGTATCGTTTGCCAGCCATAGGACGTCCGAACGGAGTGTTAGGGAGCAGTTGGCGAGTGTGAGCCTGAGGCGAGAGGGATAACTGAAGTCCGAAAAGAGATGTGGCTGTGCTGCCGATGATCCGACCATCAAATCAGTGGCCAGATCGTATTGACTGATCCAGAGATCAATCACCTCTTGAGGACCGCTACCCACGGGGAAGCCGCTCACGAAACGCGCTGACGCGTCGACAGAGCCAAACAAATAAGTCAGCAGTTTGGTTTGTTGACCCAAACTCTTGCTCAAACTCGAACTCTTTACCCCGCCCCCGCCCGGCTTCCTGCTCCCGCCCATCCTCCTCCCTCTACCGCTTTTTCCCTCCTGCACGAACTCCCACACACCCGCATGCGACAGGATGAAGGTGACAGTGAAGCACTGGCACGCGGTGGCGCAGTGGCGCTGGGACACGGGCGCCGAGGCCGACAGCGCGGACGCAGAGAACGACGACGTGTGTGGGATCTGCCGCGTGCCGTACGAGGGCTGCTGCCCGTCGTGCAAGATGCCCGGCGACGACTGCCCCCTTAGTGCGTCTTTCCATCCCCTTCCTTTTGGCGCCGCTGACTCTTCGTTTATGCAGTATGGGGTGAATGCACGCACGTCTTCCACATGCACTGTCTGCTCAAGTGGATCGGGACGCCGGCCTCGAAACAGCAGTGCCCCATGGACCGCCGCGCATGGGGTGCGTCTTCACCTTCCCCTTCCCCATGCAAATGCTAACCCCGCCACCCAGTCACCGCCGAGCGCAAAGTCGGCACCTCATGACCCGCCCACCCCCTGCCACCTGCTGTCTGTATCAACTCTACCTGCCCCTGTATTCACTACCGCCAGTCATACCCCGGAATCTCTTTCTCTTCCCCGCTTTCACACGCACAACGCGCCCCCCACCCTCTGTCCGCAATGTCTTGCTCGCCCGTTGTGCTGTGTTGTAGTCTAGTCTGCCCCTTATATACATAATCTAATCCCAGTGTGTACCCCCTCTCTGGATTGTTGCCTCGGCGCCCAAAGCCGACACGCTGTTAACCACACCTAACTTCGACATGATTAATTAATTATGGCATTGCACAACGTTAGCAAAACAAAACAGAATCCGCCAGCACCTAAAAGAGAAAGAGATATGTACTTAGGTACGATTGTACAGGAAGCAAGCAGGGAATCTCGTATATAGATGGAATGGCCATGGCATGAAAGGAAAATGGGGATTAAGTTAGTGAGTAGTCCGGCCCGGGGGTACGCGTCGACAGAATACAAGTACACAGCACACTCGTTTTTTGTCAAGAGCATAAATATCGGGAAGCGCATGAAAAGGGAGGAGTAGAATGTAGGGAAAGAGAAGGGGAATGCGGCATATCTAGCAGACGGGTGGTGGTGGTACAATTGCGAGTAGTTGTAGGAGGGGGCCGATGCGGTCTTTTGTAGTAGCGAGCGAGTGTGGGCGGGTGGGTGTCTTCTGTTAATCAAACTTCTTAGTCTTGGTCTGGATTTGGGTCGAGTTTGGTCTTGTAAGGTGAGTGTATTGGGTGGGCGGATATATTCTTCGTCTTCGGAGGAGGGAAAGAGGAAAGGGCAGGAGGGGGGAGCTACTGCTCGATGCCACCCGCACCCTGTAGGGACGCCATCCATATGCGCGTCTTGTAGAGCCTGCAAAGCGGGTGAGCACGGGTCGGGGGATGGAAGAACGAGATGAAGGAGCGAAGGGACGAGCGAAAGAAGGACGGGAGCGAACGAAGGACGGGAACGAACGAAGGACGAGAAGGATGGAAGATGGAGAATGGCGAACGGAGGACGGGGAAGAGGGGGTGGACGACGACAAAGACGCGAAAAGAGTGAAACCAAAACGCACCGGAAAAGCTCGCGCACCAGCTCCCGGAAGTCGATGCGCTTCTCCGCAATGAAGTAGAACGTGAGCTTACGTCGGTCCCTGAGAGAGTGGGATGTGTCAGTAAGTTGGTCGTGTGCGCAATGATGGGAGGTAGGGGGGTCGTGTGCGCAATAGAGGAGGGTCGTGTACGGGGTGGGGAGACGGAGGAGGACCGTGCGGATGATGCGGGGAATAACAGGGAAGAGGGAGGAAAGACAGCGCGACTCACCACTGGTACTCGGCGTCGACGACCTCCATCGGCAGCTTCTTCGCGCGCACCTTTGTCTGGCACAGCTGCAGCGCCTTCATCTCGTCCTGCATCTTCGCCACGAGGAGCCTGCGACGCGCAGTGGGTGTGAGGGAGAATGAAAATATGGAATACGGAATGCTCACTGCGCATCACCCGCCCCCGCCTTCCCATAGATCATCTTCGGGCTGATCTCCTTCTTCCCACCGCTCCCGCCCTCTCCCCCGGGGCTCGTCGGCGGCGACGCCCCACCGCCGCCGCCACCGCCGCCGAAGCGCGCCTGCGCCGCCTGGAACGCCTCCACCTCGCCCAGCGTGATGCTGTCGTTCACCACCTTCCCCAGGTCCTTCCCGCGGTCCGCCTCGACGATCACCAGGTCCCCCACGTGGATCGCGTCGTCGTCTGCGCCAGCGCCGCTCCCATTCCGCCCGTGCCCGTTGCCGTGCCCATTGCCGTGCCCGTTCGCGCGGTGCCGCTGCGCATCGCTCGCGCGGTAGAACAGGTCCGTGCGGCCCGCCTTGAACTCGACGATGTACAGCGGCCAGCTCGGCGGCACCGCGTGCAGTGGGACGCCCTTGCCGAGCTCTGCGAGCGGCGCTTGCTGCTGCTGCTGGGGCGCGTTGCCGCTGAAAAAACCTTGTTGCGGCGAGAGCGATACGTGGTGGCGCCCAGTCGTCGGGGAGCCACCAGACGTCGACGACACGCGCGGCCGCATGCCGCCGCCGCCGCCCCCATCGTATTGCGAGTACGCGCTGGCGGTCGTTTCAATCCGCGGCGGGGAAAAGTACGCGTCCGCCCACGCAGACGATGCGGATGACTCCTTGCGGATCGGCACGCTCCCGGGGCCGTGCTGCTGACTCTGCTGGCTACCCTGTGACGGGGACGAGAGCGAGAGTGCGCCGAGGCCGAGGTCGCTCGCGAGGTCATCGTCGCTGAGCAGCAGTCCGCCGCGGCTACCCATGCCGCTGCCGATGGCGGAACTGAAGCCGAGCTGCGATTGCGCACCGGACGTGAAGGTGCCGGGGTTCGCCTCGGGCGCGTTGAAGCCCGCGAGGCGGCGCGGCTGCACGACGCTGACGCTGTGGCGGCGGCTCGTGGTGCCGCTCCCGCCGCCGCCGATGGCGTCGTACTCGCGCGCCTCGCGGCCGCGGTCGCGTTCCCACAGCTCGCGGAAGGAGCCATCGTCGAGGAGGATCTGGCCGACGTCACGCACGAACGGAGACATGTTCGAGACGTCCTGCTGCTGCGCGAGCAGGTTACGGCTGAGCGGGGAGCCGCCGTGGATGTTGATCGGGGAGCGTGCGAGGGTGCCAAGAGAGCCGTAGCGGCTGCCTGGGAGCTCGCCGTAGCGGGTGCCGGGGATGTTGAAGGATGCAGACGGGGTGAAGGTGCGCCCACTGCCTACCGGGGCCGTGGCGAGGCTCTGGGAGCGACTGCGGGAGAGGTCCGGTGCATACGTGCGCCCACGGGGATAGTTGTAGTTAGTATAGCGCTCATCGTACAGATCCGCGTCGTCTGGGTCGACGAGCTCGTCGTCTTCAAACGTCGAGGCGAACTGTGTGCGCTGTGACGAAAAAGACGAGCTGCGGGACCCGATCCCCCACGGGCTGCCCTCGAGACTCCCGCTGCCCCCGAGGCTAGACGGCATCCCGCCGCCCCCCAAACTAGACGGCACAAGATGCTGGGTCGGTGGCGAAGAGAGAAAGCCCTGGGCCGAGTGGTGTGGGGGCTGCGAGGCCGCGCGGTGCCCTACATCGGGGGTTGTGTCACCGAGGAAACGGTTACGACGGTCGTCGTCGTCGTGGAAGGCCTGCATGGCTGTCTAGATCGTACAAGTCTAAGTGATTTCTAGGCGGGGGCGAATGGGGAGAAGGCAAGTCATAGTCTGGGGAAGGTTCTCAGCTGACCCCTCTTAACACATCACATGTCTTCAATTCTATTCTCTGTCAAAGACATCCGACGAGGGATCCACGCTCTACATCCACCCAACAGTGCTCGTGTGCAATTACTACTGGTAGAACCGTCCGTGCGTGGGATTTCACCAGAACCTCTGGTCCAAAACAGGGGGCTTCACAGTTACTTTACAGCATATAATTCTTGTTATTCTGGGTCATGTACGTCAGTACTGTATAAGCCTCTCGCCCTGCCTGGATTTTATGCTTCTGCAAGAGGGGAAATCTAGGCCTAGAACGGCCTAGATCCGGAATGAGGAAACACGGAGAACTTGTCGAAATAGGAGGATGATCTGCGGGTATACGCGTAGGCACATAAAGCAACCCCCCACCCAAGAAGAGCTTTGCACTGAGGTTCTGGCAGGATGTTGGATCTTGGAGAGTTTTTCCCAAATGTGGAATTGTCATGAAGTGCACTGTCAGCCACCTCCAACTGAATTGAGAGACTAAGACAGGTTCAAACCCATTTAATGTGAGCTCCGGAAATGCTGTAAGCCAGGCATTCCGTTGCCGTTCCCGCGGAGCACATGAGTAGCAACATACCACTCGCCTTCAAACCAGGACGATTTACGCAGATTGATGAAATCTTGAAGTGCCAATCACCTTGGAGCCAAGCTTTGAGAGCACACACAGAAGAGTTGATGCCGAGCTACCCAGGTTTGCGGAACATCATGCCAGTGAGCTATCCAGCCTCAGAGTCAGTTAACTGAAAAGCATCACAAAAAAATAGCAAACCCGCCGTTTGAGAAAACCTTAGCCAGACCGCCAACATGTCATATCTATGAGCAAAACTTCAGAGTCAACTTGGGAGCCATCACAGAGATGGTAAACCCACCAATTGGACAGAATAACGAGCGATCGAATTAGATCATAGGACGGGTAGCAACTCAAGTCGGACAGCTGAGACCAACAGGGTTTCGAGAAACATGGCAGGACTTCCCGGAGAAATTGCCCGGATATGTTAGATGCCAGGCATTGCCGGGATTGAAGAACGCCAGTATCCTCCTCAGCCCACCGGCCTTCATTACAAAAATGCGTGAGCTAAGAGAACCACCAACACACCTAATACTTATCCCGCAGACATCGGCCGCTCCACTTGGAACGCGTGTGGATATCCTCTAGGAAATCGAAGTCCGGAAAAAAGGAACTACCCGGAAGAACAGCACCCTGCAGAATTCGAAATTCAGGAAGGATACACCCGGGTCGACGTGAGAGGCCAACGAAGCACGGCACGAGAGTACCTTGTACACCGCCGGCGGATGTCCTGCACTGGGCATCTTCAGCAGAGGTTGAAACCTACGAGGACGAAGCGCCCGTCGATGGCGGGACTACGAGGAGCAAAGGGTCGCGTAGAGGGATACTACTGCGCGCATAGATCCATGGAAAGACATACCGCCGTGGAAGCGGAGACCCCGGGGTCAATCTAAGACAAGCGAGAATTCTGCTGGTGGATACGGAAGGTAACTGAGTGGCAAAGTATGAGTACAGTAGTCCATCCGACTCCGACTCCATCGGCCCCGCGAATGGGGAGAGTTAGCTCCGTCGCAGGAATGGTTCCGAAATTTGAGGCTGAAGATGCGACGCGCTTCAAGTTGGCCCACGCCAAAGGCACGACACACTTGAACCGACAATGTGACACTAACCTGTTATTGTGGTCGTCTTCGTCGTCGCCAAGGCCATGCATGCATGTGTGTCCACCTCTTTTTTCGCAGTCCTATGCAGATCCTACGGCAGGGAGGATAGTTGGAGGTTAGGAGTGAGTATGGAGAAAGATACAAACAATTCAAGCGTGTGTGGCTGAGCCGGCCGTGGATTTCCCTGATTCAGGACTCGGATTTTGCCCAAGATCACTTGGAGGTCACCGATTATCGATAGCCTGGCCAAAGCTTCCCTGTAGGTGGCTCTGAATGCACAGCGCGCAGACCTAGTGAAAATCTAAATTGGTGGGAATTAGAACGTACTTCTGCTTCACCCATGCTAGGATTCATCCTGGGACCTTTAATGTATTTCCGAGCTGCATCGGTGACCCTTTCGGACGGCACACAGTACGGAAGATCCATGGAGGGAGCATCACCTCCTGCTCTATTCCATCCCGTCAACCCACGAGCGATATCCTACACATCAAACACCACATCCCCCGCCCTAAACGCCGTATTCCCCGCCCACACCCGCACGGGCACCACACACTCCACCATCTCCACTTTCACCTCCGCCCACCCGTCCTCGCGGCCCCCATAGCGCACTCCCACGCCGACGCCGCCCGCCGGATCGCTCTTCACGCCGTCGTACCCATACGCGTCCCTCCGCGCCCGCCGCGCCGCCGCCTCCCTCGTCTTCGTCGTCCAGGTCGTCCCCGTCGTGGTAGCCGCCCTCGCGCCCGCCCAGGAAGCTCGCAGCGAAGAACGCGCCCCACCCCACAGACTTCTCGTCCTTCTCCTGCGGCGGCGGCGACACCGGGGCGGGCGGCGGCGGTGGGGGGGTCGGTGTGCGCTCGAGCACCCCAAGCCGCGGCGGGGCGCGCCACGCGCTGCCCCACGCGCCACGCCCGCCACCGTCTGCCTCATCGACGTCCCGCATGAGCCCCTTGGCGCGCACGCCCTCCGTCCCCGTGTCGCTCTCTTCGCGCGCGACGGCCACCAGGAGGCACAGCCGCACTTTCCACTCCAGCCCGCCCGCGTGCCCGCCTGTCGACGAGCCAACGACGCCAAACGCGGGGCTTCCGTCGCTCGGAATGTCCAGCGCGAAGCCGAGCCGCAGCGTCCCCAGCACGAACCTGTACAGGAAAAGAAAGAGAGAGAGATGGCCATCAGCGAGATGCGTGCTCGAGCATAGCAAAACACCTACCGTGCATGGTGCTCCGCGTGCACGCGCCGCAGATACCGCTCCGTCGCGGGGGAGCCGGGCGGTGTCGCGAGGGCGCTGGGAAGCGACTCGTGCGCCTCGAGGAGCGCGGTGAGCTAATGGGGCGGCGCATCAGGATCAGCGATCGGCGGAGGAGTGCTCAAGCAGCGACAAACCTGCAACACCCGCCCGCGCCCCCCGCGCCAGTTCACCTCCACCACGCCGCTCACCGTCTCCCCCAACCGGAACGCGCTCTTCGGGAACGTCAGCACCGCGACCATCACGCCGTCCTTCGTAATGTCGTACGAAACTGCCATCGCGCACGTAAGCTAGGCAGCAGGGCGACAGAGAAGACAATACGCACCCTTCTTCAAGTTCCGCGTGAGCACCTCGACCGCCTCGCGGCACCCGCTCAGCCCGCCCCCACCGCCCTCGCCGACGAGACCGTTCTCTGCCAAACCACGGGGAAAGCCGCCTGACGACGGCGACATGGACGCAGCGAGCAGTTGCGCAGCGTAGCGCTGCAGCTCCACAACACTCCCGCCCGCCACAGTCAGCGTCTTCGGTGGCGCGGCGGGAAGCAGCGGCCCGCGGCACTCCTCGACGGTGGGTTTCAGATCGTCGTGCGAGGGCGCGATCGGGGGCGCAGCGCCCGTGGGTGTGGTGGGGGTGTGGCTATCCGGCGGGCGACGGGCCACATGAGGTCGTAGGGGCGCGCGGGGCGGCCAACTAAGATGAAGTAGATGAGAATAAATAAGCAGCATCAGGAGGAAGACAAGCGCACCGACGACGTTGTTGTATACCCGTATTGGTACCTTCATTACACGGGAAACGCTGCTGCCGCCTGCTGCACGGCACACGCCGATGACTAGCTCGTACGAAAAGCGCAGCGTGCGCCCTTTGAAGGTCGGCGGCAAGTTCGCAGGGAGAAGCAGTGTGTAGGTATCTAAACCAAGGGGAAGGATTTAGATGAGAAGCGGAGGACATATGAATGGAACAACGCACAGCTCCGCGACTCCCCCGGCCCCAGGCTCAAATCCACCGCGAGCATCTCAGGCTGCACCTCCAACGTTGGCACTGGCGCCTCGGAATCGCTCTCGTCTGCATCCCCGCCGCCCGCCGCCTCCCCCGCGCCGTTCGTGCGCCCCCAGATTCCGATCCCCGCGCCGAGCGCGCGCAGTCCCGCGGAGAACGAGCCCGCGCGGCGGTGCCGCGGGGGTGCGCCGCCGCTTGCCGCCTGGAGGCTCAGGCTGCCGCCGCCGCGCGCAGGGCGCAGGAGCGTTGCGCGCAGTACGCCGAGTGCGGGCGTGCCGGTGCCCGCGAGCGGCGCGAGAACCGCGCGCCCGGCAAGCGACGCGTACGCGTACAGGAGGAGCTCCGTGTGGGGCGGCGCGAATGGCGCGGAGTGGGCGGTGCGCGTGGGCGCGGGGGAGGGGTGCCCGAGGCCGATCTGCGCCTGGCCCTGTGCTTGGAGGGACGTCGGCTGGACGCGGCGCGGGGGATAGGCGCGCGTGGGGGTGGCGGCGGGTGCTGCGATGGTGGGCGGGTGGCCGAGCGCGGCGGACGAGGAGAGGGCGGGTGTCGGGGGGTAGGGATAGACGGCGGACTCGGCGATGGGGTCAAGGGCGAGGGAAAAGGTGGAGCTCGACGCGCTGGGAGTAAATGGCGACGGAAGGGTAGTGCTGGTGCTCGCGCTGATCGGAGACGAGATGATCTCCTGCTGCCCGTCGAAGATCGACTGCTTGCGTGCGTGCGGGTGCGTAGACGCGAGAGGTAAGGTATCAGAGCGCCTGGAGATTGATGACGGGAGTTGTGGGGATACGGGTGCTAAAACGTGTTATCAGGATCGCAAGCACTAGGACCCGGGATACTAAGACGCACAGTCGGAGTCAGGTAGAAATGACGCAGATCGAGGAGTTTGCACGCTCCTTGCCGCCATCATGTCTAGGTCTGGCGGCGCGATGCTGACAGACAAAGATTTTGCGAGCATTTTCTTCCGCCGCTGCTCTACGAGCGCTGGGAGGCTACCCGTGCTAGCGGGAGCCGCAGCAGGCGACGGAACGGTCCGCCCAATGAGACCTTTTCTACCTGGCTTGTCATCGCGACTCACGCGCGGCGGCAATGGTGGCACGGCTGTACGTGGCGTACGCGGCGTTCCGGGAGACGTCGGGGGCCTTGATATGGGCGCGGAGCTAATCGAATGCGCGCCACGTCTGTGAGCAGCATGCGAGTGAGAAGTGGTCCGCGAGGGCCCTGGTTCTGGAGAACGTGTGTTTGTGAAGGTGATAGTGACCGAGAAAGGCTCGCCCGCAAAGTATGAGGACTGCGAGGGCGTCACGACAATGCGCACAGCGGGATCGACGTCGACGTCTGCCATTGAGAGTAAGGGAACAGCAACTGAGGGCCCGTATCCTTCTCAACGGACCCGATCGCAGGTCCCAATCACCCAGAGGACTTTCGCACGGTAAAATGGGCTTGTCTCGCACGGTCGTGCACTATAACGGCCCCGGAGAATCAGAAACCGTCCTCTACATCAATTTGAGCGTTGAATACCGTGGAAACAGTGCGGGGAGCCGGTAAAAAAAATCGGGGCGTCTGTGGACACCTCCGGCTTCTGTAATCGGTTTCCTCGGACCCCTGGTAGCCGGCAGTGGAATCAGATAACCCAGATACCGCAACTACCGTGCAAAGCAGTCGTGGTGGAGGGCGCAAACGTGTTCCTAATGGTAACTTTGCTCGTGTTGTTCTGTTCCTTTGAGATCATGTGATCTCGTGTCTTGCCATCATCTTTCGCGTAGCCGACGATTTACCGACGCGTCAGAACGCGTTCTGGCTATAGTACTTGTTTTGAAGCACAGGTATCGCCATATTTCCAACTTAAGCTTTCTGGAACGACAATACTTACCTCAAAACGTGCACCAGGAGAACGTTCGAACCAATGTAGCTGCCCCAGTATGTGCTATACAGCCTGAGCACTAAGAAGTGCTGGAGTCCTGGATAGTATTGCATAGTACTGCCAGCCCATTTGGGTTTTCATGACGCCACCGTACACTGTACAGTGCGAGGGAAAGTACTTCCTGATTAAATAACTTGTGAGTATACTTACATTTGACTCGTCGAGCCTAGTACGGACGAAAATCACTGTTTGATTGGCATAAATTTTGCAAGCAACTGGTTCCACTGCGCATATATATTCAGCACACTCACGGTATTCACCCTCCTAAATATCGCAGAGGCGCCATCTTTCGGACCACCCGTGGTCTTAGAAACAGTGAAACAAGAATCAGCTGACAGGGTCTGTTTCCAGAACTGCCAAACTGGTGGTCACAAAATCTCGGAAGGACAACGAATATCATCGATTCGTGAAATTAAAGACAGCTCCGATATAACTTCGGGGACTCTCAGGACTCTGGCGCCGAGTGCTGCAGCCTGGAAGTGAAGGCATTGTTGAGAACCAAGATCTGGGTACCAAGAGGTCGGAATGGTCTGTACGCCAAGACTCAAGTGTGAACCCCGTGGAATAGGACCACATGCTACGTGTCCATCCAATACTGGGAAGCTTAAATGACGTTTATTTAAACATTCCCGAACCAGAAAGGAAGAAAATAACTTACCTTCAATCTCGCCTTTTTCTTCTTGGCGACGAACTCTTCAGCGCGTTCCCAGCCATACTCAGCAAATGAGTCGCTCAGTGCCATGCAGACAACACGGGGGTCGTGGACGGCCAGCGCGTCCGAGATGTCAGGAATGTCAACCTTAGTGAATCCGATGACGAGCACCATCAGATGCGGGCAGCCCGCCAAAACCCCAGGTACGAAAGCAGCTGGCATCGCCGGCGAGACCACCAGATGCGTGAGGCGCGGAAGGCGGTGAAGCTGCACCCAAAAGGGCCACTCACGCACAATCGGCGAATCGTCGTACAGGTGCAAGTGCGTGACGTTGCGGAACAGCGAGCGCGTGAGGTCTTGCGGCGCGTGGGGGGGCAGGAGGAGCCGCACGTCGAGCGTCAGGCGCGTTGGCGCGAGGTGCTTGGCGACCAGGGGGAGGAGTGTCGGCATGAGCACGCCGACGACGTGCAGCGTGTCGGTGCCAGTGCAGACGCGCAGGAGCGGCTCGAGCTCCGCGTCGGTGCACGGCGCCTTCTCTGGGCCGCACATGAATGTCCAGCTCACGTTGGAGATTATCAGGTGCCGGATGGCGTTCTGAAAGAAGTCGTCAGGCTTTGCGCGGACTTTTTCCATGATGGGTGCTATGGAAGAGGGAGTGGTGTCGAAAAAGATAGTTCGGTACAGGAATGGCTCTATCCTATTATTAAATCAGCGATAGAAGGAAATGGGGGAGAGGAAAGACTACCAGAAAAGCACGCGCCGGGATAAGCACATCAGAGTCGGGATCATCTTGAAATCGCGCAAGGCGGTGGTCTCGAATATCTCGCGCTCCAGCTCGAGAGGAAGGGAGATTGTGTTGCCGAGGTTCATTTCTCGCTGTGCGCTGCAGTTACTTTGCGAATCGGGGATGGGTGCTTATTACTTGAACAGCTGCGGCCAAAGTAGAACTGCGGAGCTGCGGCTGCGACATCAACTAGTCTCGTTACCAGACGTTCTGGAGGGAGGGATAAGACCGTGTGTTGTTTCTAATAATAGAACCTTCGGATCTTTCCGAGCCAAACAAACATCGGAGTCGAAAATGAAGCGCAGACTGCCAGAGATCCCTCCAGAACACCTCATTGGGTCACACTATCCTTGTCACAAATCCTCAAATCCATGCCCAGAGCAAGACAGGCTGCCCAGTGTTTGGCTGGGATATTATGATTCTCATCCAATATAACCCAGAGGTGTGCTTCAAGTTTTTTGTGGAAGGAATTTGGACCACTGCTGCTGAATGAGCAGAAATTATGCCCTTACGCTGTCCGAGCCACAACAGCTTCAAAAGAGCCAGAAAAAATCTAGGATTTTGGAATATGCAGATTGAAATCAATTCAATGATATCAGAACAAATCTTGTGGCCAGGGATATGGTATAGTGAAGAGAACAAAGTGGGTGTGACTCGATGGGTGGGATCAGTGAGCGAACGTTTGGGTGCCCACTCCGTCCTTTTCAATCTCCGACGGCCCGGCGGTCCGGCGGACCGCACGCACCCAAACGTCTGAGACTAGACATCAACATGGCAGTGTTGTTGTGGATACTGATCTGATGCTGAACAGAGTTTGCACGTTGGATCCGTGGTCTCGTGATCTCGCGATTCGCATCGGTGGCGTCGCGTCTTGAATTTATTCTCTTGGGCCCTTCCTTTAACCCGGTTTTGTCACACCGAAAAAGGCAACATTTAGATGTGGCTGAATATGATGACAAATCTGATTATGAATCTTTTAGGGATATCACCAAAAATTCAGCCGAAATAATTAGTTTCCGCGTGGCTGACATCAGCTGAAATCATAATACTACTATTATTAATACTTAATAGACCTGATTTGATTGGCTGATCATGGGATTTAATCAGCACTGAAACTAATCGATTCGGTGATATCTATTCGTCATATTCAGCCAGACTTAAAAGTTGCCTTTTGCGGTGTGTGTCCAATAACGTTCCACATATGACACAGAGCCGCTATTTCGTTCTCTTCTCACTCCTTCAAGGTGTGGGACTCGGGAAGCTACCACGGCCCGCAGACACCGCCTGACCTCTGTGTCGTCGAAGATGGCTGCTCCTCGTTGTGCTTCACCATGAGGACCTTGGTATTTTGCACGTTGCTCGCTCTGACGCACTCTGCGCAAACCCAATTCAGTTGGGACATTCAGGATGTGTCTGCGTCCTCAACAGGACTCAAGCTCCAGAACGGGTTCGAGCGTGTCTACATTCAAGTACGTGTGTCTGCCACGCTCTCAAAAACGAATAGTTGACATGCACCAGCCATATGGCGAGAACGGCATTCGCGTCCGCACGAGTCTCCTTCGAGATCCAACAGGCACACAGCCTTCAGCTCTCCTCGACCCGCCCCTCGAAGGGCCAGGAGGCGGCGCGGGCCTCTCCTTCGACACACTCGTGCCCTTCCAAGGCAACGGCTCTCTCCTAAACGGTAACATTCTCGCCAGAATCTCCAGTGGCGTCATCTCTTTCTTCCGGGTCTCCACCGCCGCGAACGGCTCCCAAGTTCTCGACCTCCTGACTTCGGAGTACACAGATGACAAAACGCTCGCGGCGCGTTTCTACCGGCAGGACTTCCGCGCGAACAGCTTCGCGACGGAGTTCTCGTTCTCGTCTGATCCGACAGAGCAGTTCTATGGAGCAGGCCAGCAGGCGTGCTGCAATGACAACACGGTCAACAAGAAGGGGCAGGTTGTGGACCTGCTCAACTTCAACTCGCAGGTCACTTTGCCGATCTACATGTCGAATAAGGGCTACTTGCAGTTCTTCAATATGCCCAGCCAAGGACGGATAGGTTTGTGTTCGTCGAAAGATATGGACAGCCTGTTCAGACTGATTGTCTTCAGAGTTCACCCCGTACAGAACTCGTTACGTAGCAGACCAGGCCACGGTTGTGGATTACTATATGTATGTCCACGCACAGAAAGCGTTCTTTCATGATTCTGAATCCATATCTCAGCACTACGGCGGATCCTGGCGATTATGACACGCTACAGAAGCAGTACACTTCTGTTACGGGTGACTTCCTTCTCGTTTGTATCTGCCAATTAACTCACATTTTGGCAACAGGCAGGCAACCGACCCCGCCAGACTTCATACTCGGCTACCAACAGTCGAAACTCAGATATTGGAATCAGTCACAGGTGCTCGATGTCGCTCAGATGTTCCATGATGAGCGGGTGAACGTCTCGCTCATCGTTGTGGGTGAGTCAGAGAGTCCCCAGACGTCCTTTCCGTTGCTCACATAAACTCGATCAGATTTCTTCGCCTGGAAGTTCCAAGGAGATTGGTACGTGACGTTTCGCTTCCTTTCTAATCCATCTCAACGTTTTGACGTCTCGTTAAACACGCACAGGTCCTTCGACCCTGAGTTCTTCCCCGACCCAGCTGGCATGGCTGCCCAGGTCAAGGCGCTCACGGGCGCAGAGATGATGGTCTCCCTCTGGCCAAGCGTAGAGGACCTCTCGGTCAACTATGTGTCGCTCCAACAGCAAGGCCTGCTCGCGACGACCCGTGACGGGACGGGCATAACGGACTCGTTCGCGGGGGCGTACACGAGATTGATTGACTCGACAAACCCAGCAGCGAGGGAATTCCTGTGTGAGTATGAGTTGCACTTTGGTGTCACAGAGGACGGGGCGCTCACAGTAACACCAGGGAAGAGGCTGAATGATAGTTACTTCTCGAATGGGATACATAATTTCTGGATCGACCAGGATGAGGGTAAGTATGGAATTTTATGTCGTCTGTATTGTCTTCAAGGGACTGATCTCCACCCAGGTGGCAGTCTCGGCGAGGCTTTCATTAACAGTAAGTTGATTCTAAAGCTCAAAAATATGGCACAGACCGACGCACTATTTAGACGGCCAAAACATCGCCTCCCTCCCGTACGCTCGCCCCTTTACACAGTACTTCCTCGGCACGCAGGAGGGCTATGGAAAGATGTACCCCTGGCTGCACCAGCAAGCCATCGACGAGCTCTTCTCCAACCTCACCTCCACGGCGCAGACGGGCGCATCAACCAGCTGCGAGTACATGTCCCTCACGCGGAGCACGTTCCTGGGCGGCCAGCGGTTCTGCAGCTACCTGTGGAGCGGGGACACGCAGTCGCGGTTCGACGTGCTGCTGCAGCAGGTGACGGCTGGCGTGAACGTCGGCGCGTCGGGCATCTCGAGCTGGACGCTGGATATTGGTGGGTTTTCGGGGTTGGATATTGATAGCCCGTCGGTAAGTCGTCGAGACGGGGAAAGGAAGGCGAGAAGACATTGAATGTTCCGTCTACTTTAAGGGTCAGGAGTTGTTCGTGAAATGGCTGAGTATGGGTGTGTTTCTTCCTTACGTGAGTTCGCCATTCGTGCATGGCCGACATTTCTTGGACTCAAATGCTCTAGATGCGTGTGCATGGGTGGGGTGTAAATTTCCGCCCATGGTAACTCACTCACTTCTGGATAGATCGCGAACTTGCAACATTACATCTCCGTCGACGCCGCCCGAAGCGAACAACTGTCCAAACGAAGTGCGCGAATCTTCCGTCATTCAATCATCATCGCATTTTTATCTTTCTTTACCAGCCATGGGCTTACGGCGCCGATAATTTCGAGATCATCAAAGGAGTGAGGCCTTCTCCATTCCCTTCAAAAGTGGCAGCACTGACTAGGCATCCAGTACATCGCCCTCCGCTACCAGCTGAAACCGTACGTCTCGCGCCTCTTTGAAATGCTCCAAGCGTCCGGGAAAACCATTGTTCGCGGGCTTTTCTTTGACTTCTCGAACGATCCGAGGGTGGTGAGCGGGACAGCCGTAAATGATCCTTCGATCGTGCATCAGTACATGTTCGGTAAGCCCAGCTCACTACGGCCAACGTGGACTCCTCGTTTAATTTTCGACATTCGACAGGCCCGAGGCTACTTGTGTCACCGAATGGTGTCGAGGGGGCAACCGCAAAGGAAGTCTACTTGCCCCTCCTCAACGATGGCTTGCTTGCTCAGAACTTTACGTGGACGCACTGGTTCGCGGTTGCTTTCCCCCCGATGATCCCGAAGCGCTGACGATGCGTGCGACAGGTGGTCGATACAGATTTCGGTCAGGGAGGGACGACCGTAAACGTGAGCGCCCCGTTGGATCGGATACCCGTCTTCTATCTCGGGAGCAAAGACGATATCTTCTCTGGGAACGTATGAGCGGCCAGGGGCAGCAAACACCACTTCCATAAGGGCCCCATGCACGAGAATCTGGAAGCGCGTCGTCCAGTGCAGTCTCAGGCTTGTACTTCAGTCTATAATATAACATTCACCCAAGATTCGCCTGCATCATTTGACCACGAGTTTGAGGACGGTTGTGTGATCCCGGGATGTCAATCTCCTTTTGCGGGTGAAAGATCACGGACAACAGGCCAGGAGGTGAAGAAAGCTGCAAAAAAGAAACGAGTAAGTCCAGCGTCTGCGTGACAGAGCCTCCGAGCGCGTGCGTGTGAATGATAGTTCGAACCCGTAATTGAACCAGTCGCTGATATCCAACCCGGGCCTTCGCCACTGTTTCTCGGTCATGGAATTCAAATCTACGTCGACGATGGAGCGGCCATCCAATATGCCTGTCGCGCTAGGATCGGTGGTCGGGTGCGAAGGTGGCGCAGGCACCGGAGGGCGGGTGGAAGGGCCGACTCCGTCACTTTCAGGAGCCGTGGGCGGAAAATTCGGCTGCGCTGTTCCTCCGCCGTAGAGAAAATCGTCGTCGTCATCTCTAAGCGAGAGAATCAGCGGTCCGCGGAGCCCAAACAATAAGCACAGACATGCTGGATTCGAGTTCGGAGTCGAAGGGCAGAAAGTAACGCGTCACCGTTTCAATTTTCATGCGCTCTCGTCATACACCACCACCGGAGTTGAAGGCAAAACTTCACCGATACAGGCCCAGGACAAATGGTCTACCGGCGTGGCTTGGGCGCAGGACAATTCTGGATTGCTTTTTTGGGGACGTGGCTTGGAATACGGTACATTCAGGCGCTCCGGATGGGCAGCTGGATTGGACGCGGCTCGTCGACGATGAATGGCTCTCTGGCGTAATTATTGACAGTACGATGGCGGACATTCAGTCTCCGAGTCGTGTCTCCGCAAATCCCGCTCTCCGCCGTAATTGTTGCTCCACTGTCATTCCAGAAAGCAATCATTGCAATTTCGACGCAGAAACATCCCAGTAAATATACTGTGCGCCTTCTGGACAAATACAAGCGATCGTTTGAAGCTGGAAAATCTCTGATGTATTTCCCGCTGCATATAAACGGAAACAACTGCATCGCGTTTGTTATCGACTTCATTGGGAAGGTTTTTGGCTACGGTACAGTATCTCGCATTGTTCTGGCCGAATCCAGCCGAAGATTCTAAAGGAGACTCGTACGGACGCAACCAAGGACTTCATCCCGCGGTTGAACCAGTCGTTTCCAGGCGTGTTTCAGAATTCCGGTGATATGTTGCCCCATTCTCGGCAGACGGATTACGTTCACTGCGGAATCTACACTGGGAATACCGATCACGCATTATTCGAAACCCCGCTCATATCTTATTCGGACTGCAGAAACGTGCGGATCGCCGAATTTGTTCGACAAGCTGCGTCCAATTCTGTGAGCGTGGTGATTTCAAAGATTTCCGCGTCGCTCATGTATCAATATAGGGGGCCATGCCGCTCCTCGCAAATCACAACTTCCCCGATTTGGGCGAGGAAAATTTCTTCGAGGACGATAATCCACCTGCATCGCCTCCTATCGCCGTACCACCCGCCTCGGAGTCCACCACAAAAATCACCGACCCTGCGCCGCGTTTACCGGCTGCGCCACTCGTCGACACCTAACCAGACGAAAAATCAGCTGCCACCGTTGCGCTGCCCAACGAACTGCGCGTCCTGCGAATCGACACAAAGCCGCGTCGCCCACGCGTCGCGCGTCTGATTCCGCCCACCCCCGGCGTCATCCAGCCGCATCGCACGTGGCCCCGACCGATGTGGCTGAACTGCGACCGCGGGGCCCGCGCGCGCCGTGTGCGCCCGACGAGCGCGTAGCCGACGGGGCGCGGGGCTCGGCGCGCGCGGCCCTCGTCTTGGACGCGCCGCTCGCGGCGCGTCCGGTTTGCAGGAGACGCGAGCGGACGCGGGCACAGTCCGGCGCGGGACTGCCCAAGCGCGCGCGGGGACTTGCGTAGGAGGCACGCGGGAGCTGGGACTCGGCGTGCGGGGTGAATGCCGGCGGCCCGCGGAAACGGCGTCGGCGGGTGAGTGGGCTCCGTCGGAGTCGGGCCGGGGCGAGTCGGCCACGGCCAGGGTGCCAGCGGAGCGTTGGGCGGTGAGTTTTGACCGTCTTTCAGAGCGCTGACACGCCGGTGCCCTCGCACGCGCACCGCCGCGCGAGGGAGGTATGCGCCAGAGGCGCCGTGCGGCTTTCGGTCCGGGATGGGGTCCGTGCGCGTGCGCCGCGACCGCACGCTGAGAGCGCGGGTGGAGGCGGCAGGTGCGGCGCGCGGGGGTTGGACGCGGGCGGGGCGCGGGCGCGGGCGGATTCGCGAGCGGCGGAGGCGGGCGGGGGTGATGAGGGGCCTGGCGCGGGAGATCCGCGCGCGGGTCGGACGCGGCCGGGTCGCTGGAGACGCGCGGGTGGGACTGGGCGAGCGGAGGCGTGCAGCGGGTTTAGTGAGAGTCGGACGCAGTCAGGAGCGGGGTCCGGGGTCGGTCGCGGTCGGGCGGGCGCTCGTCTCGTAGGTCAGCGGGTGGGATCAGGGAAGGAAACGGGGCGGCGACACGTCTGCTTGGCGGCGCTGGTTGTCGCGACTGTGGGCGGGACGGGCGTTGTCGGCACGGGCTAGGCGGCGTGGATTGAGGGCAGGGGCGCGGGCTAGACGGAGTTTGACGGGGGCGCAACGTGGAGGACCGTTGCGACGACGTGAGCTGGGCGATGAAGTTCACGACGGGAGGTGTGCGCTGAGAGGTACGTACTGTGCCCCCTTCTTCCTTTTCCTTGCTCTCCCACTGACCGAGCCGCGTGAAGCTGGAATGCGGCGCCGCCTCGTCGACGAGCATGTGCGGGCCGGATGGAGTGTCTTGCGGATGAGCGGCCAGCGCGCGTGGGGAGAGGCTGCGAGTCACTGGGAAGACGAGTTTGGTCGTGGGGAGGCGGAGTTGCGTGGCCAGTGCGCGCGGACGTCTCTGGGCGCAGGGAGGCGCGGGGCAGAGCCGGATGGAGCGCGTGACTGAGGAGATGGGTGAGTGAGTGAGTGAGAACCGGAGCGCACCGTGAGCGCTAGACGCCGCTAGTCTCCACGGCGACTATGTACGCTCGACCTGCCCAAGCCCGACGTCCGCGCGTTCTCATGCGCGTGCGGCGCCGCCTCGTCGATGAGCAGCTCGACGCGGCGCATCCAGCGCCTCCCTGTCGACGCTGAGCACTCGGCGGCTCAGCTCTGAGCAGTGTCGGTTCGCGGCTCAGCGCGGTCTGGGATGCGGCGAGGGCGAGACGGGGATTCGTCCGGGGCTGTGAGAGAATGAGACGGACCGTGAGCGCGTGAGCAGGGGAGGAGTGTCGGCGTGAGCACGCCGACGACGTGCAGAGTGTCGGTGCCGGTGCAGACGCGCCGGAGCGGCTCGAGCTCCGCGTCGGTGCACGGCGCCTTGACCGGGGCGCACATGAATGTCCAGCCCACGCGTTCTGAAAGAAGCCGTTAGGCTTTGCGCGGACTTTTTCAATGATGGGTGCAATGCCAGAGGGAGTGGCGTCGAAAAAGATAGTTCGGTAGCTCTATCCTATTTTTAAATCATTCAGCGATAGAAGGGGAAAGACTGGGATCATCTTGGAATAGCGCTCGGCGGTGGTCTCAAATATCTCGCGCTCCAGCTCGGGAGGAAGGGAGATTGTGTTGTCGACGGCTGTGCGCTGCAGTTACTTTGCGAATCGGGGATGGGTGCTTATTACTTGAACAGCTGCGGCCAAAGTAGAACTGCGGGGCTGCGTAAACGCTGCGACATCAACATGGTGGATGGTCTGATACTTGGTGGTGGTGTTTGAAATCCCGGTCCGTTGGATCTGCGGTCTCGTGATCTCGCGATTCACCGGTGGCGTCGCGTCTTGAATTTATTCTCTTGAGCCCTTCCAAGTGCTGACTCCCCGCCTGCGGTTTACCCTTCGACTCGTGCACTAGGGGCCATTGCATGCGAGCGGTGCAGTCGGGAGGTATGCAGTAGGCCTAGGGGGATCGGACGTGCGACCCAAGCTGCGTGCTGGATGCGTGTACCCTCCGTTGAAGAAGAGAAGGGTAGTCCTGGCATACCCTCTGTTCATTTCTCCTCCGTCCTTAGTTATTTGAATAGAGTAGCCAATTTCGCGAGGGAATTTCACCTACGAACCTGCACCTTGGCCGACTATTTATAACGTCGCGGCGTGGGAAGATCTCGTACACGGTAACAACGTCACATCGGCGTAAGTTCCTCTCACCTTGGCTATGCGAAGAAGAACAGTACAGTATCTGGTCATTCTCTTTGTCATTGCCGTCTCCGCCCACCTGGTAGGGCTCTCCGTAATCACCGATTAGGCACCGGGATCTCAGACTGACCTGCTGGCGTTTGCAGTACTTCATCCCGACCAAGACACCGGAATGGATATATACTGATCACTCGGATGATACCCCAAAATCAAGACCCAAACCGCGACTGTTTGCCGACATCTCCAAAAGGAATGCGGTCGTAGATGCGTTCAAGGTATACCGCACCTCGCAGGCCAAATTTGAGACTCACCCGTGTCCTTCAGCATGCTTGGTCGCATACGGTCAGTCCCATGATTTTAAACATTTCGGCTCTCAAAATATCAACAGAACGAGACGCGATGGGCGCGGACGAGTACCACCCCATCAGCCATCGGGGACAGAACCTCTCACACTCCGGTGGCATTGGGTACACCTAGTGGATGCCATAGATACTATGCTGATCATGGGGCTCCACGAAGAGTACTCGCGGGCGAGTCAGTGGATAAGGACCGAACTCACGTTCGACAGAGACGGCCATGACCGCTGTTTCAATACATTTGAGGTACGGAAAGTCGTCTCGTCGATTACTGGCCACATGCCAACATCATCTTCCAATAGACGACAATCCGGGTCCTCGGAGGCCTGCTGGCCGCGTATCATCTCAGCTCTGACGACATGTACCTTCGGCACGCCGTCGATTTAGCTGATCGCATGCTCCCAGCGTTCGATACTCCGTCCGGCATTCCTCTGTCGTCGGTGGACCTTGCGAAGCGGGTCGGGATTGCGGACCATGGAATGCAGCCGTGATCAGTACTGCCGAAGCCACGACGCTCCAGCTCGAGTATCGCTATCTGGCGCAGCTGACGCAGAACTCGACGTATTGGCATAAAGCCGAAAAAGTCATGTCTGTTGTGAATGCAGCCAGACTGCCCAGCAATCTGGCCCCGATCTCTATGAAGTGATTCCTTGTGCTTGGGTGTCATTGATCTGTCTGATCCATGCTGCAGCGTCAATGACGGCACCTTTTCCCAATCCGAGATCAGGCTAGGTTCTCGCGGCGACTCTTATTATGAGTATCTATTGTACGTCATTACTCTTGACTGCGAATTATCGCTGATAATTACCAGGAAGCAATATCTTCAGACAGTAAAAATTCCGCTCCGTTCTTGGCTGGATACTTAATCGGCTTTCTAGACACGGACAGAGCCTGTATACAAGAAGGTGAGTGGGCCGACGTACGACGGACAAGCTCTACACAACAAATACAGATGTATGAAGATTCGATGCAAGGCATCCACGACAATTTGGTGAAGAAGACCCCCAAAAGAAGCTGACATATATCGCGGAATTATACCAAAAGGCGGTGCTGACTGGAAAACGTGAGGCTGAACCTTCGTCTTTTTAACCAACCTCCGACTCTGGAAATAACGCAGCTCCTGGGACGTGCAGCACAAGCAGGATCACCTCGTCTGCTTCTTGGCAGGATCTCTCATGCTCGGAGCGACGACGACCGGTGCTCTCACCGGTGTCGTATCTGTCCCCCCTAAAATGGACGAACTCTCCCCGACAGGACAACGCGATTGGAACACTGGCGCGGAACTGCTGGAAGGCTGCATGGCCACGCATAAACTGCAACGTCAGTTTCTATCGTTTCGAACGACGTATTTCTCATAATTTTGAAGCGGTCTCTCTCCCGAAATCGCGCAATTTCAGCAATCGCCGGATCAGCCCGACAGAGAGTGGCACATCAAGGGCTCCAGGTAAACTCCGAGCTTCTTCCAAAACCACTGCGATGCCATTCTTTAGGCCGGGGGGACCAGCCACGTATGATGCAAGATACATGTTGCGGTTGGTCAAAGGGCCCTCAGTTCCCCTGGTCCGTTGGGTTGATTAATCAAACAGGCCAGAGACTGTAGAATCCTTGTTTATCGCATGGCGGCTGACCGGTGACGTTCGATATCGCGACTACTCTTGGGCCATATTTTCGTCCATCGAGAAACACTGCCGGCTCCCAGGTGGGGGGTATGCGACCGTGGTGGACGTCGACACTGTGCCCGTCAGGCACGACGATAAGCAAGAAACTTTTTCCTGGTGCGGCCTCATCTCCCACTCTAAATGTCATGTCACGGATTCGTTGGTTTGATACCATCTCCGCAGAGCGAGACCTTGAAGTACTTGTTCTTGACGTTCTCCGATGCGAGCGTGTTGCCTTTGGATGGTACGCTTAACGGTTGCTCTGATTCTTCGACTATCATTGACCGGTGTGGTGGTAGAATATGTACTCAACACGGAGGTGTGTGCCTTGTCGCGTTGGTTTCGGTCACCATCTTCTGATGCTGTGCCTGCAGGCACATCCGCTGCCAATTTTTCGGCCTACCGTTCAACCCTTGTTCTCATAATAATGATAATGCGATTTTTCTCTGTCTGCGACCTCTCCGTCGATCGTACGTATTGAGCGTATCCGAGCTTGACGCGTTACTGCCCGATTCGGAGAGCAACCTTGCTTCGGGGAGTTCTGCGTATTCCGGTGTTCCGACCGTAATCCCAATCATGCTCTTATCTCGACCTCCGCCATCCGTAGACCCTAATCTGGCAGCTTCACAGCATGCGAGACGTATCTCTTTCATCGCATGAGATCCGCATGATTCTCACGATGGACTTCGTCGTCTGAGGACTCGTTTGTGCAGCTGATAGTTCTAGACGTCTCATACCTTTGTCCGCGGCGACGGGGAATGTATGAGTCCTAGAAAACCACGGCCATGAGAACGTCGCTTCCGCTCTCCATCTCACCTCTCACGACCGCCATACGCAGCCTCTTTGATTTTCTCCTCAGTCTCTACCGTACCCCAGATCCACCGCCATACATCGTGCCGCGCGCAAGCAAAGCAAAATGTTGCGATCTTGTGTGCTGATAAGTTGAGCATGCACTGACAAATGTTCGAAACACCGTGGAATATGCCGATCTCGCTATCGTAGATCCGGCCAAGGCCAAGACTGAGATTGGGTGAACGGCCCTGGCTGCCGAGGTGGTGAAGGCCATGGCCACCCATGGGTTCTTTTATGCGGTGAATCACGGATATACGCAAGATCAGGTGCGAGGGGCCTTTCAGATTATTTGATGTCTTCTCACTCATCGCAGACCACCCGCGTTTCTAGCACTGCGACTCTGATGTTCGACAATGTGAGTGCAGAAGAGAAACAGGTGTACACGGGGAAATCCGCAGCGGTTTATGAGGGATATAAGCCGTGGCAAACTTGGGTTTAAATATTTTCCTTTGATCATACTTAGTGTGAGCTGAACCGCGAACAGTGTGTCCAAGACGGTGTCTGGGATCAGATTGAACACTACAACAATAGGATCTGTTTGACTTCAACACAACCTGAGTCGGACTTTCCGATCCATTGCATTCTCCGAAACCCCTCCGGCCATCCTTACTCGTCCTCCCGTTCTTATCTCTGGACTTTGTCTCGCATTGGTTGCAAGCCAGGTAGTCACACACTCTTGTTTGTAGTGCTTGCGAGAACGACCTTCTGACCCTCTCGGAAATTCCGTGACATCTCCTAACTCTTAGCTTCGGACTTCCACGGTAACTCTGGTTCCCTCGGCTCAGCACTTAACAAAGGTATGGCTACCAAATGCGATAGCAAGAGTATGGCCAAGAGAATGCGAGAACAAACTTACAATGGTAGTGGCGATGATCACATCATTGTCAAATTCCACTCGGGTGGGATCGAAGCCGACGACTTTGCAAGTAGACCAAATCTCTGCCTACAAGTAATGCATATCAGAAAGGGCTTTGAGAGTAAATGGAAATCTTACTGCTTGGTCCATGGTGAAGCTTTTCACAGTCGCTTCTTCGAGGGTCTTCACCGTTTCTTGAATTGCGGCACACATGGCATGAGTCTCCTGAACAATCTGCTGGGTCTGGAGGGCTATTGCCTGCTGGATGAGTGCAAATTTCATTTGACTGGAAGACAAGTCCTTTGCAATCTGCTCCCACACGTGAGTCAGGAAAGAGGGATGCAGAGATGGGCAGGAACTTGCCTGGATGAAGGAATGAAGTTCATTCCGGTTCTCCGTGTCAAGTTTGAAGTTATTTGTAAGTGAGTCGGCGAAGTTGGCCAACTCATCTGCAATGCTCATGACACCCAGTGACAATTCCCAGCTGGACAGAGGTGTAATGGGAGGATCCATGTCGCTCGGGGGTGATTGTCCCAACCATTCAAAACACCAAATGAGCAACTCTGCCCATATTGCAACTGATGAGCGAGAAAATGATAATTAGTGGCAATGTCATCATTGCTGCCATAACTGTAGCTCATGGTTAGCTGCAAAGATGGGATGTTGGGCAAGGAACCTGACCATCCATCTTTTGTAGGCTGGTCTGCTCCCCATCAGTGGCTGAAAAATATATTGAGTCCATTGGTGTCTTGAGAACAAGAAACATTGCTTGCCCAAATAGAGTCTGCTGAAGTTCAAGCGATGACAATGGCCATTGCAACAGGGGGCCAAGACGTCCAGAATTTCATCTATGTCAGTGATATCAGGCATTGGGGGAGGGTCGACAGTGAGGTGAAGTGGCAAAGAGGGTCAGTGTGTTACCTCAACAGCCCTGTCTCAACAACCTTGTCGTCTCACATCCTTCTGAGTCTATACCATTGATCTCATTCATCCATTCTCTTGTGTGTTCCAATGCATAGATTCCTGGATATTTAAAATTCATTTGAAGGCATGGGCTTATAAACAAACATGAACATGAGAAACTCGGAATTTAGTATCGACATGAATGTCAAGACTTAAGAATACTTGTATGCAGACTGGAAAATATTGGAAAATTGGACAGGCTGAGTTTGGGAAGTCCCACAACCATCAATATCACTATCAGTGGTGGAAACATGGCGAAGACCTGAGGAAATTCACGGAGCACTCAAACTCTGGCCTGGAGTGCTGCCGATGGAAATTGAGGGTCTAGACTTCTTCTGAGTTGGTTCACCGTCTTCAGATTGCAATAGATCCTGTTCATCTCCAACAGGATTGCTTGCTGATTTTTTCTGGTTCTGTCTGTTTGAAAAGGTTCTCTCTGCAGCACCTCGAATTATGTCAACTGTGTGGAGGGTTCTGGGTTGGAATTGAAATGGATCCAGAGCAGCAGCATCCCACATTTGACCTGTGTTGATAATCAAGTCATTCTTTGTGATATGCTCCACTTCCAATGCTCATTCGATGTTTTCCCATTCATTGTAAACGATTTGACTGTGTGTGGAGCAGCATTTATTGTCCACACAATTGTGCTGAATATTTATTGTGCGCTCAATATCCTATTCAACAAGATCCATGTCAGTAGTCTGCACCATTGGAATCCAATTCACTCACTTGGATCTGGACACTCTGATGTTCTGTTGGAATAGGTGAGAGCCACCACATCTTGTACACATCATGTGGTTCTCCAGGTATTGCTCGCATGACAAGCACAAAATCTGCCTTCCCAGCTTGATCTGCTGGAGAGCCAACAATTTGAACAAGTTCAACAACTTGTCCAATCCGATGGTACAGTATCTGGTTTAACAACTCAGTCCAGACAATCCAATCTCCTGGTTTGCATGAGTCTCCATTGGCCAACACAGTTGACTTGGGTGTGTAAGCTTTCATGTCCGACTGGCTTGTGACCCGGAATGGAAACAACACACCAACGGTTGCCAATTGAGTTTTGGACCATGGTTTGATATTGCCATGGCCCTCACAGACACCTGGCCATACCTCTTCCTCGAGATCATGGCTTGCAGCCAGTACCACAGGAGAAGTCTTCAACCAAAAAACCAGTAGAAACATCTTCGAACTCTAGCTCTTCATGGATGAGCATCCCTTATGATGTCCTCAAAAATGCGAAGTGGGTACAAGCAGGCCAATCTCCACTCAAAATAACAGATCTGAACTCATTTGGCTCTCGATTACTTGGTTGGGCACCAAATAATTCAAAAAAAAAAACCTCCACTCAGTAAATGCCAGATTCAGTTCCCTTTGGCCATTCAGGAGGCAATATCATGTGATGGAGTGTGGTGATTACTGTGGACACTGCATGATTGTATGTTTTCATTGAAGGATTCAAAACCCTCTGTAGCAAAAAGCATTGCTGGCCCAAAATGTTGGGTGAAGGATAACATGGAATTTGGGTTTGTTGAACCACTGCAATGTCAAACAGCAAGTGCAATCCAAAAAATGCTTGATAGCTTCTTCCAGTTGGTCCTATCATGAAGTCAGTAGGTCAAGATAAAAAGGTTAAATACATACAGTGTATTTTTCCAAGTCCAGGATATGTGGCTGCCAGACCAGTGTAACCACCAAGCTCAGAGCAGTCCATAGTTCAATATATTCTGGAGGCAGTAGACCATGAAGGACAAATGGTGCAGCTTGGACAATGGCTTGAAAATCCCAGCCAGTCAAGGATCCAGAGTAATTTACCAGAGTATGCCCAGATAGTGAAGAGATCCCAAGTCCAGAAACATTAAAAGAGGACAAGTGAGATATTAATATCTCCTTGTCTGACTTCTTGACACAGGCAATTACATCTCTCCAGAAATATTTGACAAATCCAAGCAGAATAACAAGAATCTGAACAGGAGTGTCTTGATGAGGATCAAGACCTTCAAAAATAATTTGGCAAGATTTAAAGTGATTTCACCTTTGATATGCCATACAGGACTGGTTATATCTTTTGGAAAAGTGTGCATTATGGTGGAAATGTCAGCCTGCTTTTGGGCTTTGGACTGTTTTTTTTTGGGGGGCCTACTTGACTCTCATTGTTCTGCTCGTTATCCGATTGTGCTGCCCAGCACTAGCGGCACAACCACCATGGAGCTCAATGATTGACCTGGCATACTTAAAATGAACCTCAGAGATCCTTTCCAAAGAAAGGTTGCAGTGCAAAAATAACACATAAATCTATGGTGGCAAAAGGGCTGCATTTATGTGCATTACAACCCACTGCAAGATCTGGCTGTCATAAGTGGCACTAGTATTGTGTCTGCTCTCAGCTCTTTGGGGAATTCTTTTGTCCCAGAGCAAAGCATTTCCATTCAACTCCTGGTCTGCAGCAGTTATTGCTGCTATTCCTTGTGATTTCATGCTTCTGTTCATGGCTCTTCTTGGTATGCTTCATGCAACCTACAGGAGATATCTCTAACCTCAGGCTGACAGTACCCCGTCACTCACAACTGAAATCAACCCTCCCTTTATCACATACAAAATCTTGATATACAGAGTCAAAGAAGTTGTGATTTACAGTATTGGGACCCTTTCCTAAGCCTATTCATCTTGGCAAATATTCTCTGTGTACTTTGATATGTTGCCGTCCTATCAAATAGACATGTCCTATGAAAGTTGAGTGGAAGAGATAATTCAACAAATGAGAAGACAACATGTGATCCCCGATATTTCATGTATCAAGTATCAGATTTTATTCCCAAGTCATTGATATGCCTCTCTCGAGCTCAGTGACACACTATGTGATGTGGGGATACATGATCTCTCAGCGATTCATTTACGCATATCTGTTCTCAGGGGCTCATCAAACTCTGGTCAGCCAAAATGATGTATCTGGCATCTACAAATTTATTTTGTTTACAGAGTATTCCATAACTAAAGGTTGAAATTCTGATTTCTTGCCTCACCAATTTTTGAGTGCAACAGGAAAATTTCTTTCTTTGCATGCCAATGGTAATATTTGTGTCTTACATAAATTTACAACTGACACTATAATCTAGTTTGGAATCCTACACATAATGGGTTGTTTCACTGTCTTGTCTGTCCAGACCACCAGCCAGTCGAAGCACAGTGAATATGTGACCATGAGAGTAGCAGCAAGCATGAGTGAAATCTGAACCGGTATGATGACTCGAAACCCAATCATGCTTCTCGATCTGGCACAAGGGAATCCCACACTTCTGGTTCAGCCCCAAGTACAGTTAATATACCTTTGGAATGTGTTGGTGGCTCTCTTGCTCGGACACTTGCAGACATTGCAAAACACCCTGACCCTCGTACCTCACAACACACCTAGGTGGATGGGGACAGAGGTGTTGTTGATTGGAATTCAGATGTGATGCATTTCGACACACAATTACAGCAACCTTTGGATGTTCAGACAACTGCACAGCTGGCAGAGAACTCACAGGCATATCTGAGAGAGGATGGGGACTTGGACCATGACTCTGATGATGATCCAGAAGAGTGTAGTCAGGCTAGTGATTCAGATTCATCAGAGTCAGAAGATGGTAAGAGCCAGTTAATTCTTGAGCATCCACATGTTCACATACTCACTTGGACAGAAATCTCTTACAGTACTGCTAGAAAAACCCGAAAGGTTGATCTTGACAGGGACCCTGAATGGTTTCCTTGGCCAGACAAGGAGGCAACCCTGCATTTATTGACTCCAATTAACAACTGACACATTCCAGACATGTGTGCTTGATATCCTTCAACACGTCCCTCAATGCTCATTTTCAAAGAAACAGAATGCAGCAATACACTGGGCCATGTTGGCACTTGGACTGAAAGATTTACTGTCTGGCCATGTCACAGATGACATCGATAAGGCACTTCAAAAAATGTGCGGTGTTCAAAGCATCCAATATTCAGGTAAATTAGGACATATCTACTATGTCAATGATTTGGCTGCAATAATTGCTCAGGTATAATCAATTTTCTGCTCATCTGTGATCTCTCACAATCTTTCCAGGAAATGGCAAATCCAACTGTCTGCAAGAACCTTCATTTTCCGCCTGAAGACATGAAGCCTTCATTATCACAAGTCTGGCAGGCCAGCTGCTGGCTCAATGAACTTAATTCAGATCTTACAACTCCTATGATCAGAGACCATAACCAAGATTTTTATATCAATGAGCCAGCTCTTCTCAAGGATGGGGCAATATGCATGGCTATACAATGGTTTAAACAGGGTAACACTGTTTTTGCTTGAGCTTGGAAGATGCACAGGGCTTCACAAACCATTGGCTGGATTGTTGAAGGTGACAAGGAATTCAATGTTAAAGCCTTGGAGCTATTGGTTTCTTTTCTGAACCTGGTCAAGTCTCATGTGCCACGAAATATTCCTGATCCCAGAATTATTCAAGGCAATGTAACCCTTCCTGACTCTTGCATATATACAGCTTGACTCATGAAAAAACAACAGGCTTGGAAATGAACCAAAAATTAGAGAAGTGGACCAAAACAGACCCCAAGATTGGCAATCAATGGCGGTTACTCTCAGAGCCGACGGAAGTCTGGAACATTCTATCAAGATGAAGATGTGAAGTGAGCAATACGGGTGGGGACTCTCTTGTGACAAAACTTTGTAGATAGGTGTGAAGTCTGGACAGAGTCCGAACGGAGGTCCGAGTCGGGTGCCGACAAATGGAGCGGGCTTCGCCTTTCCCTATGCCCAAGGCCCGATTTCAAGAAGTGACAGATTGAGAGTGAGACAGAGATAGGGCACAATCTTGGTCGATATTCAAACTGAGACAAGTGTAAGTACATGGTGATATATCTACTAATTTCGGAGTCCAAGATATTTCTGCATGAAACAATTAAAACAATAAACTAATTGTAGTATGTATGAGGATGAAGAATTTAGCAAGAACAATACAGTAATTGTCAAAGAGCCAGAGGTCCGAGACCACCGTGATGATGTGAAGAATCATGTATGTGCATAAATTGTTAACGAGCATGTGGTGTAACAATAAGAGTGTTCGCAACAATAAGAGCCAATGGCAAAGTTGGGGTTGACAAATAGTAAGTCCGACAGAGTCCGAGGGTTGATGGATGTTCACCGGAATTGTCAGAGTCCGATGGAACCCGATAGAACGGATCGTGACAGGCACCAACTCAGTTATGGACATCGGGTAGTGGCATTTCCAGTCTGGCTCTACTGTGATGATACATCTGGGAACACATCAAAGAAATGGAATAAACACGACTCATTTCTTTTCACTGCTGCTGGCCTTTCCACAGGAATATGTTCACCTTGAATCCAACATCCACTTCCTGGCAACCTCCAATATTACTGCATATTTTGTGTGTGCTTTAAACTCTGAATTCTTCACAACTAGAGATTGTCAATGTCAAGGCATTTGGGCATGGGACTCTTACAATAAAGAGCTTGTTCTGGTGATTCCCTCTGTTCTTGCAATGCTTGGGGATAATCCTATGCAAAGTGAATTTGCTTGTCAATTGGATTTAGAGGAAAGTTTTTTTGTCAGGTCTGCTGGGTAAAGGTGTACCGGTGATGATGATGATGATGATGATGATGATGATGATGATGATGATGAAGATGGTGAGGGGATGAACTTGATAATGACACCAGTGATGCCTCTTCCATGGCCTCTGGAGGAGGCACAACACAGGTCAAGAAGGGAAAGAAGGAGACGTCAAAGAAGAATGAGTTGATTGCTGAGATTATCAGTTGAGTTACTCAGTTCATGTCGGTAAGACTTGAATATAAAATCTTGTTTGAAATTTGAGTTGATCTTTTTCATAGCTGGGTGTTCTTTGAAATCGGTGTGAAAGTTGTAAAGAGCTACAATCTCAATTTGCTGCAGCTTCTGTGGTTGGAGGACAGGCTAGCTTTAAACGCTGGAAGACAGAGTCCGGCATCAAGGACACCTTTCAAGCGGCATTTTTAGACCTGATTTTGCTATTTCATCACTACTGTGTAACACATTGTCCACCTTACATCCAAATTTCCATTGTTTTACTCTACGAAATTTGGCCGTTTGGAAGCTGATTTACTCTATTCCAGACAAGGTTCTTCGAGGTAAAATCGCAAAAAAAATCCCCTGCTCAATTTTTGGCTCAATTCTAGTGGAAATAGTCTGTTCTGGTCAAGTTCCATTGCATCCAAGCAGTTCCAACACCTAGAAAGCTTCAAAAAACTTGCATGAGGTTACTGAAAGTGCTGCTTTCTGTGGCCCAGTCTGCCGGAATGCCCCCCAAAAATCTGTGCTCCGCGCGATTTACTCTATGCCGGACTAGGTTACCCAGTCCAGTCGTTGTTTTACTCTATATCCCGGACTAGGTTAGGGTCATTTTGGGCCCTAGTTTTACTCTATCCCGGACAATGTTACATGGTATTGACTGGGGGCCTAGTCAAGTGTGGCGCTTATCTGGCTTATCTGTGAAAGATCACAATCTTGACAGTTTCAGGATTTTGTCAAGATATATCCTAACAACTGGCTCATGTCCCATGTCTGTGGAGACCCATGTCTATATAAGGACATGGGTCTGCACCCGTGTTTGATCCGTATCTGGACCGGTCAGCACGTGTCCCAAGCGTGACGCCAAGACGTGTCGCGTTACTGCGGGACTGGGCAGCGATGGAGGCCCGCTGACTCAGCGTACAGCCACCTCAAATCGCGCCCCTCCTTATTTCCTACTTCTTTTATGTTGCCTGGCTGCATTTAATGCCCAAGATCCATCCATTCAAGTTCCAATATTGTTTCATTGTATAAGACATATAGAAAGTACTAATAGTTAATTTTATATGGACACATTAAATTTATTCTTCTATTTTGACATCCTCTTCAACCTCCCACTCCTCTATGATTGTGTCACATACCGTGACATCAGACTCCCTCGGCCCCCGAGAATCGCCGAATAGTAACGTCCCATTCTTATTGGCTACTTCATTCACCATATGCTCAAGACTCACTATGATTCACTATGACTTTCTTTGTCGGCGTCCTCGGTCTTCCGACGTCCGCCGACACAGCATTGACTTACATTGACTCCTACATACTCATTCCCATCGCGGAGCCTATCGGCCTCCGATGATTGATTACACTACGATATCATTTAAATAGCTCGATGTACTCTCGCTTCTAGTCAGTTTGAATATCGACTAAGTTTCCCTCTTCTCAGTCTGCATCCTTTCGGTCTTCCGTTCTCCTCCGAAATTGGACACTGGGTGTAGAGAAGGGCGCAGCGCACGAGCTGAAGCCAAGTCCACTCCTCCGTCGGTCCCCGAGTCGGACCTCCGTCCGGCATCCGATAGGACTTCACACTTTTCCACGAAGTCCCCCTTTTTGTGACGTTCCTCCCTTATCGTTCACATAAGATATTGTCTCGACAGGACTCTTCGGACCCCAACGGGCCCCGACGGAATTCTAGTACTTGATAGTATATTCAAACTCACTCTTCTTACGCCACCCGTTTATGGCTTTGGACCTCAACACACTGTTGGAATGGCAAACCGATGTGTGCCGGCATCTCCTCATGCGGCACATTTATGGACATAGTGCGTGCTCGTTTCCATGAGCGCGCCTTCATCTATGCACTATTGCATTTGTATCCCTAATAATTACCTATGATTGCACTTACCGACTTATATGGTTTTATAGCTACTTATGCCTCCTTCCAGTTATATTTACTTTGAGTTGTATTTAAGCAGTAGTACAAACGGAATATTAGTTCAGTTCAATCCGCTCCTCCCAAGTCACTTATTCAACAGGTTATGGGCCCCGCCCAAATCTAATTCTCCACACACACCTACTACTCAACAAACCTCTCTTCACCACACGATGTCCACCACAAATCGAAATTGAGCAACTACTTCCTACGCATTCCGAATGCGAGGCCGATGGTAGCAACTGGTCGATCTACAAGAACCGATTTAGCTACGCCACTGATGCTGTTGGACTAGCTGACCATTTGCTAGCCACTCACCTCGCTCCCGTCGCTCCACAACTTCCTCGCCACCGACCACAGCAGAAACCGCTGCTGTGGAGCCTTTGACAAAGAGTTGAAAACCTGGAAGTCCGGCCAGGCCATCGTCAAACAGGCCATTGCGAGCTCCATTCCTCTGTTCTTGCGTGTCAAGGACGCGAAGAGCGCTGCGGAACTCTGGACCAAGGGTCGGAGGAGTTTGAGAAGAAGTCGAAGATGGTTACTGTGGATTTGAGACGCAGGCTTCAAGATGAGCGCTGCACAGAGACAGGAGATGTTAGAACTCACCTTGCGAAGTTGCGACACTTCGCACAGACCTTATTGGCATGACGCTGACCCGGGCGATGACAACTTCACCGCCATTATCCTCGGCTCGCTCCCGCCCTCCTACGATCCTTATCTCTCGGCGATCACGACAACTTCGACCTTGCTCGCCAAAACCCTCGCACCCGATGATCTCATCCGCGGCCTCAACGAGGAGGCCGATCGCCGAGCCTCAAGCAGGAAATTCAAGAAGGATGACCGCGACATTGCGTTCTCCACGGGGGAGCGCAAAGGTGGCCGCAAAGGCGGCCCGAAGCCCAATGTGGAGTGTTACAACTGTCACAAAAAGGCCATGTCAAGGCAGAATGCTGGGCGAAGGGCGGAGGCAAGGAGGGGCAGGGACCGAGGGGGAAAGGGAAGGGGAAGGGGAAGAGCCGCGAGGATGCCAACGCCGCCAGGGATGATGACGGCTGTGGATGGCGCAGGTTGAGAATAACCTGCGGCTATTCAAGGAAGAGTGGGATCACTCACCAACGCAACGGCGACCCTCCGCAAAGCAGTGCAGGGTATTGGTTGTCTGACTACAACGATGAAGACTTCTTCGAGGACGAAGAAGATGGCACCGTCAGCGACACGACCTCAGTTCCACAATGGAGGACTTACTAGCAGTCGCGAATGGACTGGCAGACACAGACGACACTGGCAGCGATACACACCTCGGACCTGGACGGTATCGCATATTTCATGCAGCTCCTGGATGGATCCGACTCGGAGGACAGTGACAGCGACGACGGGTCCATGCCGGACCTGCAGAGCATG
>JARGXW010000651.1:0-77591 GCA_029204085.1 Mycena sp. CBHHK59/15
CGAGAAACAACGCCGTAAGCGACAGAGGCTTTCGGACTCGCTCACAGGACCAAGCGCCTCTAGGCTTGAACTCGTCGATACAAGAGTGACCGAGCTTGAGGTATGTACATCTCAATGATTTTTTCTTTTCGCAAATGACAGTATTTCTTTTGTAGAGTTTTGACGAGCCTATGGACTATCGTCCGCCTTCGCCAGAGATACCCCCGCTTCCGCCTACACCACCGCCTCCCCAGGTCACAGCAGCCGGTCGCCCAGTTAGGACAAAGCGAAAGACGTGGAAGCTACTCCAACAGCTTCCTGAGCCTCCGCTTTCCGTCCCTGTTCCACCTCCCGAGGAGCCTGTTCCCGATCCTCCAACCGAGCCAATATCCACATGGGTTTGGCAGGGAATACACACGACTGTGAACAGTTTTGGACTCTTTCGCGAGTATCCGTCGGTCCCAACATACAATCCAGATGAGCCCCTTTCCATCAACGACCTCTCCGATATCCCAGAGCCTGTACGTTCAAATACAGCTACTCTCCCTTCGTCGAAAACTCCGTTCCGTGATTCCGAGCCATCAACCAACCCACTCCAGTAGTGCAGGGAAGCTCCGACGCTCACGTTCCCTCCTCGCCATCATACTTTGCGCCATTTCGTAACTGGAGCGTCTACAGCTTGATGAGTTGGCTCTGGACTGGTACAGCTATGAAGTCTATCGAGGCGATGGAAAATCTTGTCGAGATCTTGAAGTCCCCCAATTTCTCAACTGAGGATATCAAGGACTTCAATGTTCGGCGGGAAACCGCGACGTTGACGCTTTCTTGGCTCTTCGGCTAGCAATTCTGCCGTCGGTGCCATTCGTGATGGATGGAAGCAGGTCTCGGTTGATATTTCTGTGCCATGGACTGCCCATGCCTCCGAGGCTGATGCCCCCGTTTTCTCGGTTCCGGGCCTTCACTATCGACCCCTGGTGGAGGTAATAAAATCTGCGATCCAGGATGTGGGTGCACGATGCTTCCATTATACACCTTTCAAGCAGTTTTGGGTCCCTGGGCCAGACAGTCCACCACAGCGCATTTCGACGAAATTTATTCCTCTGATGCAATGATCGAGGCTCATACCATGCTCCACAACCAGCTGCCCGAGCCCGGCTGCACTCTTGAGCGTGTGGTGCTCAGTCTGATGTTTGGTCAGACTCCACTCACTTGGCTAGCTTTGGTGACGCCGCACTCTGGCCCTTATATATGTTTTTTGGAAATCAATCCAAATGGCTACGAGTAAAGCCACGCTCGGAACTTTGCCATCATGTAGCATATTTTCCAAAGGTTCGTCTTTCTTGTTCCGTATGATATGGTACTTCAAAAACCGTAGCTTCCAGATGTGTTTCACGACTACTTCCAAAAGTTGACGGGAACGGCACCGTCCTCCGATTTATTGACGCACTGCCGGCGCGAGCTCATGCACGCTATTTGGCGCCTCATCTTGGACGACGAATTTCTGCATGCATATGAGCACGGCATTGTTATTGAATGTGAAGACGGGATCCTGCGGCGGTTTTATCCCCGCATCTTCACGTACTCCGCGGATTACCCAGAAAAGTATGTTCTGGATTAGAACTCTTTATCAAGCTCATTCTCTCTGCAGAATCCTGCTAGCCACTGTTCGAAACCTCGGAAAAACACCTTGTCCGCGCTGCTTCCTCCCGAAAGAACAAATTCCCGAGTTAGGGACAGTTTTAGATGACAAGAGGCGGGAGAAATTAGCCCGTACCGATAATGCTATCCGCCGGGGGATGGTGGAGCGTGTCCGTAGTTGGATTTATGAGTGGGGCTATGCCGTCAAGTCGGCAGCTGTCGAGCGGTTCTTGCAACCTCTGTCGTGGACACCAATTCCGTAAGTATTATTTATCTATCTACATTTCTTATATTTAAACCAAGGCTGATACATTGTCACTTCCTTTCAGAACGCATTTTCGGACCGTCTATCAAAGTTCAATTTCAATCCATTCATCATGCTCGTGCCAGATTTCATGCATGAATTTGAACTCGGCGTCTTCAAGTCCTTGTTTGTGCATCTGCTGCGCATCCTGGTCGCCCACGGAGGGAATGCGGTCTCAGAACTCGACAGGCGGTAAGCACTTTCTAAACACTCATGGTGTAGACAGCTTATGCCTGTATGCGCAGATTTCGTCTGATACCGACATTTGGCCAGTCCACCATTAGACGTTTCACTACTAATACATCGTCTCTCAAGAAGCTTGCTGCCTGGAACTACCAGAGCATTTTACTGGTAATTGGCTTGTTCCATTCCTTACGGTGCACTAAACTCTACTACTACAGTGCTCAATCCCTGTCATCGACGGTCTACTTCCTGAACCTTACAATAGTGAGATCCTTGACCTTCTATTCACTTTCGCGGAATGGCACAGTCTCGCCAAGCTCAAACTCCACACCGATTCATCCGTCAAACTCTTGGGATCCGCGACAAAAGAGATCGGCCGTCTCCTACGCAGATTTCAACGTGTGGTCTGCCCCGATTTTTCGACCAAAGAACTGCCGTCTGAGGCAGCCGCGCGCGGACGTCGCCAGGCAAAGAAGGCAACCGAGAAGCGTGGAAATGGCAAAGGGAAAGCGCCGGCAGCAGCCGGCAAGACCAGCGCCAACACCAAAGTGCTTAGTTTGCTGACTTACAAGCTTCATTCGCTGGGGGATTACGTCCGTTCTATCCTCTGGTTTGGAACAAGCGACTCGTACTCGACGCAACCAGTAAGCACTATAAACATCGCTGAAGAATATTGTATTAATACTGTTCCTAGGGAGAACTTGAGCATCGTCGTGTAAAGCGTTTCTACGCCCGAACGAACAAAAATCGAGCAGTCAGACAGATGACTCAGCTTGAACGACGTGAATCTTCGCTTCTACGAATCAGAGCCCGTGCAGCTTTCAACGCCCGCCGCTTTGGTAAAACAACTCCCACCCCGGATGCTCAAGGTCACAAACGCAAACTCAGAAAGCAGAAGCTGTATGTGCCATTTGCAGAGTCGGAGGCGCTCCCGTACACGGCCCCCGAGGAGCATCACCATATCTCCACGTCCCGAAACTTTTCTCACCATGTTGCATCGTGGCTTAACGAGCAAGGCGACGATCCGGCCACTCATGTACGTCGGTTCTCCGTAATTCCCCTACTGTCTAACGTGTTGTTTCCAGGATTTTCTGCCGAAACTCAAAGATCATCTTCTTGGTCGCCTGATGCATCCTGAATGGTCCGGGGATGGCGACGAATTCACCTCTGAGGAGCGTTCCAAAGTCCTCCTGCGCAACGACCGTATCTATTACCACAAGATCCTACGGGTCAACTACACTACGTATGACATGCGACGCGGCCAAGACTCCCTCAACCCGCGGACTCATTCAGACATCATGATGTTGGCTCCGGAAGGAGATACATCCCATCCCTTCTCGTACGCCCAAGTTGTCGGTGTCTTCCACGCTGACGTTGTTCACTCTGTTCCGGGTGCAAGCACGGTTCCGCAGCGAATGGAGTTCCTTTGGGTCCGCCGCTATCGTTTGGACTGCACATGGCGTGGCGGTTTCAAGCGAAAGCGCCTTCACCGGCTCGAGTTCCTCCCGGGCACCGATCCGCTTGCCTTTGGGTTTGTCAATCCAGACGAGGTAATTCGGGGTGCGCACATAATCCCCGCATTCTCCAGCGGGACTACCACGGAGCTCTTGCCCGCTGATTCCATCGGACGCATGTCTCGAGAAGGACTCAATGATGATGAGGACTGGAGATATTATTTCCTCAACTTGTACGTTTTTTTTCTTCTTACATCGCATGCTCCGTATTAAATCGCAATCTACGGCAGCTTCGTAGATCGGGACATGTTTATGCGACATGTTGGCGGTGGCGTCGGCCATTACCACGTCAACATTCCTGCGGAAGAGGCAGAATCCAGCCGGACTCAAGAAGATGAAGCTAACGCTGAAGACATCGATCTCCCCTCTGTTGCCGAGCTTCTGAACATCCCGATGACCCCCCTTCTGCTCCCGCTGACAGGGAAGTGGTGCGTGACGTTGACGAAGATTTCGCTGAATCAGGAGGCTCATCTTCTGAGTCTGAGGACGAGGGGGATACCGCCAATGACCTGGCTCCGAATCGTCCACCAGGAGCGGGTGAGGACGAGGACGACCTCGACTTTGGTCCAGAGGATGGCCAGGGAGGCATGGAGGACGAGGTAGTGGAAGGCTATGCACCTTTGTAGAAAGTATCGAATTTATTGTGAATTAAGTTGAAAGTATTCCAGTTCATGGGGGCCCGCAGTACCGCTACTAATGGCCAATAAAATGGAATGTATTGTATCTTAAACACCTACATACAATTTGGATAGAGTCAAGGATCGAGCAGTCAAGCCCAGTAAAAAGATAAAAAATATTGCACTTTGATCAATTGATGTAGCAACGGCCTCGCGTGGTTGGACTTTGTAATGGCATGCATCTAATAATCAGCCTTGTGTTTGCATTGTATGCATACGGCAGGCATGCACTCCCTTGCAAAGTTCATACCTGGCCAGGTATTGCCCATACATTGCCACGGCGTGCCAGGCATTCGCTTGCAAAGCCTTCCCAACCCGATCAGGCAAGGTATGTCACATCAGGCCATACCAGATATCTACGGATTTGCTGATGATATATCCTTGTTCGATAAATGAGTTCTTTCTCATAGAACACAGGCTAATAGCTGCCTTTCAATGCTGTACTCAAGCGGGCTTCGTTCAGTTTGCCACCACCCACACGTGACCGCGGGTCGCCAATCAAACCCAACTGCTGACTCGGTCTTGAGCGCTGATCTGACAGTGACCATTGGTGACCACTGTGTTAATGGCTCTTCTTCCTCTTGGCCTCCCCGTTCAAGAGATATGGGACCAAATCCTCGACCTCCTTGATCGCGCTAGGGACCTCAAATCATGCGCACTGGTGTCGCGCTCCTTGACCCCGCGGGCCCAGTCCCACCTCTTCCACGACATCATCCTCGCGAAACCAAACGACGACCCCGGTCGCTGGGACGATGGTGCGGCTTGCCGTCGTTTGTTCTCGATTTTTGCCACCTCGCCTCACCTTACGCGATGCATTCGCTGTATTTCCATCCCGTTCTCCCTGGACATCCTCACTCACGTCGGTGGCATGGCGTTGCCGCGGCTGCGAGAGATTCAATTTTGCGACTCTACTGCAAAACACTTCAGCCGTGAGGAAGATCCATCGTTCGCCACCCTTGACCTCGCGCATGGGCTGATTGCGCTGCCATCCGTGCGAAGCGTACACATTGATGTGCAAAAGTGGCCGTTCGAGAGAGACGGCCCGGGATTCGCATCGAGGGTCATGAGCCGCCTCTTCCGAAACTCCACCTCCCACATAGAAATCCTGAAGGCTACTTCCCTCGGGTTACGAGACTCTCATACACAGGAAGATCCTGCGCCTCCCGAGTTGACCACGCTCCCCACGACCCGTGCATCGATGAAAAGCCTCAGGGTCGCATCCTCGCCGGAAATCGGAGAATATTTGACTAATCCGGGATGTCCATTCGACTTCTCCCTTATCGAGGATGTCCAGATACCCGGCTCCATGGCCCCCGCCATTCATAGGATCTTGGAGGGCGCACGGTTCAAAATCAAGCGGATCGAATGCTCCGCCCGTCATTTTACTCAGTATCCTCGATGAATTTACGCTGACTGCCTTCCTTTTCGCAGAGGATCTCACCTCGGGCCTCAGGCTCGAACACTTTCCATCCCTGACGCATTTAACGATCAGTGGGGGCGGCCATAACCTCCCGAGCATCACGAACACTGCCCTCTCCAACGCCAGCGGTAATTGCATCGAGAACATCATTATCGATATCCAAGGCGACGGCGCCGAGCACTGGGATAACGATGGGATGACTCGGATGGACAGCGTCCTTTCAAGTTCTATTGTCATGCCGGCACTTCAGAAAGTCGAAATCCGGATGGACGATCTCTATGAGAGAGTGGGATCGGATTCGTTGTCGAAACACGACATGATCTTTTCAGGGTATCCGCTGCTCTGCGCGAGAGGAGTGCTTGAAGTTCCGGCACCGACGAGCCACGCTCAAGTGTGTTTTTTTAACCTGCGTCAGAGTGTAAATTGACTTGTAACAAACAGTGGATGGGGTATCACTGTTACTGTTACCACTTCAACTGGAGGTTGGGGTAGATGAATGTCCTTCAGAGTGGCTGGGTCCGTGAAGTTCGAAATAGCAAAGATCGGCCTGCACTTGTTAATGGCCTTGAGCTCGGCAGCTTTCTACGCGTCGGATTTTTGTTTGTTGACTCGCGTGCTCTGTATCTGTGTGTCGTGCGCTGCACGCAAAATTTTCCTCTTCTTCTCGCGCCCCTCGCTCCTAATAGCTTGAGCTATCCGACGCAATGACCCGCCGCAGCGCTCGATAACTTTGCGAGTGGCGGGACCCTGGTCCCACAGATTCCGCAGACCGCTGTTGCTCGACGGCATGACCGGTCGTGTTCTTCTCTTAGTCCTCGTAAAGTATTGTCTGTATTTCCATTTTCCTCGTAGCGGTCTTCTGTCTTGTTTCTTATTTCAGATTCTCTCCCTTGTCGTAGCCCTCGATTTCCCCCGTTCAACGAGAAGCTGCGGAGAGAGTGCCCGTCCTCGCGAAAATTGTTCTCTTGGTGGGCCAATTTGTTGTCATTTGTCTTTCTTCACCCGAGGAGTTTTTTTTTATTTGCGGGACGCCCACTGGAAAAGTCAAGTCACTCCGACGAACAATGTGATTCCCAGAGATGTGAAGTCATCTCAAGAATTAATGCCTATCTCGCACGCGCCATGGAGGCTAATTTACCCCGTGTTTGATGGCACATTGTTTCCGGAAGCGGAGGTAGAACTGACTCGGAAGTATAACAGATAATTGATCTCTGCAAGGCTTGCTCTTGACCATGTCCTACTACCTAGGCCAGCAGGGTTCAGCCGCGCAGTATCCCAAGGGCAAAGAATATTCCGCTCCTTGCACGCTGCACGACCCTGCTTACCCGCAATGGGACCAGCAGCAAGAATCCCGGCAGCTTAGCGGGCTTGAGCAGCCTCAGAAAAATCACCAGCCCTTATCATTGCCGCCGCCACCGCCGCCGCCCTTCTACCAAAACGATGTTTCAGTCCCGAGCCAGATTCCAATGCAGGGTACTCATGATTCCACACCAATCCGTCTCCTTCTATTTCCCAAACAGCCACAAGTACGCTGGCGTCCCCTCGAAATCAACCCGGTGATGGTGCAAATGGATACCACCGCTCGATATACTGTGCACGCTGCACTGCGTCCGCACTCGCAACAATACCATCCGTATCAGCATACAGCTAGTGCCTCGGGGATTTCCAGTGAAGCGCACTGATGAGAGCTCGAGAAGCAGCACCATGTCCGCTTTGCCAGTCAAAATGTGTTTTGCATGCTGGTAACCCAGCTACAGAATGGGGGAGCGCGCCTATTCCGAGTAGTGATTAATCTTTATGAGATTTCTATTCTTCAAATACATACTCGCTAAGATCCATACCATAAGAGTCGAATTGAAATCCAAGTTCAGCCCTATGCTCATTGTCTGCATGGTTGGCTACAAGATATGTCAACCCTTGTTGTATAATATTCCGCTGTACTCGGAAATCCTGATAAATTTCCTCTTCCGTGCCAGGCTCAACACCAGTCTGCTGCATAATGATCACATCACATTCTTCTGGCAGAAGGGGCACTTTGTTGTGGAATACAGCAGTTTCACGTGCAAAATTGCAGCAGTGTCCAGAATATTTGAACTGTTCACCACAGACTTGGTAGAGAGAACCAGTGTATGAACTGGGGAAATCAGCATTCCCTCCATTCGAGTGAGTGGAGGGAGGTCTAGGGCAGGACCAGGATCCATAGCATTAGAATCCTGATATTTGGTTTCTTTCTGCCGCCTGCATCTGAGGAGATGGAGGAGATGGAGTTGGGGAATCAGGTGGGTGCTCATCAATGTCCATCAGTACAGAACCAAAGACATCAGCATTAGGGCCTGTATGACAAGCCTCGGCAAAATTCCAGAAAAGCTGTTGTGGATGAAATTCAAATTGTACTCCACCATCCATTGATCATTCTGAGTGAGACGGTGAGGCTGGGCTGCCTGCCTGCCCAATGTGCCTCGGTGGTCATGAGAACTTGGTGTGCATGGAGATAGTTCCCTGAATGGACATGGATGTGCTATACGACCTAAATGATTTACCGGTCAGATCATGCTCAAAATTTTTGTTAAGAAAATATGTACTTTGTAACCATGGAGATTCCTGAAGTAACCAATTTGACAGATTCTCCATGGGCAATTTCGGGAGGTGTAGCTGGTCTGAATGCACAAGTTCGCCTTCCACATGGGGTTGTTATAGCAGCCTTATTAGGTCGTGGTTCACCATCACTATTTTCAGATCGAGCAGGTGGCTTCAGGGGCGCTGGTAGAAACTTAAATGACAGCAAATGACTTTGAGATGTGCTAGACTTACCACCACCATATGGTAATTGACAAGAGCCCCCCGACTCGTTCGTTTGGGTCCAAAACCCCTGGACTCCCAAAGGAGGGCGGGGGTACACCTCAAAAACCACGCACGTTGACAGCAGAAAAGTGGGCAAAGGTCCACCAGAATGTTATGGCACAATTTGATTCTGTGGATCAACTGTCAAACAGCGATCAACTGCCGAATAACGATCAGAGTGTCTCCGATGAGCTCGCAGAAGAGCTCGACAACATGAATGAGTCCCTTCTGCAAGCCGTCAATAGTGTTGATATCGCCAAACTTGTTGCCAACAATTATGGAGATGATCCTCTCTTCAAACAGATCCTGGAGTCCCCGAAGGTATTCCGCAACTTCGAGGTTGTCGACGGCTTGATATACTTGAAGGAACTCGATAGGTGTGTCCTGTGTATACCTAGGATCATCTATAAGGGTCACAACCTCAGGGAAATAGTCATTTCCGAGGCCCATTCTATACTTGCTCATTTGGGTATGAAGAAAACTCTTGATTACCTTTGTGACCACGTCTGGTGGAAGGATATGGTAGAAGACACTCGCAGCTATGGCGAGACCTGTGCCACGTGTAAGCAAAGTAAATCGGGAAACCAGAAGCCTTATGGCTTGCTGCACTCCTTGAATCCTCCGCTTCAACCATGGAATTCAATCGGAGTAGACTTTGTTGGACCTGTACCAGAATCCAAGGACCGAAATGGGGTGTACAATTCCATCACCGTCATAATTGATCTCCTTACTGGAATGGTACACTTGGTTCCAAGCAGAATCAATTACACTGCACATCAGATTGCCGAGCTGATATTCGAACATGTTTACAAGCTCCATGGCCTTCCTAAATCCATTGTTAGTGATCGTGATGTCCTCTGCATGAGCATGTTCTGGCGTCGCTTGCATGAATTAATCGGGACAAAGCTGCACATGTCTAGTGTGTATCATCCCGAGTCGGATGGCGGTACCGAACGTGCTAATCACACAGTTACCCAGATGCTCCGACAATGCATTGACCCTAAACAGCGTGATTGGGTTGCAAAACTCCCTGCAATCGAGTTTGCCATGAATAGAGCACGCTCAGAAAGCACCGGATATGCTGCTCATTTACCTCTCAATGAAGAATATTAAATTTGAGAAAGGCCTTGCATGCAAGTTGATCCCTAAATATGTCGGGCCATACCTTATTTTCAAAGACTTCGGTAACAACTCCTATCAAGTTGACCTCCCAGCCAACTTGAAACAGTGTGGAGTTCACGACATATTTCATGCCTCGCTGTTGCGCATTCACGTTCCAAATGATGATCGCAGATTTCCTGGGCGACTGGAGTGTCAGTTAGGAGTTTCAACTGAAGATCACACCAATGAGTGGGCTGTAGATCGCATTCTCAGCCACTATGGCCGCCGCACCGAAGCCATATTCGAGATCTTGTGGAAATCAGGAGACAAGACTTGGATGGCTTACGAACAAGCTAAGCAGCTTGCTGCTCTCGCTGAATATTTGGAGCTGATCGGTGTATCTGAAATTAAGGAGTTGCCCTATGGTTCAGGCAGTCCCCCTGTTGACGACATGGAGTACTTGGCAGCAAGCGTTGCCTTCGAAACTAATTGCGAGTTGTGGGATAAATACCCTGGCTCAGGCGACAGCAAAAGCCCAACTCGCACTCCATTGCTCCATTCAACGTCACAGGCTGTGCCTATTTGTGTCTACTGGCTTAGATCCCATAACTCTTTTATTTCTGAACCACCCCCCATGCCTGTCTTCAGCCGAATTCTTCCTCCCCAGGAGATCGAGTCTAAGTGGGCTCCCTGGAACGCTGGCCACATTGTTATCTGCCGCCAGACCGACGACACGTTCGCTGTGTGCGTCAACGGCACTTGGACGATCATTTCCGCCAAGAACATCCTCCTCTTCGTGATTTGGAATGCGTGCCTCTACCGTGAGGGTGTCAATGCGCCCCTTGGACCTGGGCCTTTGGGGTACAAGATCTGGGTCACTACGTTGAACCGACTCGAGCCTCAGGGAGCCCTGTGGGCGCACTTCGACCTTAACCTCGGCCGTAATGTCTTTCCTCCCCCACGCGGCATGGAGATCGCCACCCTGGCGAGCTGGCTACTCCGTTCCTCTGACATGAATGAGATCTACAAGGCACCGTCTGGCATGCACCTCATCCCCGAGAAGATGTACATCCACTACTTGGAGGGTGCTGCATACCGCGAGGAGAAACACGTGAGTGCACAGAACAAGCACTGTGAGAAGAAGTTGGGCAAGGACGATGATGAGTTCGATTTCGTTACCCCAGGCTTCACTAATCGTCGTGCTGAAGAGGAGGTGCAGCCAGGCGAAGAGTTGGAGATCCCCGCCGACCAGGAGCAGGAAGTTCCCTTGATCCAACCGCCTCCACCTTCCAAGCGCAAGGACGCACCGAAGAAGAACACCACTCGGAAGAAGCAGAAGAACGGGACGTCGGAGGGTGGAGCGGTAGCAGAGGGCGAGGAGGATGCAATGGACCAGGATGGGGACGTTTGAGCTCACCGCTTGCGTCGAGCTGGAGGGTGTATGTAACGAGGTGCGTCTCCACTTTCCCTATCAACCACCCATCACTCCATCACAACCGATTCCTCACGATACTCCTCATCCATACTGGTGCATGGTGGAGGAGCAGGACGGGCCGGGCATGGCAGAGCACGAGATGGAGGCATGCCAGGAGCTGATGGAGAGTGGGTATGGCACCACACAGGATTACAGTGATGGTGATGAAGAGTTTGAGGATGAAGATGGGAGGAGGGGAGGGGGAGGGGAGGGGGAGGGGGGAGGTATGCACTGGGGTCGGCGTGGAGAGGGGGTGAGGGGCTCAAGTGCTCGATCGATGAGGTGGAGCTAGGCGCAGACACAGGGCACCCGCACACACACATCGATGCGGAGGCATTCCTCCAGCGCAAGGGGATGCCGCCGAAGTGCGTGCGCACGGGTGATGTCGACGGCAGCACGAAAGCCAGCATTAGGCTCGTGAAGCGGCGCTCAGAGGAGCTCGAGGTCGATGCAGTGGACTCGGAGAGCATGGGCTCAGCGAGCAAGCGTGCACACATTGACGGCCAGGTGGAGATCCTGGCTGGCACTGGATCAGGCGAGGGCAAGGTAGTGTTGGCAAAGTTCGGTTTGGTTCAGGTTCGGGGCCTCTTCTTCCGAACACCAAACCTGAACCTCGCGTTCGGTTCAGGAGATCCCCGAACCTTGAACCTGAATATGCATTCAGGTTCAGTTCGAGTTCGAACACGTTTGAACCTAAAGAAATTCAGCCACCTCAGGGTGCCCAATTTTCGATGCAGAAAAAACATCCCTGGTGCTTGTTTTGACCCTACTGTTATTCCATGACTTAAAACCGTTCTCCAAAGCCCCCCAATGAGCTTTGAACAATATTTAGTGCTGGTCACCAGTTGTGACAACTGGTGACAAACCGTGACTTTACTGACAGAAGTCGCAACATTCTCTCCAATTCAGTTCCAATAGCAAGCTGGACCAAATGGCTTGAGTATTTGCCAATGGCCAATGAAACTGTGCACAAAACATACATACTTGCAGGCAAATTGTCCGAAATACGTGCTTCAGGTTCAGCTTCAGGTTCGGGGTTCGAACGTGACAACAGCTGGCCGAACGCTGAACCGGACCTGCGGTTCAAGTTCAGCAGTTTCCGAACCTTGAACCTGAACCCCGCGTTCAGTTCAGTTCGGTTCAGGTTCGAACTGATTTCTGAACCGAACTTTGCCAACACTAGGGCGAGGGCGACGCTGACTCACGCGGGCCGTATACGGCCACCGTCCGCCTCGGCTCGCCCGTGCTGTAGAGAGTAAAAAAGCCGTCCGCACTTGTGGACGCACCAATCCTTTTCTCATTCCTATCCCCCGCTACCCGCTTCTTTCTACATACAATGATGGTTTTCTTCTTTCGGCTGCTGATTATGATATGATACTCGAAGAACGGCTTGCAATTTGTACAATGATTCCGGACACGTTTGTATATACGTACAGGCGGAGTGCATGAAATATCGTAGAGATTGTACTAGAAAGCGCTTGTCACTCGACGAAGGAAGGAAGAAAGCCCTTTATCACCCAACGAAGGAAGCCCTAACGCCAATGCCAACGCCTCAGTGCTGGTGGCTACACCCGTACCCGGCAGCGGCGCGCGCGAGCTTGGCTTTGCTCAGCGGGAGCGGGAGCGGCGGGGGGAGGAACGTGTATCCGTCGAGCGAGGATTCGTCGGACTCTTCCTCGACCACCACCTCCCTCTTCACCTCCCCCTCGCCCTCGGCCTCCAACCCACGCTTCGCAGCAATCTCAGTCGTATAGATCATGTTAAGCCAATTCGCGAGTCGGTACCCGCCCTTTGCGATCTGCAGCTCGATGGTGGGGATGACACTGTTATAATACGTGGGGTACAGATCGGACATGGCGGTGAGGGCCGCGGCGCCCTTGGGCATGACCACTGTGCAGACGAGCGCGTTGGCGTCCGCGGCCCAGCGCGTCGCGCTGCCCACCGCGTCCCCCGGTGTGTCGCCTGCGATCCAAGAAGACTTCTTGCTCGCATAGGAGCCCGTGTTGATCTCCGCGATGAGCGTCGTGGCCCACGACTTGGCGTCGCTGAGGGCGTCGCCCCCGACGAGCATCTCGGGCATGTAGGTGTCCCAGTCCGCGTGCAAGTTGTCGGAGAAGCCGTCGAAGGTGACGGCGACGCCGTTGGCGCCGAGCTCGAACGCCTCGTCGTGCAGCGGCTGCGTGATGTCGCCGATGAAGTGCACTAGGAAGCGGAGCGCCTCCGCGGTGTTCGCCGCGCTCAGGCGCCCATCGCCTACCCGCTGCGTGTAATTCGCCACAGCGGAGATCGAGCACCCCGTGGCGCCGCAGTCGCGCGCGTAGTTGACGTTGCAGGAGGAGGGCGGACTGTCCTCGGCGTCGATGAAGTGCAGGGGGGCAGACCACGCGCCGGCGGTCGTGGCGCGGTACGTGTCCGCCCAGGAGGCGATGTTCGCGAGGTAGGAGGTGGAGGTGTCTGCGAGGACGGATTTGGCCCAGGAGGCGGCGGGGGCGGTGAGGTAGTTCTGCGCGATGTAGGCGACGGTGGCGTGCCCGAGGACGCCCCACGCGCTGACGCCGTGCAGGGTTGCGAGCCCGAGAACCAGGTACGAGGAGGTCATGGTCATATCTTCTGTCTCAGTTGTTGCTCTCCCTAGTCTCTCCCTTTATGCGCATCTTATCAACGCGCACCACGCGCAGGGGCAGTCCTCCTCGCCTGTACGAGGTCATGTCGTCCCCCAGCTCGCTCTTCCTGCATCTTATCAAGAGGGCGCCATGCGTGGATAATGAGATGGCGCACATGGAGACCGAGGCAGGAATACACCGTGGGAAGTAGAAGCACTTCATATGAGTGCGTAAGCAGCTGGCGCACGCCTCCCCGCTTTCCTAAAAAGGCATATCTCATCAGCACGTGCGTCGACCCGCGTGTCATGTTTGTGCAATATTGACATGGTTGCTATGCTCTACTGGTTAAGCGACGATAGAGCTTTTTATATAAATGTGATCTGTTGCTTCACACCGCAAAAGGGAATTTTTAGATGTGGATGAATATGAGAAGGAAACTTAAGATTTAAATGTTAGAAACAGTTGACCTGAAACGGGAGCTGAAACCATTAGTTTAAGTTGAGCTGATATTGGTGCTGGAATCAGTGATTTTTTAATCGTTTTCTTGACAGCTGAAATATTTAGATTCAATGCAGAACTGAAACTGTCAATGAAACAATGGGTGACTTCCCATAACGATATATTTATTTTGAGGAATATCTGAGGGGTGCCAATGATGTCGGCATGGCAGGTTATTCGAAAAATCTACTCGCAGGTATCTCCCACAAGCCGTAGCATAACATATCCGAGCATTTGTTGAATATTTGTATTTCTCGATCCGTGCCAAACATCATCAAGCAACGCGTCTGCGACACGGTCATGGACATCGACACGTTCTTTCTTCTTCAGCAAGAGCAAGAGGCAGAAGAAGATGACAGAGAAGATGAGTTGCCCAAAGGTATCAAGGCGGCAACCTCTACCTCTACCTTCCCCATACCTTACCTTGTACCTTGGGAGGTATACCCTTACCCCTGGTGAACCTTAGCTGGCACCAATATATATCTGAGGGTTTTATTGTAGCAACAATGTTGCTTTACTCTACTAGCTTGCATAAATAAGACTACTGAGCAGAAAATGACAACAAATTGGGCTTGAAATTAATGCAGCCAATGTGTAAATTGTCTCTGCAAAGGACTTAATTTTGAACATGCCCATTGTCAACCTGACCTTTCTTTCTAAAGGCTCTTTGTAACTTAAATTCACAAAGGAAATGATTGGAATGGATCTTTAATACACATTCTTTTTTTTTTCAGGAAATTAAACTAAGAAAATGACTTGAATAGACCATGAAGTTGAATGAACTTGTACTGAACTCGGATCTCAGTGGCATCGTGCTGACTAACACATGCTGCGAAAGTGACGTGATGTCATAGTGAGGGGACTTCCAGGCCCCCGGAAACTACCATGTAACCCTGTCTGGGTTGAGCCCAAAATCTGGGCAGTTTTACCTTATGAAATTTGGCCTTCTGGACCATCTTTTACTCTATCTCGGACAAGGTTTTAGGAGGTAAAATTGTGATTTTTCTCACAGCTCAAATTTTTGGACTGATTGACTGGGAATTGGTCTGTTCTGGCGTGTTAAATCAATTCAAATATCTGATCAGCGGCGTTTAACACAGATGTTTGTGCCAGATCTACACCATTCCATGGCTCCAGGCACATACACACCAAAAAAGTTCCGCGCTCTGCACAATTTACTCTATGGTGGACAAGGTTCCCCGGGTTTCAGGCTCTTTTACTTTATATTGCAGACTAGGTTGGGGGCCATTTTGGGCTACAGTTTTACTCTATCCCGGACAGGGTTACATGGTAGTTTCTGGGGGCCTGGACTTCCAGTATTTACTTAGATAGTGAGCGTTATTTGTAAGCACTTCCCTTTTTGGGAAGGTGATAGTGGGGGAGGGCAAGGGGGGTTCTTTCCGTGCACTATCTAAGTCTTAGATTTCACTACATATGAGTGACTATCCAGAAAACCCACCAAAACATGTTGCAGATGAGTCCCACAATCTTTGTAATCATGTGTATGTTACTTGCATGTGTTTGCCATCAACCTCAACCCGATCACTGCTCATTTCGCTGCCTGCTGCCAGCCATCATGCATTCCGCAAGTAGTGTAAGTGCATTCAGCTTGGAACCTTTGAGTATTGACTGACCAAGCACATTTGTGTTGCAAGATAAGCCCCTTTCGGCTCCACTGGATCCTCTGAGTGGCCACCAGGCCATAGTATTAGTAGTGGATTCCTCCTGTGTTGCATATTTTCAGGTGCATGTTTCTCTTTTGTGACATACGGACCGGTGCCCATATACCATCTTAGCTCTGCATAATAATTCCATCCATCATGTCTCCGCATAGTTATAATAAGAGTCATCACAGTTCTCGTAGGAAGAAAAGTATTGTCATTCATTGCAAACTGACGTGCAGCAAACTTCTGACAAGACGAGCACAGCAAAATGACTATTCTCAAGTATCTACCTTGTCAATCTTGCCATCCGAATCCGAGTACTCAGAACCAGATCATGATATGGAAGTCGATGCGAGCCCAATGGATACCATGCAAAATGCCCCCCATCCTGATGCCCCTGCATTCATCCCCGAAGAGTGCACTATTTCTCCACCCGAGGATGGCCTTTTGGATCACCTTAGGAATGATATCGAGCAGGAAAGCACCAACCCATCTTGTTCTGAGCATGAAGACAATATCAACTCTGATTTTGAGGAAGACTCGGAGCTTGACAAATGGAGCACATTCGATGAGCAGATAGATAAGGATACACCCATGTCATTTGAGGATATGATGAAGGAACTGGAGGACATGTTAGGTCCTGATGAGGAAGCCAAATTATGGGATTCTCGTATGCACTTTGTGCCACCAACATTGGAATTAACTAACGGCACCACATCTAGGCAACGAGATCATAACGGAGAATGATCGTGATGATATCCATGCCTTCCTTTTGAAGATGCTTTCCAATATGCCTTGGATCGTGTTCGACCAGATGCGGTATGCCTTTCGACACAAACTTGATATCAGTTTGCATTGGGTAATGATCCATTGAGTCGCCATTCTGTCTTCCATTGAACCTGTCTGGTACCACTGCTGTGTTAACTCCTGTATTGCATACACTGGAGAATACTCAGATCTGGATGCCTGCTGTTTCTGTCACGAGCCACGATTTACCCAGTGTTCACCCTTAAGGCCTTAAGCAAGGTTTTGAAAATCCTTAAAGCTTATTAAGGGTTAAGGCTTAACTTAAGCCCAATTTTCCCACGGCTCCTCAGCCTATTCCCTGCCCGTCCCCTTCACCTTTGCTCCCGGAAGTGTGTCTACTTCAGCTACAACCACCCTTCCCACCACCTCCTCCTCCAAATGTATTCCAACAGCAGTATTGACCTTGGCCAGAGCTGCCTGAGCAACCTGTATCCGACAGTCAGAATTGGCTTATTAATTTCTTTACCATACTGTCATTTGTCCGAGTTGCATGAACTGCAAGGCAGAGTTTCCTCTGGCGGTGTGCCTGGATTGCTTTCATCATGGCAAATGCACGCTGGCAGTTCTCAGTGTTGTCAGAGATAAGCTGGTTAGGAGTGCCAGACATGTCAGAACACATCGACTTGGCCTTTGTGAAGGGGAAAGAAAAGGAAAAAATGTCACATTGAGAAGGGTGATTGCATGATTGAATGATTCTGCACAGCAAAAACCCGGCCCAAAGTCTTAATGCTTCCTTAAGGCATCGAAAAGATTCTGAGAACTCTTAAGGCTTAACTTGAGGCCTTAGGGCGAATTTACCTCATCCATAAAGCCGTGACAGCTTTTCTGCTACCTTCCACTCATTCCCTGACTGCAGGGCTATTTTGCGAATCCGAAAAAAGTCCAACAGCTCCTATACTGTCGCCATATTCCTGGCACGATTTCTGATATTTTTGATTGCCAACACTATCGAAACCTCTGCACCCAAAAGGTTGTCGTCAATGGAAAGAACTTCCACACTGCTACTTTTCTGGAAAGTAGGACATCCCCCTTGGCTCCTGCACCGATTCATACCTGCTTTTTGAGTGACAGAGAAAAGGTCCTTCTGCAACCCCCTGTAAACCTGCTATGCTACCTTACTGACAGATTGGACACACGTGACTTACTTTTCCTTTCCTCTTACCACGATGCCCTGTATTTTGCCAGCTTCTGAAATCCCCATGCAATGTTCTTGTTTATTCTTGTCCCCTCTTTAGTGTTTCTCTCTTGGTCCTCTTTCCTGGGATTCAAGGTGAGTTTGCACTTTTTTTTAAACACCAATCGTTGTGGCCGCCAGACGCGCAGATCACTGTGATCTGCTTCCGATTTGGTCCCGCTTAGCCGGTGTCGCCCTCGCCAATCCCGATTGGGACGTGAACAACCCACCCCGACACTCAGCGTGCAGACAACGGGCTCACAGAGCTCACCACCATCCCACAGACGCCACGTCACCCGCACAGCCACCAACCCCAAAACCCCCAAACTTTTCCCCCAAAAGCCTGCCCATCCTGAATCGTCGACGTCCCTCGAAGCCCACACACGCTCGTACCCACTCCTCCAAACAGCCAGCCACAGCCCCCATGGAAGAGCTGAGCTCACCATTGCCAAGCCTTCCACCCTTACTACCTTCTTTGCCCATTCCCACCAGCACCCGCTACCCGCAGGACTGCACCCCGCCCTTCCCACTCTTCCACAGACTCCGACCCCTCCTTCACCATGCCCACCATCTCAAAGTATGCCTACGTCGAGAAGCACACCTCGAAAACCACCCTCCACAAGGGCGAGCTGACACCGCTGGTAATCGACGACATGATCCTGGCTTGCACGAATTACTTTAACGCAAAGGACGTTGCGGCTGACAAGCAAGTCGCGACTATCCTGGGGTGTTTCATGGATGCCCATTTCGCAAACTGGGTCCGCCCTGCTGCCACCCGCACCCACCTCATCGCTCTCTCCTCTGCCAAGTTCATGGCGGAGTACAAGGAGAAGTTTTTGGATGACGACTGGGAGATTATTGTCCGCTCCAACGTCATGAGCATGCGACAGGGCGACGACAAGACATTCAACCATTTTGCCACTACCCTCATCAGCCATACCTGCCTCTTCACCGATACCACACCAATTAGCGAAATCCAAACGTGCCACCAGCTCGAAGCCGGCATGTTGGACGACCTGTGCTTCATCTGCATGCGTGACGAGAAGCTGAAGCTACTCATCGCCAAAGCTGGATTGATGCTGGACCAGTACATCCGCACAGTAAACCATCTCGACGAAGAGCATCGCTGTAACCTTGATGTTCAACGCCACCTCATCGCGGAAGCCAATAAAGAGAACAAACGCAAGATGCGTGACACCGATACCAACGAGCGTGCTTCCAAGTGTTGCAAGCCCAAATCTGGCAAGCCTGCCTCAGGTGGCTCATCCTCAACAAACCCATACCCACCCAAGCTCACCAACGCCGAACGCGACCTCCTCAAGGATAACAAGGGTTGCAACCGCTGCCGCAAGCCGTTCGCAGGCCACCACTGGGGCAACTGCCCCGATCCCATGACTGCCGAAAACCACAGCATGGTCACAGAAAAGACAGTCGCCGATGCTTGCAAGGCCCACAAAGGCAAATCATCGTCCAACGCCACGTCGTCCTCCAAGCCCGCTGTCGCTGCCGTCATGCCCACCATCACCGGCGATAGCGACACCAGCGGCAGCCTCGACAACGACCTGTCTCACGACGATGTGAGTTCACACTCCATTCCCCATGTCCTTTGGGACTGTCTTATAGACAGCCCGACCGATTCCTTCCCCCTATGCATCAAGGGCTTAATTGATAACGGTTGCCATCTAGTCCTTGTGAGTGAATCGCTCGTCCAAAGGCTTGATCTCCATCCACGCTGCCTGCATGGCCCTGAAGATGTTTCACTTGCCATGTCCGATCCCTCTGTAACTTCATCCACTTCCCTTACGCCTTACGTTAAACTGAATACGCATACAATTGATCAATCTTGGTCCTCATCATCTGTTCACGCTCTTGTCGCACCCGGCCTCTGCACCGATATTATTCTTGCCCCACCCTTGAACACTGTTTAAACCTTGCTGAAGCAGAGCAGATTAGTGATTAATCGGTGATGAACCAGTGTTCAAATTTTCTTGGATGTTCTTCCTATCATTCATGCCAGGCAACGGTCAGCACCCTGCTCAACCAAATCAGTGCTCAAACCTGATTTTTGGTCAAGACCAGAATTGCTTAATCAAACTTCATAAAGATTCTTGCGTGAGTCACATCTCAATGGAGAAAGAAAATCTCTTTGAGAAAGCAAATCCCTTTGATGTCATCACCGCCGTACGCGAACACATTGAGATACTCGTGCACTGGGACGACCTAAACAAACGCACAGATCAGCTAAGATCTGAATATAAGAAAAATTTCGAGCCAATGCCACACGTCGATGACCTCCCGACCGACGTATACTGTGAAATAAAACTGAAGCCAGGCAAGGCAGACATGCAGTTCCAGACCCACTCTTACCAAAGTCCACGCAAATACAAAGAAGCTTGGGCTACCCTGATTAAATCACACTTGGACGCGGGTTGTATATGCCCGTCCTCCTCACCTCATGCGTCACCAGCATTCCTGATACCTAAAGTCGATAAAATCATCCTGCCACGCTGAACGGGACTCTTTCCCACTATGCCGCATAGACGACATACTCGCAGATTGCGTGAAGGGCAAAATCTGGAGTACAATTGATTTCACCAACAGCTTTTGCCAAACCTGCATGCATCCGGACTCAATCAAATACACAGTGGTAAGCACACTGCTGGGACTATACAAATGGCTCATGATGCCACAAGGCCTCTGCAATGCACCCTCTGTCCAGCAACACAGGGTCACTGCCACGCTGCGCGATCTTATTGGCAAAATCTGCCATGTATACCTCGACGATATTATAATATGGTCGCAAGACGTCGAAGAGCACAACAAGCACATTTGAATGGTTATTCAACGCACTGAAAAAGGCTTCTCTATATTGTAACCCCAAGAAAACTAAACTTTTCCAATACAAGGTTGACTTTCTGGGCCACCGCATTTCCGCTCGCAGCATCCAAGCCGATCCCAAGAAAGTCGAACGTATTGCCAACTGGCCTCAGCCTAAGTCTTCCACCCACGTGCGTGCATTTCTCAGTGTTGTACGCTACCTTGCCTTTCTGCTCCTGAACTTAGCCGACCACACTCGAATACTCGAGGCTCTAATGACTAAAGATTGCGATAAACATTTCCCTGTGTGGACAAATGTCCACCAAGCCGCCTTTGACAAGATCAAGGAAATTGTACTAAGCGCTGACTGCATCACTACAATCGACCACAAGAACCCAGGTGAAAATAACATTTACGTGACATGCGACGCAAGCAACAGGTGCTCCGGTGCCATTCTGTCTTTTGGTCCAACATGGGAAATGGCCCGCCCTGTTGCTTTCGACTCCATGACGTTTAAACATGCAGAACTGAACTACCCCGTGCATGAGAAGGAGATGCTCGCAATAATGAGAGCACTCCATCGATGGTGCGTTGACCTAATTGGGTCAGAATTCACTGTCTACACAGACCACCAGACTTTAGAAAACTTCAACACACAAAAGGACCTGTCACGCCGTCAGGCTCGATGGATGGAATACCTAGCCCAGTACGACTGCAAAATCGTTTATGTTAAAGGCCCCGACAACACGGTTGCAGACGTGTTGTCTCGGACTGATTTTGATGATTCATTGACCACCGAGCCGGGCCCAGCTCCTTGGCTGCAGAGTGGTGACGAAGACGAAGTACCTCACATCGCCTCTGTTATCCCACTACTAGAAGACTCCCCCTTCTTTGCAATGAAATGCCTAAGCGAAACAACCCCCACGGAAGCATCATTCAAGTCTTCCCTGCCGATTGCTTCCATCCTGCAAGTGAGAGCAGACACATAAATCCTCGAATCTATCCACAACGGGTACGCGGAAGACTCCTGGTGTAAAAAGCTGCACTTGGCCTCACAGGGCGCACCCGGCCGCATACAACACGATGGCTTATGGTTCGTCGCCGATCGGCTCGTCGTCCCTAGAATGGGAACCCTGCGAGAAATGCTCTTTCAACTCGCACATGACAATCTCGGCCATTTCGAGTTCGACAAAACCTACCAGTCGCTCCACGACGCGTACTACTGGCCAAATATGTGCTCCGACCTCGAGAAGGCATATATCCCAGGCTGTTCAGACTGCCAACGGAATAAAGGCCGCACGGCCAAGAAAAAGGCCGGCCCGCTTCACCTGCTGCCTATTCCTGAACAGCGCGGCGACTCAGTCGCCATCGACTTCATTGGACCCCTCCCAAAAGATCAGGGTTTTGACTCACTCGTAATCGTCACCTGTCGACTCGGGTCCGACGTCTGCCTAGTACCAACGACGACAAAGTTGACTGCACCCGAGCTTGCGCTCCTCTTCTTCGAGAACTGGTACTGCGAGAACGGACTACCACTCGACATAATCTCCAACCGAGATAAACTTTTTGTGATAAGCTGACTGGTGTAAAACTCAAAATGTCGACAGCTTTCCACCCCGAGACCGACAGGTCTAGCGAACACACAAATAAAACTGTCAATCAATCCCTCCGCTATCACATAGCTCGCAACCAAAAGGGCTGGGTTCGAGCCCTGCCCCACGTCCGCTTCAATATAATGAACACCCTAAACAACTCCACGGGCTTCTCAGGCTTTCAACTACGCATGGGCCGTTCACCGCGCATCGTCCCCCACCCTCGTGGTCCCTCCTTCAAGGGAAGCACCCTCCGAGGAAAAGCTAGCTGCGGACATCATCCGACAGCTATCAGTCGACGTCGCGGAAGCGCAAGACAATCTTCTCACCGCAAAGCTCTCCCAAGCCGAACAGGCAAACAAAAAATGGTGCCCCGATCACGATATTAAAGTTGGCGACCGTGTAAGCTTTTCACAAAGAATCACCGGACACATTATAAGCAAAAGAAGGACGGACGTGCAGCGAAGTTCATGCCAAGACTGGATGGCCCATACAGAATTCTGGAGAAGCACACTGAGTTTTCAACTTATATGCTGGATCTCTACGACCAGCCTCTTGTCTACCCCGTGTTCCACGCTTCTGAACTTGAACCGTTTATAGAAAACGACGACGTGAAATTTCCCTGTCGTGCAAACATCGAACCGCCGCCGGTTATGATCGACGGCCACGAAGAATTCCTCGTCGACGAGATCATCGACGAATGCAAGCGCGGCCGAGGCCGACAATACCTTGTATGCTTCATCAGAGGTGGCTCAGGTCCGGACGGAAACCACTGGCTCCCAGGCCGACTTCTCACCAACAACGAAGCTCTCGACCGATGGGTCGCGTGCGAGATGGACTGAACCTTTCAATCCTACCGGCGGTCGGTGAAATTCCCCATAGTGGGCCAGTGTAAAAACTGCGTATAGATCCGGGCACACATTTCTACTTATCATCCACACTTCCTTTTATTTTTGTTGAGGTATACTCTCTTTCGGAGACAGGGAGGGTGTAAACCCGCTACGCTACCTTACTGACAGATTGGACACACGTGACTTACTTTTCCTTTCCTCTTACCACGATGCCCTGTATTTTGCTAGCTTCTGAAATCCCCACGCAACGTTCTTGTTTATTCTTGTCCCCTCTTTAGTGTTTCTCTCTTGGTCCTCTTTCCTGGGATTCAAGGTGAGTTTCCACCCCCCTTCCTGTGAAAAACTATGGTTTACCTCCAGCAATACACACCCATCTTGAGGACTTGATCTGCTGCAGAGTAGTTGCTGGTCCAAAAGGGCCCAAGGATGTGCACAGCTACCTAGTTCCGCTTGATGATGGATATGCTCAGCTCGCAGCGGGTGTTCCGACATTTAATTCCCTCATCCATGACATCTTCAATCTCCATGCTTACAACATCTTCGGAATGGGCGACATCATCGTGATCAAGAAAATCATAAACACCAAAGACCATAACAGTCTCAGCACCTGCTTTTCCTGCGAAATGAAAGGTTGCTGCAATGCTACTGGCGGTGAAAAATTCTACTACATGCCTCTCGCCTTTCCCAGTGACAACAGACAAATACAAAAGTCATGGGATCCTTGAGACCTGCCGATGCGTACGGACAAGAGCTTCCAGGATGTCGTATACATGATAGACGATGCAGATAGCACTTCCAACAAGGAGAAACTCACCAAGTACTATGGTGTCAAGGGCTTGCCCACTTTGCGACAAGTTGGTTCTCTGGATTGTGCATGCTCATATCTGTGGGATTGCATGCATCTCTTCTTCAAGAACAATATCCCTAATTTGATAAAGCACTGGACCAGGAAGTTCAAAGGCCTCGATTCCGGTTCTGAGGACTACATGATTCCTGAAGAGGTCTGGACTCAGATTTGGCAGGAGACAGCTGACACGATGAAGGACATCCCTTCAGCTTTTTCTCGTTCACTTGCTGCTGGCCCTGGTAAATTCACCACAGAAGAGTGGTGTTTTTGGTTCGTCTATATGGCCCAAGGACTCCTTCAAAACTGTTTTTTAGATCCAAAATACCACGTACACTTGTGCGAGCTAGCCAAAATTATTAAGACCTGTTTGAAATTCAATATCACACACGACGAAATCGACACTCTCGAGGAAAGTCCAATGGGTAGAAAGTATTTCCAATATTAACAGATGTTCCAATGATAATACTTACATTGATCTCAGATACTATTACCAGTACCGCGAAGATCGCTTGGGTGCATGTCCGTTAGTAATCCATGGCTTGTTGCATGTTTGTCCCAACATCTGTTTCTGCAGGCCATCTTGGACAATGTGGACCTTCTACATGGAACACTATTGTGGATTTCTCAAGGCAGGATTACGTTCCAAGCGCTTTCTGTTGGCAAACTTGAACAACTGTGTCCTCAATTATGCATATATGGAGCAGATTGGAGCTAGATCTGACCTTGCCGACGAGTTGACAATAGGGTGTTTCATAATTAGAATTTTGACCTCAACTTGTGCTGCAACTCGGACCCCAACTTGAGGTCAAGTTGGGGCACCAAATAGTTCGGGAAACGAAGTTGGATGTCAAATGGCGCCTATACCCACGATCTGACATCCAACTTTGACCCCAACTTGGTGCCCCAACTTCGGCTAACCTCGGTCACTTGGGCCTTTGCCGCCACAATCATTATGTAACCGCTCTGATCTTTCCATTGTCGGCCGTCGGTCTCCCGCCTCAACTCCCACCACATCCCAAACTACCTCTAAACTAATTGTAGTTCGGTTCAGGCAAATAACCATATGATTCAAGTTGACCAAAAACCATTTACAATGGTAGGCACTTAAAATACAACTATATTTCAGAGCACCACCATCCTGATGCCCAACTCAAGGTCCCAACAAACCTGCTTAACTGCTTGTGAGAAGAAATCTCAAGTTGTGGTTTTGAAGTTGTGGCTCAGTTGCGCCCAATTTCTGGTAAAATGGGAGTGCAGGTGCTTCACAATTGAGTCCCCAACTTGAGCCCCAACTTTGGCCAAGTTGGGGTCAAGTTGGGGCTCAAGTTGGGGTCGAAATTTTAATTATGAAACACCTTAATTTTTGGCCATTGTTCTGGTGGGCCGTCTCAATCTGAACATGTATATGTAGGTTGTAAGTGGATTCATCATAATGCCATCAATTTTGCAAGTGCTCATGTCCATGTGCAGACCCCCAAACAGTTCTTCGGACCCCATATAAGAAGAAGAACACTCCTGATGACTCTCTGCACCTCAAAATCGCACGCTACATCTCCGACATCCTTGGTAAACCTCCGAGTCAGGTCCTTCCCCTTTTCCCAATCATGCCGTGCTGGGGAAAGGTTTGTATCATTGATGGCGATTCTATCAAGACCGTGTTTGCATTTGGGAGAGGTGAAGGTCCAGAGAAAGACTTGTCCTATATGTGCATGAGTGTTAATTATGTTTGAACTCGCACATATTCTGTGCTGATTAAAACATCAGTATGAAATGGAAGTGAGAGCGCAATCGGGCACCCATGACAAGAGGGGATGGGTAAGCCAATTGTTCTGTGGACGATTGGAGGAGATTTTGGTTCACCAGCTTCCAGCGGGTAAGTTATGGGGAGCCTTTTTAGGCCAAACTTGTCTGCTGGCTGTCATCATTCCATGTTCTATGGGTGGAAAGGATGCGACACAGCAGATTTTGTCATACAACTGGACAACAGCAGCCATTGTTATGGACATCCAAGCAGTGAGTGCTGTAGTTGGACGCATTAAAACGAGGGGGGGGTGGGTCATTGTTGATAGAACCAGGGGCCTCATAAAACCAGAGTTTGTGCTGGCAGCAGAGATAGCGGTAGCAGAAGAAGAGTAGATCCTTTGCAAAATTTATATTCTTGCTGCTGAATGTGGGTTTTCTTGGCCTGATGGTGAAAATCACCAAGACAAATTGCTACCCGTCTATGGGGGTAATAGTGTGCCGTAATTGTTCAATTTTATCAAAAATTCACCCTCCATCTGAATTAGAAATTCGAAGGTGAGGGGAGGCAAAAAAAAAGTCACTACCCAACTATAAAAAAAAGAACACAGGTTCAACCTTGTGAGTAACAATTCCACACCTGATCCAGATTTATGGAAAAGGATACCACCTTTGTTAGGCCTTTTTTTCACACCTACTGTACTATTTCGACCATAGGTTCAGGTGATGGGTGACAGAGGGTCGTGAACTGAACCTATTTGGTACCAGTGACGGTGACAGTCGAGTTTTCAGGCCCAAATAGGCTCAAAAACACGAAAATTTTATCTCCGGCATTTGCCGGACTGCCATTTATGGGAATTCTGATGTGATTGCCGAGGAATGAACTTGGTAGGTGACGGGTGACATGGTGTGAACCTATGGTCGAAATAGTACAGTATTAGTTATTGGTCAAAAATTTCACTGCTCCTGAATACAAACCAGAAAAACCACTGCTTCCAAGGACAAGGCAGGAAAGGTGTAGAATGGAGTGTATGACAGCCTTTTCCCCATAAATTCAATGTTGAGACCTCGAAAGGGCCATGTCTTGTGTTTCTGTCTCAGCTCAATTGCTCAACTGCATATAATGACTGGCCCCAAACTAGTGTTGCTGCAACTCGAAAAGTCGAGTCACAACTTGACAAGTCGACTTAAAATGGTGTTCGACTCGACTCGGCTCGACTTGGCGGAGTTAAGTCACTCAAAGTCGACCCAAGTTGACTCGAGTCAGTGAAGTCGGCACATTTTTGAGACATTCTCAGATTAATAGAAAGAAAATGAGGCGCTATTCATATTGTGTGTAACTATATAGTGGCAGTGGCATATTTCATTGATGTAGCTACAACTCCACCAACTACATGCTCATCTCGTCTTCCGGTATGCAACCTGGAACAAAATCTGCTGTTTCAAACACTTCAGTGAGTACCTGCATCGCCTCCTGATGGTCTGGCTCATCCACAGAGGCTAGGTGGCGTAGCCAGTCCTCGTCTTCATCTTCAATCGGAGCCGACTGCCAATCTGCCATGAAGTTCAGCTGCGACTTCTTGTAATTAAACTTTAGCATCTGGAGGGCTTCCATGAGGTAGGGACTTGTCTGATTTCGTCGCTTCATGTCCGTTTCCGCTGACGACGAAAATACCCACTCGGATGGCACTGATGTCGCCTGGATCAGGGCGTAATCAACGAACATGCAATATATTGTTGGCCAAGTTGTGATTCCATGATTCTGCCCATGAGTAATCCATTTGATTCAGGTGCTCAAAAGATGGTTTGAATTCAATCTCACCATCCAATGACCAATCATGTCAGTTGTTTGAGGTGAGGGGATAGGACTCTGAATATAGCTGGTCATCTCGTCCTCCACCCCCCATACCTCCCGTGACAATGAGGCTGTTGGGGCAGAAAAGTCTAGCGCTTGCTGAACATTACGGTGGAGATGTCAGATCTGGCAAGGGCCAGACCATCGTCCAGACGGACACGCTGAGAGCTGAGTGATGGTCAATAGCAAGCAATGATGTCTGCCGGCGGCCTCATGCCCAAACAACTGTATCTATGCCACAACTAGGCCAGAATGCACTAGTGCATGTTCCTCCCTACAAACATAGCAACACCCTCGTCGCGATCCCAAAACAACTGAAATCTGACCCCCAAACCAAGTCTCCACTGCTATCGTCCCCCACAGGGCTGCCGACTCGCCGCGAAAATTTGGCGCGCAAGGTAAATCCCGCCGTCTTGAAAATCGAAAACCGAAACCCCCAAACCAACCCACTCCGTGACCACCAAGCCTCCATCGCTGCTATCACCCCCATAGGACAGACAATGCAGGGAAGGCTCTGACCTGGCCAAAAAGCGAATGTGGGGGTACCGGTGACGAGGCACCAAAGGTGTAGGGCCACCCTGCCCCAAAGTCGAATTCCCGTTCTCAAACGGACCGCCTAAATCCACCGTAGATAGACCGGAATATGCCGAAGAGAGTCAATAGAGGCCGAAATGAGAATTTAAAGGATGGGTTCCCACGCCAAGACATTCTCACGCCCCTGAAGCACCAAATACGTCTCAGAGACCAGTATTGGGCAGGGCGGGAGAACGGAGGGGTGGGAGTGCTCGAAACAGCTGGTGGTGGTCAGTGAATGATATATGAGCTGCTGTAGGAAACTGAGGGTGGATTGGGAGGTCCAAAGAGCTGGATGCAGCAAAGGAACACAGATGTCGTGCAGAAAAAGCGGATGTTGGCGGCACGGAATCTGGTCTTTCCAGGTGAATTGTCGAATCGCGCTGTTGTCACCAGATGGAGATGTCAGATCTGGCAAGGGCCAGACCGTCGTCCAGACGGACACACTGAGAGCTGAGTGATGGTCAATAGCAAGCAATGATGTCTGCCTGCGGCCTCATGCCCAAACAACTTGGGGGTAGAGGGCCATGGCTGCGCCCAGCAGGATCTTGTACTTATCTTTTTTCCCATCATGCCGATTATGCCGCTTAGAAAGCTGGTCATCCCAAATCCACCTGGACATACACGGCAAACTTGGAAGTCATCGGAATCCAACAATCTGCCAAACCATTGGAATCCAATGTAAATTGATTGCCGAAAATAATGTTTTTTTTAATCAAGCCCACTTCTTGCATTCAAAAATATGAAATAGAGTGTATTTGCACCACCCATTTTCTTTTCGCCATCACTCGTCGTTTTTAACCGACCCAAGTGATTGATGTGATTTCGATGAGGCCCAGGCAGACCAGGCCGTGTATTTACTTTGGCAGGTCCAGGGCAATATTGGAAATTTGCTGGGGGACTTTGAAGGAGGTATATACTAGACTTATTAATGTTCGTACCCTCTGGATGAGCCTATGGGCAGGTATGGGACACGACGATCTTAGCTGAGTCACGCCTGCCATATTTGGTTACACCAGGGAAAAGAGACAGAAGGAAAAAGTGAACGAAGTATAGGGACAGCCACTAAAGAAGTCAGACACAGCCACTAAGGAGACTATCTTAAAAAATCGGAGACAAGTAAAATAGGGAGACTTTTAGCCCCTCGGAGGAATGAAAGGAACGAGTATTATGTAAACATAAGTACTCGTAACTGTATCTATGCCACAACTAGGCCAGAATGCACTAGTGCAACGGTACTTGCTTGCTGCTTGTAGAAGCATTGTAGAGACAGCGGGAGTGCGTGTTCGGGAGGATGGCCGAGAACCTGGCCGACTTCCGCCAGCACTGCAGGTGAGACGCTGGAACGAGAGACAGGGTTCTGAATATCCTGCTGATCACGATACAACTGGAGCTTCTCTTTTGTGTCAACAGGGAGAACAACATATCATGATGACCATACCTTGGCTATTATAACTTTCCTCGCACGTTTCTGATCCTCGTAGGACCAGTTTTTGCGGATCCATTCAAACCGAATTGAAGGATTGATGACTTTCAACACATCAGCATATGCCCGGAAGCAGGATTTGGTATGGATGGACGTACACATGGAAATGATGTACGCATCCGTGTCTCCGAACTTATTGTAGTACTTCTCTGCAACATTCAGCCCGGGTTGAACGATTTGTGCAATACTCTCATCCTCCAAGACAGGGTCGTCCAACATCGCCTGCCAGGAGGACATGAAGAGCTCAAAGGCTGGGATAGTGCCCGCAAGGATAGGTGTGTTCTCCGAGGACATGATTGTTTGGACTGTGTGTGGTTGCTGGAGATGAAGGAGCTCGTGAACGAGTCAGAGAATAAATCACTGTTGATGCTCACCTGCAATATCAACTCGAGAATCTCCAGGTTGTTCCAGTCCTGGGACTGCAGAGGATGGCGAAAATTTTGGGTGTCTTCATTCGACAAGAAGAATTTGTTGACTGGCTACATTAAAGAGGTTTATCAAGCTTGTCTTGGTTTGTTGGAACGACTGACCCCTTGCAAATATCGAAGCCGTCGCAGCATATAGAAGACCGAGTCCCACCGGGTCTTAACGTCCAGGAGAACAGTCACTTCAGAGAGAGTTACATAAACCTTGTCAGGACCTGCAGTACCAACACGGAGTTGTGACCACCACCGCTTCTCATTTCCCTCTTGAATGAGTTGCTGCAGCTAATTGCGATGCTGGCCTGACTTCCGAATGAAAGCGACCGACTTCTGGGCCCGACGAACTGGGCCAGCCTTGCAGCATGCTCAAACTGCTTGTCCGGGATTATTGTCATCTGACTCTGTTTCAGTATCAGTGTCAGAATACACAACGCGACTGTCCTCCTTCTCCATGGCTTTGATGACTGCCTGAGAACAGAGATTGATGATATGCGTGAAACAGAAGATATAGTTTTCCTTTGGGTCAAAATTGAGAATGCCCTTGCTGGCGAGGAGGAGAGACAAATGCTGCATGAATGTGGCATTGTTGGACGCATTATCCATTGTGAAATAACCCATCTCGATGCCAGTCAACGAGATGACAGTGCAAAAGAAAATCAATACGCTCACTTTTTTTTCGACTATTCCGGTGTTGCCACAGATATCAAACACAATGCGAGCAAGTCTCTCACCACTGTGAGAGCCGTGAATCCTGCGGAATGCGAGGAGGGCCTGTCGCAGTAGGACCCGGTCCTGTTCCCCCTTTCACCCCAGCCAATGAATCGTAATAGCAAGGAATGGCTTCAGTCCCTTGCTACTCCAGATGTCGAGAGTAAATGAGATTTTTCCGAGCGAGTCCTACAGTATCTCAGAATAATGAAGACTGAAGTAGAACAAAATACACACACCTTCAGTTCAAGCTTGAGCTTTTCGTAAGGTTTGAGCCATGCATCCAGAATAAGATTCCGAAGCTTTGTTCGGTGGGGGATGTCTTCGTCTTTCAACAATTCACGTAAGAGTAAGAGCAAATCCCTAAACTCGCGGTTTTCAATCAAGTTAATAGACTAAGGACAGGTTAACTAACAATGTTCGCGTAGGTGAAAATTGACGACTTACGAGATCGTTAGACACAATTACACTCATGAGATGTTCTTCAAATGCTGGAATCGTAAATATGGTGCGGTTCAAGGCCTTTTCACACTGCTCTTGTCGCTGTTTGAGCAGTGCAACCGGTAGCTTATTTGTCAAGTTGTTTTTGGTGATGTACTCCAAATATTGAGAATAGTGTGCCTTGCCGAGGTGGCGTCGGCAGGTGGTAAGGCTGCTCCCGGACGAATAAACTTGCCTGAAATTAGTTAGCGGATGCACACATGGGTTGCAACAATACTCACGGGCAGAGGGCGCATTGAAACCCACGATGTTCAATATGCTCACCGAAAAAAACTGGCAATCACCAGATTTCTCGTTTGCCGTCAATACCGTGTCGCCTGCCCAGGCATAGTTGTTTTCGTCAACTCTATACCCAGGCCAAGGAGATTCAGTGTCGTCCACAGCAGCTACCCGGTCACGGTTGCGAGAGGGGCGGGAAGGAACTGGGTCAGCATCTTCCGGCTCTGAAGGTGCAGCTGTGGAGGGGACAGCCCTGTTTCGAGGGCAAGCGTGGCGTGAGGGAGGCAGAGCCTCCTCCTCATCTTCAAAGTCTGTCGTGGGCTGTGAGTGAACAGACTCTAACTGTAAAGATCCAATGCACACCAGACTTTGGGTCAGATTCACTATCACTTTGATTGCGTGTTGGTGGTCCGGGGCTGGCCATTTGGGCTTGTTGGTTCAAACGGGAAAGTAGTCGGTTCGCAGCAGCATGACCAGGTGTCTGCAGAATCCCCGATGGAGTGGAACTGGTGCGAACTGGCTATAAAGGAAATTCAGTGTGAACAGTTGAAGATTTAGACAATGAATTCACTGTTTGCGGAATTGATTGTATATCAGGGAACGCTGCAGGGGTCGCTGCGGAATCTGTGCCTCGTAAGTAACACATTTGGATTACACAAAGTCCTCTTACTTTTTCCTCGAGCCAGTCGGCCGGCCTGGGCTGCATTGGGACTCAGAAACTGAGTTGAATTGATGAAATAAAGAAACAGTGCATACAGGTCAGCGGAGCGAATCCAAGTGTATTGTCTTGGTTACGATGCAATTGAGAAGGAGGAGGTAGAGGCGGAGCTTCTGCCTCAGCAGCCTCTGGGTTGCGCCTGTTGGATCTTGTTGCACATGAGGTGCCAGGATCATTGGCTGGTGCGGCAGCTGGTTGTGCTGATGGCTTGCACCTCGCAGGCAGTCGATTAGTTGGGGGCATTGTGGGATGAAAATCAAGTAGAGATGCCTAGCTTTAGTATGTTTAAATGCTCGTACTGACAGTACAGTTGCTGTTCGTCAATTGGCTCATCAAGTACTGAATTTGGCAGGCAAGTTGCCCCTGAAAAGATATGAAATGTTGCTCGAAGAGATATGAATTGTCGCTAGAAGACAGGTGCAATGTTGCCTGAAGAGATATTAAGGGCCAGGGAATATCGAAATGAACTTGAGAAGATATGTGATGTGCGCCATGCAGCAAACGGAGTCTGGAATTCGTAACCAATGGCCATCAGAGAAATATAGAGCTATAATAGTACAAGAACCTCATAACCAGTTCGATTCTTGATCATCTCGGCCATGTCGGCGTTCAAAACAATGTTGATCATAATATATTTAGACTGGAAATGAACTTGAGAAGATATGAGCTGGCCTCTGGGGAGATAATGAATGTTCCTTGCGATGATATGAACTGTTATTAATCATTCAGCGATGTGTGCCATGCTGCAAAGGGATTCTGGACTTCGTAACAAATGGCTGTCAGAGAGATATAGAGCTATAATTGTACAAGAACCTCATAACCAGTTCGATTCTTGATCATCTCGGCCATGTCGGCATTCAAAACAATGTTGATCATAATATATCTAGACTGGAAATGAACTTGAGAAGATATGAGCTGGCCTCTGGGGAGATAATGGATGTTCCTTGCGATGATATGAACTGTTATTAATCATTCAGCGATGTGTGCCATGCGGCAAAGGAATTCTGGACTTCATAAAGAATGGCTGTCAGAGAGATATAGAGCTATAACTGTACAAGAACTTCATAATCAGTTTGATCCTTGATCAACTCGGCCATGCTGGCGTTCAAAAATGTTGATCATAATATATTTAGACTGTCATTCTGGGAAATGGTCTTCTCAGTGTGGGTGCCATTGAACTTCATCATTAACCTTGCATGGGTTCTTTGGCCTGACCTAGCATTTAAGATGCAAACTCGCACCACAAGGATTCCGTGCAACGATGTCTCAAACAGACCCTCGCTCCAATGATCTTGTTCACAACCAAAATATTGCTTTGCCATTGTCCAGTCCGCCGCTGAACTTCCAAAGCGATCCTTGGAACCCGAGTAATGGGATCTTCTATGTATGTGGTTAACAAGTCATGACCTCTGCCTTTCATGCATCATCTCGCACAGATCACTCGAATCATTGTTCATCGTCCCATGGTGAGTGTAAATTTTGATTTTCTTGCCCCAGCCAGTGTACTTGATTGAGAAAGCAGTTCCTTACAAGAGACAATGCTGTGAATAATGAGATCGTCCAGGAAGTCGTCAGAGCCCGTGGTTCAGTCTCTCCTACCCGTTGGACCTCGGGTATGAGATGTATTGCCCATCTCCATAATCTCCGCATTCAATGTTGGTGTGACCTTTGATTGACGCTTCTTCCCCTGATATTAATTTCATGCCCACAGCTGAACATCGCGAGCACAACAGGTCGGACTGATCTGGAGAAATCTGCATTTGTTACACCCACTATCTGTGCCAAATTCTTCGATGGCAAATGAAATCATCTTCTTGACCCTTCTTCAATATCCTCACACCAACCGTAGCGGCTGGACAGCACCAGAATGCCTGGCTGCGAACATTGTTTATCTGTATTTGCACAGCACGAACCGTGTGAAGATAGCTCTCTCCTGCGGCTGCTTTATGAATCTATGCTTCACAGAAATTTAGTTGGGTCCCCATCCATCCATTCAACATGATACAGCACTTCTGAGATCAATGCACACGCTCATCACTATATAATCCAAACACTGGTGGTAATAGCGGCTGGTGACTACCTACATGAAATGTGACATCTTTTGTGTGTTAATATTCCTATCCCTCGTACATCCCAGTTTATATATATAGTGGTATCGATTGATTGATTGACATTTATACAACAGAACATCACAGATGAGGTAGAAACACCATGTACAATCTCTCCTTTTGATTTGGGAGACAGGTGGATGGTTAAATCAGCCGAAATAAGCACTGCTAGTTAGGTAGGATGTTCAGCAGGACTGAGGGTACGTACCTACCAAATAGACCCGACTCAAGTCGACCCGAGTCGACTTGAGTCGACTTGCCGTTGACTCAGAAGTCAGTTGAAGTCGAGCACCTGACTCGACTTAAGTCGCCAACTACAAGTCGACTTCGACGAGTCGAGTCGCGAGTCGCAGCAACACTACCCCAAACTGGCACTCAATTTCCACTAGTTCTGCAAGTCTCCACTCTTTCTGGCCCCTCGTTTACCATGCTAAATGGTATACTGTACTTTTTCACTCAATTTGACAGTCATGCATCACAGGGGTACCTGTCAATGCAGAACTTTGGTTGTGTGTCACGTGTCAGTAAGGCTTGTCAAATTGGTTTGATGTCATAGCAGGAAATTTGGCACCCAAAACCTGCAAAAAAGCTCAATTCTTGCGAAGTTTTTGGTCAAGTTGTTAAATTTTTTCAATTGGTCATGGTCGATTTGCAGATGTGTTGAATTGTCAAATTGGTCCAAGAAGTCATGTGTCACACCCCCTGTCAAATTGAACGAAAAAGTACAGTACGATCATGATATGTAGTTTTGGCTTGGCCTAATTGTTAAACTTTGCTATGGTCCACTTTACTCAGCCTACAAGTCAAATTTCGACTTGTAGTCTCTGTGTTTGGCTTCGAGCTGTTGATTGGCATCAATAGCTCTTCAAATGAAGGTAATCCATCAGTTTGCTCTCAATAAAAGATGGAGTCCCTTCTCAGCGAACACGTTAAGAAAGAACGACACTATATTAAGTACCTAAAAGATGGAGTCCCTCTGGGACATTATAAGCAAGGTACAGGTAGATATATAATGAATGTACTCACTCTCAGCGAACACATTAAGAAAGAACAACACTGAGAGTGATATGTAACAACTGGATAAATAAGGAAGGTGTGACCGCATGGCGGCAAGTAAAAAGGGAGGGAATGAGACCATAATACCACATCTAGGACCAGATTTTAACACTCAAGACTGATACATGGAACTTTTTTTCGTGGGTTTTTGCAACTTTCATGGCATCCAGACCAATTGGACATTGTCTAGCCAATCTTGGCTGTAGAAACACACAGAGATGCACTTGGCTGCACTGAAACACATTGGCAGAAGGCAAGCCATAGTTTGGTTAATTGTTTTCTTGCACTGGTTGATTTGTGATAGATGTACTTACTGTCTGCAGAGTCCCAGATGTTGGATATTCTGATCTGTGCCAATATCTCTTGGAGGTAAGCTTCAGTATTTCTTTTGGTTTGAGTGTTAACACTCTCATGTTTTTCCACTGTTACACCTTGGCTGAGTGGCAGGCATGCCACAGTACTGCCCAGGGGTATGCCTGGTGGTGGGGAAGTCAGGTTCAGGCTAGTGGTTCGAACCTGAACCGAGCTCAGGTTCTGGGTTCAAGAAATTGCAAAACTGAACCTCAGGTTTGGCATTCAGGAAAAACATGTTTTCTCAACACAGTTTCTCAGAATGCAGTCAAACATGTTCAAACATTGTGGGTTACATGCAGCAGCCAGAAATCGGCCAAGATCTGTCAAAATGATGCCTTGCCTGGACCGACTACTGAAGGCAGTAATCACATAAATCTTTGTCATCACCCATCATCTACTTCCAACATATGGGGCACATTTCCATCCACTTCTTGATGGGCTGCAGAAATACCCAGTCACAGCTATAAAAGTCAGCACGGCTCGGAGGAAGATCTGCCTGCTTTTCTGCCCCGGTAGCTGCCAAATCCAAGCATCAGCGCTGATAAATGTGAATTGTGTATTTCATACCTGAAAAACAAGGTCGAGACTAGGTGAGGAGAACTTGGAAATGGCCTGGCATGTTCCTTCTTTATACCTGATAGATCGTAGAACCAGTCTGACATGGCAGAACCTTGATTCACTGACATCTGTTCTCCCCACCCAGAGTAAACTTCACTTGGTATCCCACCATATGTGTTACAAAATCCCAACACACTGGCTAATTCATCATAAATCCAGTGCTGTTTTAAAGGAAAGAATATTCATACCTGAAGCACCGAAAAAGCTGCGTAAAATGCAGCAGAAAGGGTGTTTGAAAGTTGTTTCGGGTTCAGCAAAAATGGGACTCGCCCGAACTCCGAACCGAACTTTAGGTTCAGGTTCAGACATTTGCTGAACCTGAACCTGAACTTCATGTTCAGTTCAGTTCGGTTCACGTTCGAACCTGTATCCTGAACCGAACTTTGCCAACACTATGTACCTCCACCGCAGGACCAACAAATTATTGCAGAGCTTGATTCTTCGAGCAACATAATACTGTACCGGCGTGTATGGTAGCAACCACTGAGGAGGCATTACGCTGACGTAACTTTCGAAAGTTCGACTTCCCGATAAGGCAGGTTAAACAGGTGAGGTTGTGAATCATTAACCATTTGAACCGGTTAAACCGTTCTGTTAAACAGTTCATTTCAGGGGAGTCTGCCACCATCAGGCCGCCCCTTGGACATGGTTAAACCAGGCCATTTAACCAACCATTTTATCGGAATTAAGCCCTCCAGTTAACGAACCATTTAACGGGTAGTGAACCAGCAGGTTAAACCATGTTCTAAATTACATATTTATTCACTACTATCGGCTTGTTGCTCACCACGTGCCACCGCAAAAAACTTCGCTTCTGCTCGCTTGTCCCTTGTAACTGTATTTCTGTGAGCCACACGGAGCACATCATAGGATTGCGAAACTGACCTATTCCCTCCTCCCTAAGCAATGCATCACTCTTATCGCGCTCCTTTTCGATGTAAGCAATAAGATCGAAGTCTGGCTCAAGCACAAACTGATAGCCAACCATCTTCAAATGCTTCTGGCACTGCTCTCCCAGCTGCATCCACATATGCGCAGTTTCCTTCGCCTGCTCTTCAAAACCGGGTTTCACGTTGGCGCTCATTTTAGTCTACACTTGCGCGTCGAACCCAAAAGAGGCGATGCAGCGAAGGAACTCGGCAAGCTTGATCTCTACCTGCTCTTGAAAGCGATCCATCTCTGCTTCTGCTCTCGCCCACTGGACCCGATCACCTAGATACTGTTACCGACTGGGTAGTTGACCACCTTAATGTTTTTTGCCTATGGCTAAAGGGCAGAGAGTCCCCACCTGCGGCATATGGGGTTCAAAACAAATGCATACATCCTGAGAATCACTGTAACAGATTTGGGGAATTTACATGAACTTTTGACGCATGTGTGATTTATTTTCGATGGGACGCCAAAAAAGGGAATATCCGGGGTAGTTGACCACAGGCCTAAATACAAGGTTTGGGGTGATTTTTGAGAGAGCAGTGCATCTATAGGCATACATAGGGCCCCAAAGAACTATTATATACACTCAGACCATACATCGGACCTATATAAGGAGTATAGAAATTGGGCTCTGGAGCGGAGCAACACAGGCAAGATTGACCTCTGGCCTTTCATGACTGTTGCGCAACGAATGGAGGCAACAGTGATCCAAAATCAGCTCCAAGGTGCTTCATAAAAGGCATATGGACATACCTGAGTACTCATCTCCTCCTCGTCATGTCAGCAACTCCTGCAAAAAATCCTGTTGTCCGTACCATCGAAATTGGGTGATTTGGTGTAATGGACAACAGTGAGAGAGGAATAAAATACATAGATCATTAGCGTACCTCTGGGGCTCAGATATTACCAGTCATTATGGCCCATGTCAAGTCCCGGACCTATACTGCCAACGGGCCGTCCGATATATGGGCGGTCAACTTGGGCGGCTGCAGATCGGAAGGAGGTAGTGTTTGCGCTCCAGCAAAGAGAACACGGAAGGTGTCGCGGTCCAGGCAGTTTGAGGTGGACGGGGCAAGGCTGGGGAGCATAACGAGCCCAAAAAGTCGCAAATTGACAAAGAGTTTGTGGAGAAACGGAAGAAACAAGTGCTTGATGTCCGCTCGGAGTTAAGGAAATGATGTTCTCACGCTTCGGCCCGTGGTCAAACACACAACTTTTGATTGACGCATCACTTTGCCTCCAAATTCAACATGGACTGGCGTCAGGGGTCCTATTCCCTCCCCCAAGGCACAAATTTGAAGATGTTCAAGTCTCTAGTGCTGTATTGTCAAAGTGGTCAACTACCTAGGTTGGTCAACTACCTAGTCCGTGATAGTACTGTTAGTAAATATACGCATTGAACATGAAATCATGAAATATCGAACCTTCACGCTCCCATTGCAGCATCTCAATATCAGTCATATTGCTGGGCCGCCTGAGCTCCCAGAGCCAGCCGTTCTTGTTTGCGGGGTTAGGATCAATGGTCGTGAGAGTTTCAAGCTGCTTTTCTCGACGCTTTTCGGCCGGTTTTCCTATGCGGATGTCAAGATACATGTACCCATAATTACTAGTATCTCAATCCACGTACTTTTAGCCTGCTTCGTCATCTGTGTGCCACCTTCATTGCCCGGACGTCTGCGCTTGCTATCGCGCTCATCATCAGAGCCCTCTTCGTCGCCCTCCTCCTCGACATCCAATTCTGGAGCATTTGATACCTTGGACCCCGCGGCGATTCCGATTCTTGTATATAGCATTCCGTCGCCTCGGCGAGAGTCCCCCAAAGCGCGTTCCCTCCGCCGAGAGTCCTAGTGTTTTTCTGGCCTTGGCTTGGCCTGAAAGCCATGGCTTTGGCCCGGCTTAGGGTGGCTCTGGCTCGCTGAGATCAGCGGCCAGGCCAAGCTCGTTGGCTTTGGCTTGGCCCGGCTTGGCTTTGGCTCAAGCCATGGCTTGAGTAGAGAATTCGCGCTTAACTGTCGCATTAATTAAATAATTATTCTACAGATGTATCAGGTTCGTAATTATCAGGCGAGTCGTCGAGGAAACAATCCCATCCGTCTTTTGTATCCTCGTCTTCCTCCGTTTCATCATCGTCAGCAATGGAGGGCAGTGCACGAAACATATCCTTCGTCTTGAAGAGGGACTTCAAAATTTGCAGCGCCTCCACAATATCACCTTTCAGCCTATTACGCTGTTTACTGATGGTAATCCCTCCTGCAGAGAAGGCCCGCTCGCTCGAGACGGACGATGCCGGGATGGAAAGACGATCTCGGGCAAGCGAGCGCCATGTCGGAAGTCGTCCCAAGCATTCCTAATGGATATTCAAGTCAGCGCCTACTTCATAATTGGAATGGCATGACGTACTCCCCACCAACTAACCATTGAAGCATTGTCGGGAACAATCTCGGGGCGAGAGTCGTAATATTCCTCGAATTCTTGGAGCCACGGTCGCGTAGGATCCCGCTCATCCGCCGGGGACGACGGTTCATCTACATCGCTGTCGGGTGTGAGCTCTCGGAGAAGACTACCAAACTTCGACGGCCTTCTGGGCGTAGGATTCGAAGTAGCCGGGCCGGAATTGAGCTTGCGCCAGCGTTCTGCAAACTTAGAGAAAACCGATGTTGAGAACAGTCTATACAGCGGAAGAGATACGCACAATCTTTTCGGCCATAGCTCGAGCTTCTTTCGCCAACTCGGAGCCCCAGTGATTGTTGAAATGGCGGCCCTTTTGCGTAGGATCTAGGACTGCCACAACGATCAGATAGTAATAAAATAAGCTGGATGAACACACCTATCGCCATGACTTGAGCAGTTGAGCGCGCTGTTTTCTGATAGTATTGATCAATCTTCTCTGCAGCTTTTTCAAGTGCCGGCGCATAGTTGGCATATTCGGGCTTCGTGGCTCGTTTGGACCAGGCGTGGTGAAGTGCTTCGAGGGCAGGGATAGCGCGATGGAGAGAGGGAATAGTTCCCGAGGAGAACACTTGCTGGGCCTTCTCCGCATGCTGTAAAACACGTCAGTCAAAATGTAAAATGGTCAAGCAGCTGCAATGGTCTCACGGCAAGGAGACGAGTAAACGTATCGACTCGACCCCACTCCTCAGGAGTCAGTCTAAGATCCCGAATTTTGGCGCGTTCATCGGGAGTCGAAGCATCGTATGAGATATCGATGACGAAGTCGTCAACGTGCTGCCATAAACCAGTCGTCAGTGTAAGGATCCGGCACACCTACCCCAATAATTCGTACCTCTTTCAGCTCAAGCGCGCGCAGGAGCATATGATAGGTGGAACTCCAGCGCACCTTCATGTCCAAAATGAGCTGTTTTGCGACGACAACTTGGACTTGCATATTTCCCCCTGCCTCCGAGCCTTGATCTGCATTCCCCTGAATATCTCTTTGCGCTTGGCTGACGAGCGCTCCTGAAATCAATTGAGATACTGGCGTTGGAAGAAGAACAATATCACCCACCTTTACAGCAATTGTGCGGACGAGTCCGATCTCATCGCGAAGAGTTGCGGAAGTATCCGGTAAATGACTCTCCGGATTTTTGGGGTCAAAATGAGGTGATTTGCTGTACGTCGAGATCAACGCCTGCGTCGCAAGGTTGATGATGTGTGCCATACATCTGATTAGAAACAAAATGAGACACAGTAGCCGATTAGATGATGCACTACGTACGGCAAGTAGCGCTCCTCAGGGTCCCACACAACACCGTCCCGCTCGAGAAGTTGGGCAGCGAACTCGACTGCAGCAGTGTTGTTATTGCCGGCACTATCGGTCGTAATATATCCGACCTCAGAATCTCGGTCAGAACAGAATAAACATTGATTTAGTCAAACTTACCCGCTTCTGAATCCCGAGCCGCGCAACGATTTTGTACAACGCCTGTCCGAGTCGTTTCCCATTGTGGGCATTGTTGAGACGCGTAAATCCGATTAGCGCCTCCCGCGATTCCCACACGCCCGGCGACACTTCTTCAATCCAGTGGCCAGTGGCACCAAAATAGCCGTCGGTGTTCTTTGCCTGCCACGCATCGTCTGTAATATGAATGTCACCGGTGACAGTCGGTCCCTGTTAGGGTTAGTCGTGAAAAAAAAACAGAAGATCAGAATGGTACGCGACGTACATTCAATTTCTTCTTCAAAGCTGCCATCCGCTGCTGGAACAAGTCCTTGATCTCGTCCCGTGTCGCTGTTTTGCCCGGAATGCGAACACCGTCTTTGGCACGGGAGGCGATATCAATCATGTTCACGAATTTCGGGTGCTCAAGGGCGTCGATGGGCTAAATAATAATTAGAAGATATGGTGCACAAAGTGAGGAATCTCTCGCCTGATCAGTGGCGACCAACCATTCGATGGCGGCCTCACGAAATCGGGCATCCGAATAAGGAATGATCACCTCCTTTGCCGGGAGCTCTTTGAGATGCGGGTCGAGAGTTGGCTGAACAGCGAGGCCTGTGGCTGCGGCCTTCCTCGCCTTACGATCTCCGGGCAGAGCGGACTCAAAGTTCGCTTTTTTGGCCCAATGCTGGTACGTATTCTTCAGAGAATGAGTTCACCATCTGTAAAGACATTAAAATTGACTCACATAGTGGTCCGATTCCAAATGTCGTCGGAGTGTGGTTGGTTCTGCGACGATGCTTTTTTTGCCGCTATCAATTCGTTGAGAAGTAAAACATTGAGGCAGAACATATAACACACCCCGGACACTTGATACAAATACGACGGCTTTGGTGTTTACCATCCGGCTTTTTAAGACTGTATATGGGGCCGAAAAAATGGTTGATGTATTTAGTCAAGTCACCCTTGGGTTTCTTCGCGCCAGTAAGAGAAGTGACATCGAGGTCCGCGAGAAATCCATCATCGTCGACAGCATCTGGATCTCCCGAGGACTTGCCATTTGACCCGGCTCACCATTTCCGTCAGTTCGGCTGGATACGCGAAATGAATGAAGCACTCACGACCCTCATGACCCTCCTCGGGCTCTACTTCTGTGGCAGACTTCGATTTATTCGTGCGGGGACCTATCTCCATGTATATTAGTGCCTTGATAATTTGTGGACATGACCTTACGCTTCTTCAGTGAACCTGAAGTAGAAGCACTCCTGCGCTTGTTGCCCTTCGCTGAAGTTTTATGTTAGTTGAAGCGAACTAAGGACGGTGAATCTGACACCCACAGGTCCCAACGGGATTCCCATCTTCGGGCTCCGAATCGCCCACTGGGATAGGAGAATGCGCATTATTTGTTCGGCCACCTATACACAATCATATCAGTGACTCAAGGATGTTTATGGTGGGCTCACGCTTCTTTGGTGGTGAACCCGACGTTGAATGGGTGCGCTTTCTGCCCTTCACTGGCGATGCAGGGGAATCACGGTCTGCCTCACCGTGAGCATCGCGTACTCTGCCAGATGGTCGACGATCACGACTTCCATCGAGCATAAGACTGGGATCGGGGACATCTCGCGGAGGCATGAGGGGTGGAGCTGAGTCAGTTTTAGCAGTCCAGCCTTATATATGTAGTGTCCGGATGGGTACTCGGCGATTAAACTGCACATGGAGCGCAAAATACCAAGCCGGAAGAAAACACACTGTATAAGTCGGATAAAAGCACCGAGAGCATGGAAATGCTCATCCAAGCGGGGAAAGGGGCAAGGAAACACATTGTAGTAGTCAGATAAAAGCACGGCGAGCATGGAAATGCACAACCAAGCGGGGAAAGGGGCAAGGAAACACATTGTAGTAGTCAGATATAGGCACGGAAAGCATGGAAATGCGCATGGTGATGGTGCACTTTCAGCTAAGGATTTTCAGGAGCGCTGACTGAAACGCCGGGACTCTAGTGGACTCCAGACTAAGTCTCCAGTGTGTACGCATATTGAGAGCAATCGTGTTCAGAGAGTACCTTCGATGTATTGGACAAGTTGCCTCCAGATTTAGGTAGCTGTTTGTACAGAGTCCAAGAGTCAGTGTAGACGCGTCAGCGAGTTGGCTGTCAAAGGTCAAAGGCGCTTCTATCACATGATGCCAAGAATTTGCGACGCGACTCGCGCAAACAGCTGCAAAGGTAAGGGACAGGAGATGTCGGACTGGCCGGCAAAAATGTCCAAAAATGGCAGTAAAAGCCATGGCTTTTTGGCCTGGCTTTGGCTTGAGAGATCCCTAGGCCAGGCCGAAAGCCACGCCAGGCCAGGATTTTGGCTTGGCTTTGGCTCTGGTACCAAAGTCAGAAGCCGTGGCTTTTTGGCCTGAGGCCAGAGCCAGAGAAACACTAGGAATAAGAAGTAGTGTGGGCATATTTTTGCAATTATCTGTCTATGAGTCAGACTTGAATCATAATCATACAGTGTGCCCCTCCATCAAGTTTAAGGACATTTAGAGAAGATATGGGCATTCTAGGCCTGGTTCACTCCCCAGAAGCACCCATTAGCCATACTCCCAAATAAAAAAGTTTTCGCTGATTTCCTTCTATCACTAATTGCTATTGAATTATTCTGGAAGATCTAGCTAGGTTCCAGACCGGGATCGACGAAACACGGCGCACACACCCGATTGGGAAAGGCGGCACTCCAAATCAAATGTGACACATGCACCCCATCAGCGGCACTTTACCTATCCATCCACAGCTCAAGTGCCAAGCTTTGGACAGTTCAGTGCCGTGCTTCAGATAAAATCTGGCACATTGATTTGTAGTAAATTGAAGTTGTTCAGCGGATTCAACTTGAAGTTGTAAGCTTCTGTGGTATACATGAGCAATGAATCGCTTTAATTGGGACGTACACAATCAAAATACATGGTGTCCAAGTAGTACATACAGTTGACTGGCTCATAATGCATAAGGTCTGTTCCCTGCCAAATCCTCCCAGAACCTGTGCATTATGAGAATTATGCATTATGAGCTCTCTTTTACAGCGGTGAAGGGTGTTTTGGTGGACCCAAAGTCTATGCATTATGAGCATTATGCATTATCAGCTTATGCATTATGAGCCAGTCAACTGTAGGTACAGAACTTGATTAAAAAAATCGCACCGTGGACACTGCGGCCTGTGCCTTCAATAGGATGGTGGGAAGGGCAAAAATAAGGCTAGCCATGGTGCCTTGGACACTGGAGGAATATTGAAACATCAAAAGACCTGTAAGCAATGATGTAGCTGTTGAGATATAGGAGGCAGCACACCAGCACCGTGTCGGGTCATCCTGCCTCACTCCATTTCCAACAATTTCCCTTCGCGCCACCGATGGTCCACGAGAGAAGTTTCTTGCATTGCCCCTGAAAGATATGGACAATTTGCGCTGTACGTGTCAGACGGAAGTCCAGAACGTTCTATCAAGATGAAGAGGTGAAGTGAGCAATACGGATGGGACTCTCTTGTGATAAAACTTTGTAGATAGGTGTGAAGTCCGGATGGAGTCCGAACGGAGGTCTGAGGCAGGTGCCGTCAAATGGAGCGGGCTTGGCTTCAGCTCGTGCGCTGCGCCTTTCCCTACACCCAAGGCCCGATTTCGAGAAGTGACAGATTGAGACTGAGACAGAGATAGGGCACAATCTTAGTTGATATTCAAACTGAGATAAGTGTAAGTACATGGTGATATATATATACTAATTTCGGAGTCCAAGATATTTCCGTGCGAACAATTAAAACAATAAACTAATTATAGTATGTATGGGGATGAAGAATTTAGCAAGAACAATAAAGTAATTGTCAAGGAGCCAGAGGTCCGAGACCTCCATGATCACATGAAGAATCATGTGTGCGCATAATTGTCAAAGAGCATGTGGAAGAGTGTTCATGATAATAAGAGCCAATGGCAAAGTTGGAGTTGACGATTAGTAAGTCCGACAGTGTCTGATGGAATCCAATAGAATGGATCATGACAGTATCCCCCTCTTAGTGCCAATCCCTAGAGGTGCCCAAAAACGGAAACCATTGCCGCATGCCCGTACCGAAGTTGTGCTCCGGATATCCACCCCGGATGCCGAGATTCCCTGGTATATAAGCCAGCCTGCCATCATGATGGGGATTTTTCATCTTGAACTCGTACCCCCACCATCTCCGAACCAAAAAACACCACTCCCTGCTAAAACTATGGCCCCCCGAAACAACGAAACAACTGCGCAGTACCGTGTCCACCTGCTCACCCTCTCCGACGCAGACACCGAGGCTCAGCTGAGCGATGGCGACTATGATGTGTGGGATGAGGCATGCAAATTGGCATGCAAGGCGAAGAGGGAGGCGGCAGAGGTGGAGAGGTGCAGGATTGCACAGGAGGAGGCCGCGCGGCTAGCCAAGGAGGAAGAGGCTGCACGGAAGGCCGAGGAGGAGGCAGAGGCCGCGCGGAATGCGGCATAAAGCAAGTCTGCGGGGAAGCAGAAGGCTGTTGCGCCAGAGGAGAGTGGGGACAAGGGTGCCAGCCCAAGCAAGAGGCCAAGGAAGGAGGTGGAGGCTGCGGAGGGCGACGAGTTCCCACAGAAGGTGTGTAATAGTCGGAGTTCCAACATTTCACTGACTTTTATTTTTGTAGTGTGCAGCTTGTGCTAAGGATGGTGTGCAGTGCATCCGAAGCACCAACCGCAAGGGGCAGGTGTGCAAGCGGTGCCAGAACCGCAAGGTGCGGTGCACCCACTCGCACGCCGCCGCCAACAGAGACCTCAGCTCCATCGGGGCCAAGCTGGGAGACGTTGTGGACTTCCTCGGGCACATGCTCGAGGAACAGTCCTGACATAATAGCAAGATGGAGTGATACGCCAAGATGCAGGCAAACACTCTGTCAGAGCTCGCAGGTTTTGTCCTGCACAGTTTGAAGGAGAGGGAGAAGGTGTCAGGGGCCGATGAAGAGGGAGGTGCAAAGGAGTAGGTCGGGGGTCCGGGTCAGGGAGTGAGTCAGAGGCCGAGGGCGGCCAAAAAATGTATTATACCAATTTTTGAAACTTGTAATTTGCTGCCTTGATGTTGCCACGTGCTGAACACATAGTACTGTACTATTTCGACCGGAAGTTTAACCACTGTGACCCGTGACCTCAGATGTTCACTTTTTTAGATGTTCAATGTGTGGGAAATTCCTATATCAGGAGATTTTCGGGATTTTCCGACCCATTTTATGCCAAAACATCGATCCAAAAGGCCAGTGGCCTGTGACATAATTGAAAAAGGTTCAGTTCAGCCTGGGCTGTGACCTGTGGCTGAACTTTCGGTCGAAATAGTACAGTACCTACTAGAGCTCATCAATGCCCAGCGACATGTGCATGGTCATGCATCAGGAAAATCCACCATTGACATTTGGCAACAAGTTGTGCCAAATATTAGAAGTTGTTGAGATTTGTCAAAATTTGTTAAGAATTGGCAGATTGTCCGAGAATGGCAAAATGGATCGGTCCCTGAAAATTGTCACAAATTTCTTGACAATTTCTCAACAATTGTTAGACAATGGAAGCCAATTGACATGGAATGTAGTCTCCCTAGTCAGACCATTAAACTAGAAGTTTTTTTTTTTTTAGGGGGAGGTGGAAAAAAACTTGTTTAATGGTCTGATTTTAGTTGCGCATCAAAAGCCGTGAGTCCCCATTCCGGATAAGGAAATCACCAAAAAGGCAATTTTCTGTTGGAGCTGAATGCAAGACATACTCCCCACCAACGCTGCGTTGGACAAGTAAAGGAGATGGCTTTACTTGAAAATGGGTATGCTCCTCAATGAATCTCTCAAACATAAAAAATTGAGTGTCTGAGGCATTTTTTTGCTTGCCCAGCCAAGTGGCTGTGCATGAATTCACACGATACTTGAGTTGCCAAAAAAATTGTTTCTAAAGGGACCACACCAAAATAAATTTATATGACAACGTAGCACTATGGATAGAGGGCCTTGCAAACCATCCAGCCACTTTTCATGGCGTATACACACATCGTGAGCACAACACAGCGAGTGCGGCAGAAGCATGACTTACAGCTTTTGATGTGCATCTAAATCTAGACTACATGGAATGTGCTTTGTATTGCATTTTGATGCTCTTATAGTACAACTTATATGTTATAATGATTATATTGCAATACTAGATATGCACATATATACACTACAATACATAAGACAAACATGGATGAACACCCCACAACCGGATGACAACAGTCTCTCCTCACGGCATGCAGCAGGTTGCTTCCTGTGATGTACATCCAGTCACTGTGCTTCTGGTAGGGCAACATGAGCAGCAGTGACACAATGGCAAGCAGAAAGGGACCGACAAAAGACAAAAGCAGCAGGCAGGGTCAGTACGGGTGCAGACATTGTGCATGAATGCATTGCAGCAAGGTCTGGTACTGGGAAGCTAGTGAGCATGTGCAGTAAGAGGGAGGATGTAGTTATGTACAGAGGAGGAATAAACTGCACAGGAGCTTGGCCACCGTCGAGGACATGGGACGTCACACAGGGCTCGTTAACACCTGAGCCGTCAGCATCCATGGCGGCACCTACCCCAATGTTAGCGCTGAAGGATGAGATAGGGGGACTTGACATATGCATCTGCTTGAGAGGAGATCAGGCTGCCACCCCACGCCGAAGGATTGATGATGGACATACCCTGTCACTCTATCTCCCTCCCCGCCGGCGCCCGTCTCCCTCCCACTGCCCCGGAGCGCAGCGACATCCATCGTGCATGTTGATGGTGGAGCCACTGTGTTGGAATGGGAGAGATTGGGTGCAAGCAGTGCTGTACACAAGCTGCTAAACGGCCCGTCAGTGGCAGGAATACGACAGCAGGCTGGAGGACAATGTACGGGGTGATGGAGCAGCGTCTCTTGCAGGCGCAGGCACAGGTAAAGACAGCACGGCGAGGATTGCGGAGGGCATCCGGGGCTGCATTCAACCGTGATCAGTATGTAGACGGGGCTGAGAGGGACTACGTGCCTCCTGATCATCTACTATGGGGTGTATAAAGAAAAAAGGTGAGTGGAGTTCGTCGGGGGAAAGGAAGAAAGATGTGCATGGGCATCATCAACCTTTGGTCCTGTATTTGGTCTGATCGGAGATGAGCTGAGTTTGAACGACTTGTAATAAAGTTTCGACGGAATACCAAATTGAGCAAATATGTTTTTACACGCTGCACTTTGTCTGCCAGCTAATAATCAATCCCAATAGCCAGTTCTTGACATACTGACATTGTTCATGCATGTTTCTGTAAGAATTTGCACTGCCCTCAGGCGCAAGAGGGCTCGCTGGGTAATTAGGGACCTGAGTACAATCGCGCGAGGATCGACTACACAATGTACGTAATCTATATAGTTACGGAGAATTCAGTGGGTCTCTACAATTGCGTCGAGCACGCCCACGTGATTTATCTCCACCGTTTCTGAAATATTTGTACTGGAATTCTTGAGAATGCTAAGGAATGGCGACATTTGGTTGTTAAACGTTGACGATTGTCAGCATTCCAAAATTGTCAACAATTTCTGATCTTTTTTTGGGAAATGGTAATGGGGGATTTTCCTGATGTGGTGGTGGTAGGGAGGAAGAAGGAAAAGCACAACATGGTCACCTGCTGAGCCTGCCCTTCCCCCAAAAAGCAAGTGCTGCACTTGCTGTCGAAGGTGGCACTCTGGTATATCAAACACGGCCCTGTGCCGTGTTTCAACTGATGTGCCGCCCTTCCCAATTAAGTGTGTGCACCGCATCTTGTATATCCTCGTTTCAGACAATTCCACCCAGAACTCGTAGAGATATCCGCAATTATTTCGCAGGGATCAAAAATGTCTGAAAAAGGGGGGAAAATCCGCTCGCACCTTTGGTACTGCATTTAGCTGTAAATTATGTTGCTGATTTTTTGTTGACCTGAGGATCCTCCTTCTTCTCGTTCGTTTGTGCGTATGCTTCGTTGACTTCTTGGTGAAATCCTTCCCCAAGCCGAGTTGTATAGTGATTTGTGGTCCCCTCCTCGCGCAGATCATACAAAATGTGAGCACAGGAATAATGCTTCGGAAAATCGAAGCTCTTTCCGTGTTCCTTCGTCAGTCGCTAGTTTGATTGAGCAGTGATCAGATCTTAGCAATGATTCCATTGCTTACCGAACAGAAACGCTCATATTTTTTAATGTAGCCCTTCAACCTCGTGGTTCGCTCCTCGGTCGTACAACGAAGTCCGACCATGAGTCGATACTGGGAATATGCCTTTATACATACAACATGCGAGGTATGAGTATCAAGTTCGTAGCGTCTGTCTATGAGAGACTACTGATACAGTGAACCAGGGAGAAGCTGTACAATACACGGACTATGCACTACATTTTCGTAAGCACCCGGATGAAGAAAATAACAAATGGATTGATATAACCTTTAGGATGTCGAAAAATGCCTGGCCATCAGTGTACTCGATTGTCGTAACATGGGGGAAATGTTTAAGGTCTCGCCAGGGTGGCATTTTCGCCATGCTACAACTTCATTTCAATGCAAGACCCACAGTTTTTCTTTGGGACCTACTTTATTGCCAAGCGACCCTTGTAGCCGCGCTCTTGAAGAACCTGAAGTACGAGGGGCCAGAGATTCTTGACCCACTTTCCGAGATCATCAGCATGCAAGACATCGTAAGTATAGCTGCGGTACGGATCCGAGTTCGACGGAGACCAGAAGAAGTTCTGTAAGAGTCGTTAATTGTGCGAGTCGCAATTGATTTGTTGCCTCTCCTCTGTGAGATGCAACCCATGGGATTGCAAAATTCTCTCTTGCTCCGTTTTGTTACAAGCAATACAAGCATCTTCACAGACTCGTTTCATGGAGGCCGTTGTGCGTGGGGTGAATTTTTTCAGCAAAGAGTGGAGGTCTGCTTTTGGAACGAGGCATCGCGGGCAAGGGAAGTTGGCCAGGGCTGCTCGACATGCACATGCCTCCTCGCCGGCGAGGGAGTGGAACGGAATCCCGGGGAATAACACTCGGTCGATTTCATCGCCGCACTTGACCGTTTCCCCGTCGCGCGAGGGACGGACAAGCGATTCAAAAATTACTGAACAGACTTTGTGATAAACTTCGCGTCTGCGCCCAGGCGACTGCGCTAGAGCAGCCCAAGCACAGTGTATTCCCTCATGATCTCGCACGCTGCCACATTGAAAGCGAGGGGTTGAAGCCAAGTTTCGAACGATCTATCTATTAACCTATGCACTGTGCTTCCCTCGTATCCCCGCCGCAAATTACGACGCTCGAGAACCAGAAGCTCCACCCGCCAAACCACAGTTCCAGGTGCACTCTACTTCCCCAGCTTGTACCACGTAAACTTGATATTTGGGCACTCTCTCCCCAACAGCCCGGATAAATACGTCGTGGATATATGGTTGAACAGGGACACCTCCCTCAAGCCCCGAAACAACCGCAACCATTCAACCAGCAACTCAGGCTTCCGGATTACCCCCGACGGCCACTTGAACGTCAGCCGCAGATCCGCGACATGCGGCACATCGCTCTCGGGCGCCGTTGCCGGGTCGAAGTCCCTCGCGTTCCACGGGCTCCAGCCGTCGAGATGCAGCGTGAGTGTGGAGAGGGCGGGCCGCCGCGCGATGCCGCGCAGCGCATTGTGGTAGTCGTCCCGGGTGGAGGCGCCGTCATGCAGTTCGATGGTGACGGCGGTGAACTGCGGGAAGGGGTGCGCCGAGGCGAGCACCCACGCGACGAGGTGCACGCTCCCAAAGACGTGCTCGAGCTGCGGCAGTGCGTCGGGCGGAAGCGGGTCGCGCCGGGCCCTTGTGTTGGACTTGGGGGCTTTCGGATGGTCTGGGGGCCCCGGGAGCCGCAGCCGCCGCAGAGTGGGATGGCGGCGGAGGAATGTGAGCAGGGATGGGGCGGAAATGGTGGAGAGCGCGGCCTCTACGCCGTGGAGGAGCGGGAGCTGTAGATTTTCGAAGATCGCGCTCATCTCGACGCAGAAGAGTCTGAGCCCGGACGGGAAGCGCAGGTCGGAAATGCCTGACGCGTGGAGCACAATGAGGGTGCCGAGCGGGTTTGGGGGGTCGAAAGCCCGGATAGAAATGTTTGGGATGAGGCCCCCCATCCGCATGAGAGTGAATATCCCCATCTCCTCGCGAAAGTCTTGATCGTCAATTAACGGGCCTTTCCGGTCATATTTTTCGGACCCCAGGGTGCCTATACCGGAATACCATCGGCGCACGGCATGAAATGCGGGTTTGTGCGGGCGAATTATGGATACCGGGAGCGGGGAAATGGCCACGGATGGCCGTGAGCGGTAAGCGGATATTAAGCTGAGCACCATGCCCTCCATGTCGCCCAAGCGCACTGCGGCCATCTCCGCGCTCGCAAGCTGTGGGGGAACTCCAAGTCAATCGACCTGATAGGCGGGAGTCTTTGCACGAGGTTAGTGAGTGCGCGTACATCCCGGTCCAGCTGGGCGCTGTTGTCGAATCTCAAACGCAGCTCGTTCATACCAGTGATGAAGCGCGCGAGTAGGAAGGCTCGGAAGGCTCCGCTGGTAGATAGCGGCGGAAACGAGTTCGAGGCGATGTCATTTTCAGTTATTCCGTAGCGGCTGAGATGTGACAATAGGGCCAGCTCATGGATGTGCTTTGAAATGCCCGCCAGCGAGAGTAGCTCCGCGTCCGTGAGGTGCTCCAAGATTTCCAGGATTATTTCGTCGGAGAACCACCGAAGAGTGCTCGGGGCGCCTGGGCTCAGAACCATGGATCCTAGGGATATCGGCCGATGAATATAAGAGCAAGTCCAAAGGATAAGGAAGGGAGCAGGTCAAACGACGTGGCCGATGTGATGGTGGGAAGCAGTGCTATACTTGGGTTACCTCCTGGGAACCGCCTTTCCTAAATTCCTAAGCGGGACCGGCCGTGTAATTCTACCTACCTACCTACACAGGACGGTGACGGCCATCACTTGTCGGCGGAAGCCAACACTTGTTTCAGAGCAGAGTCCGTCTTTCGAGCGTGGAGGATCTGATGAGGAGGCACTACAACTTTAGTATGATAGGCATTGGATGATGCCTATTGATGGGACTAATGCCTATCACAATTTAAAAAAATGCCTATTATGCGGGTGAATTATAAGTTATCAGCTAGAAGGATTATAAGGAAGTTTTGCCGGCCTCAATCGTTTCCAAAATGTGTTAATATAATTCCACAAGTGAATTCAGAGGCTAATAAGCGTTGAGGAAGCGGTGGGAAGGTGCCGCGTTAATGCGCGTCACATCGCGTGACTGCCGCGTTAATGCGCGGCAGCCGCGTCATTTTTACCGGGCCCCATCAAACTCTCTCCCAGACTGAGACTCTTTCCTCCTCTGCTCGTTGTCCGCAGACTCTCGTATCTTTCGAATTTTGAAGCTGCTCGAGCTCGATGATACCCTCGAATCCACGATCTCATATCTCGGCCTTTTCTCGCCGGTGAGCTCGAGGTGTGTACAGTGGTGATTGGCAACGCTCTGCCAAATTCAAACTCCGATGTTTGCCCATCAAGTGGTAGAGCCTCGTCCTGGCTCCTCTGTCCACTTTGAGGTCTACTTTGTATGGAGAAATATAATGGCATGGGCATCCTCTTTAAAACTATCGTTGCACAATTTTAATTTACAGCTTCGATATGCCCAAACCGATCAATTTTGGGTATAGAATTCACTCTGCGCGGCCACATTGGCAAAGAATATAAAATCGACAACGATAGATCTAATCTAACTACTGAATAGCACCTGCTACACCACAAGTTTGAATAAAACACGATCAACAGAGAGCTGTAATTCTAGTAGAGACTGAAAGAAGAATATACACTAACCCATTAATTGGCTGGATTTATATCAGAGAAATAGTACCAAAATACATCTTAAATCATTAAAAAAACACTCCAGATTTTTTCAAGAGCCTTTGACTCCGTTAAGAGGGCATTTGAGCAAGGTATCGTTGGAAAATAGGGGGAGTTACCTAATCTGGTAATACCATATTTTAGATCACCGATTTCTGACAGGGTTGCCGATCACCATGTACAGTGCAAGTCACCACTTCTCTGCACGTGTTTTTCACAGTCAAAGAAAATTTTGTATTTTTTTCCTGATTTTCTGAGCCACGAAACCGGCCAAAAGAATGCGATTGACCACAAAAACTCATTTTTCCCACGGTGTTTCACTTTTTTCGAGGTCCGAAAAAAATAAATTGTCGCCTGGTGGGTTTCCTGGCCATGATCAAGTTCAACACATCTAGAAGTGTCCTAGATGTGTTCACCCTTGCATTCGGAGATGCCCTTGGGTCCCTGTGAGCGAACCCTGGTCAGGCGCTCGGCCGTCTCCGAAATGCACGTGACCGCTAACCCTACCCGATATGGGGATCTGATGCCATCATTAGGGTTTGTTTCACTTTTCTGAGGGTGAAAAAGTCAAATATTTATTGAGCAACTAACCAAGCACAAGCTGGGTTCTTTAATGTTACTTTAAGTGTTTCCAGGTGTTTTCAGACCAACCCAAGATGAGGGCATAATGTTATAGCGACTTCAAAGTTTTGACTTGTTTACTGCCAAAAGCGGAACCGTGATGTGATGACATGCACTGTAGCACACGTGTCACCAAGTGTGCAGAATCCGTCTTGATCGCCGGTTTGCGTGCTGGTAGGCCGTGCAAACGTCGTCACCCCCCCCCCCCCACGATGCTAGCATAAAGTGCGTTTCTCGTGGCATCCACGTAAATCATGTCCAGCCTTCCTCATCAGCAGATTTCTGCTCTGCAAACACCTTGTTCGTGAAGTGAACAGAAAGCTGAATGATTCTCCACTCACAGACCTTGCCTTCTTCGCAAATCTTCGACGCAATCACTACCGTCCATATTACAGTATCCAGGGCATCCACTACAAGAAAAACAGAGGCGGTAGTGACGAGGACTCGGAGGAGGAGGAATTTGTGATCAAAGTCCTTGTGGTCAAGGTATAACACGATCTGAACCAGGTTCGTCGCGTGGTGCGTCCCCAGATGTCGGCAGCAGAGACGAGGAAGATCACGACAACATCGGCTATGCTAGTGGGGCCCACAACCTCCGTGAGGGGGGTGACATTGATCTTGATCTTCGGCGTGAGAGGACAGCAGCTGGTGACTTCCAGGATGACGGTAACAGTGATGCGCGCGAGAAGTCCATGGAACAGGAAAGTTCCGAAAGCGAAGGCGAGCGTGTAAGCAAAATTATTTCCTGTTTGATACAGAGGTTGACCATCCGATTTAATTCCATAGGTTTTCTTCTCTGAAGCTCGGCGCATCAATCTCAAGCGATGCTTTGATTCATTGATGTCCGCAGTTGAAAGACCCGGAGGAGTTCACCCAAAGATGGCGAAGGTTCTGGAGTCCGTGTTCACGAAAGTGGAGAAAGTAGGAGGGGACATAGGGGCTCACAAGAGAAGGAAGACAAGTCAGCGCACTTGGCAGGACAGTAATACCAACACAATGTACTTGGACTAAATCATGGACTTTCATACCAGTACTATCCATAGAATCTCTCTTTCTTATAAATGTGCCGAGTCATTCTCCTTGAACAGGTAAGTACGGTGAAAACATGTAGATACGCTTGACGCGACTTTGACGCGACGCGACACGTGAGTACTTGAATAGGAATCGGGTCACGTGTTCTGTACCTCCTTGTGCACCTATCCGAATCGGGCAGGAGCATCACGATCACTCAATCGGACGACTATCATGCCGTTGTGTTGCGGGCTTTTTATAGATGGCGCGGTCTACGGTCGCCGGGGGGGGAATTTACAAGCACGGTCGCTGACTCAGATCTCTTCCTCTTCCTTGTCCGGACCCCCACTCCTTTCGACAGACGCTCTTTTCCTTGCCTCGTTGACATGCGCTGCCGGAGTATGTTACTTGGGTCGGTGGCGCTGTTGGGTGCGACATGCGCGCGCGCCGCCACGACCGAGGCCGACCAGGCCACCATTGAGGGTGTGTTTCTTTCGTCTTCTGTGGAATGTCGCTCGTCCTTCGTCTGACTACACATCCAGACCCCTTCGCGCAGTGCACATACTCCCCGTACGCACCCATAGCGGCGGCGAACGCCACGGGAATCTACCCCTCCGTCTGGGTGCCCGTCACAAAAATCACCCCCAGCGACGCCGCCGGACAAGCAAAGTTCGCCTCCTTCAGCGCGAATATCCCGAAAATCGCGCCCAAGGTGCGTCTTGCATTCTTTTTTTCTTCTCCTTCGCTCCCTTTTCTAACTGCGCTCGCTCGCCAGGGGAAATTCGGCGCAGAAGCGCCCTTCGACGGCTTCACCTACTCCGACGCGGACCCCGACTGCTGGTGGACGCGCTCTCAATGCGTCGTGCCCAAGGTCGCGGGTCTCAACCCCGATATCGCTACCGTGCCTGAGGTGCGTCTCCTCCTCTCCCTCCCTCTCCTTTTCGTTCCGCGCCTTCCCCCCCACTCACCTCACATTTATATCGATTAGCCGCGCACCCTCGGCTACGGCTTCGACGACGGCCCCAACTGCTCGCACAACGCCTTCTACGACTATCTCACGGAGCAGAAGCAGAAGGCTAGTGAGTTATAATTACCGCGCTCTCATGCCGACGTCCCAGCGCTGACGCACTTTCCCCCCCGCAGCGATGTTCTTCATCGGCTCGAACGTGATCGACTGGCCGCTCCAGGCACAGCGCGCGGCCGTCGACGGGCACGAGATCTGCGTCCGTGAGTAGCTCTTCTTCTTCCTTCCTTTTCATCACCCCTTCCTTCGCAGTTCTTTCTTCCTTATGGCTGATTTGCACTTCCCTTCGCATGTATCCACGTACCGATTCGCGTGTGTCCACGTACTGATTCGCACTTCTTCCCGCGTATGATATAGACACCTGGTCCCACCGCCCCATGACGACGTTCACCAACGAGGGCGCCTTCGCCGAGCTGTGGTACACGCTACAGGCGATCAAGCTCGTGACGGGATATACGCCCAAGTGTTGGCGGGTGCGTCCTACTTCCTTTCATACCTCCCCTTTCATTTATTCAATATTTATTTACTTACATTTTCGCCAGCCCCCCACCGGCGACATCGACGACCGCATCCGCTACATCGCGTCCCAGCTCGGCCTCGAGACCGTTCTCTGGAAGTTCGACTCGTTCGACTACACCACCACCGACCCCGCGGTCGTGCAGGGCAACTACGACGGCTTGTTGGGCAACTTGAGCGCGGGGGTGTTTGATACGGTGCGTTTCTCTTATCTATTCCGTTTCGGTCCTAGCAGAGCTGACTGATATGATATAATTGGCACAACACAGGTCGGCGCGATCATCCTCGCGCACGAGCTGAACAACTTCACGATGCAGATGGCGGTGGAGAATTACCCGCGGCTCGCTGCGGCGTTTGATGTGCGTTTTCTCTCTCTTCCATTCATCGTTTTCTTCTTGCGAGTTGGGAGTCGTACGCGTACTGACATGACTTTTTCTGCCCACAGCACATGGTCCCGATCGCCGTCTCGCAGAACAAGAGCAACCCCTACGTCGAGACCAACTTCTCGATGCCGTCGTTTGCGGAGTGTGCGTAGCCTTCATTTATTTCCCTCCATTCTCCTCTCCCCGATTTCGCTGTCCCATTAACCATCCGCTGTCATCCTTCGCCCCGCAGACATCGCCGCGCACCCCAAATCCGACGTCACCAACTCGTCTTCCACCTCCTCGGGCTCCGGGGCGAGCAGCGGGAAAAGCAGCGGCAACAGCAGCAGCATCGGCGGTGCCAAGGGCACCGGTGCCGCCGTCAACCTGCGTCTGCGTCTGCCTACCACGGCCGCGGCGCTCCTGTTCGTGATGGCGGGGGCTGCGGTCCTCCTCTGATGCAGTTGGGGGAAGCTATGGTCATGGCGTAGAGCGCCTAAAACTACTCACGCACGGACTCCTCTCTGGGAATGAGACGAGACTAGAGCTAGGCTACGTCTCGGCTACGTACGTTACTGACTTACCACAACATGGTGGGGTGGGGCATTTGTCGCCATTCGTAAGATACCCAATGCAACCGCTTTTTATGGTTCGAACGGAGTGTGTTATTACTCTGCATGTAGGGTGCTTGAAGAAACTTACTCTAGGGTGCTTCAAGAACGCGGGGAAAAGAAGTTCGCTTCGAGCCAGGTGTTGTTTGTTATCCTTCCTCCCCAAGTGTTGATGAACTCTGTGGCTCGATAATATGCGAACGGACTGGGTGTGACGGATGCACTCGTTGCAGATATTCACATGTGGGTCGCCCGTTCGACTCGGGGTCAGTCCCTTTGGTCGTAAGCGGGTTTGTTCTACTCAGAGGGAAAGTGGGAAACTGGCTGAGGCATTAGTAATCCAATGTCGTGTGATATACTAATTCATTCATTGTCAGACGGTGTTAACCAGCTGCGGCGAGTTGAACCCAGGGCCCGATCTCTGGTTCTGGAATGTCCTCGTGAAGTACAGTACCGTAGACTTCAAATTATAAAATTACATCTGCCGGTTCTGGTACTTCCACTATGCTTATTCGATGGCCTTCAATCGCATTGAGAGTAATCTCTTTCAATCGAGAGAAGAGTACATATATATATACTTCTCCCGCAGTGGTAATTTAAATCCTGGCAGTGACTAAAAATCTACTGTATCTGTAATGAGAAGGAAAAAAATGTCGTAAATGAGTAGTGATGTGCTTGGCTTGGCTTTAAGCCCTGAAGCTCCGGAGCCAAAGCCCTGCCTTTGGCCAAGCCGGACCCGGGGCTTCAGTAGGGCTTTGGCTTTGGCCTCAGACATGGGAAGCCAAAGCCGGGGCTTCAAGCCCTGGCTTTGCCCCTCAAAATTTTCAATGCTCTGTGGGCATTTTGATTGTACATTTTGATTTTTCGCATTCCCATCCACGGATTTGCACAGGGCTTATACATTGTCTTAATGCCCTATGCCCAATGCGAAAAGCCATCAAAGCCTCGGCATCCTCCGTACTAGCGGTACAACACTGTAGAAGTAGCTCAGGTCAGTGGAAAATGCAACGAAACTTATGAGGCTGACTCATTCCCACCAGCAGCTCCCGCAACATCAACCGTGCGCTGCCCGCAAAAAAATCCCTCAAGCCGGGGCTCAAGCCAAAGCCAGGCCAAAGCCAAGCCCTGGGGTAGGGCTTGGATTTGGCTTCAGCTCCTTGAAGCCAAAGCCCCACGAAGCCAGGCCAAAGCCGGGGCTACGAAGCCGAGCCAAGCCAGAGCATCACTATAGATGAGGAACCATGCCTTCGGGTGGGGTCGAACCACCTGCTCTCCATGTACTCGCTATCCTCGAGCAAGACGGAAGTGAGGTACCGCACTCCACGATTGTTCTGACCTGAAGCACCTTGGATATGTGATCAGATTTTGGGTGCCAGGCGGAAAGCCTGGGAAGATGAGCATTTGACGTTGAATAGGTAGCCACTACATTGTGGATGTGGGGGAAAAAAAACGACAAACCAAAACCAGGTCTTCGGGTGGATTCGAACCACCTCCCCTCCCATTACTTGGCATTCGTGTCTTCGAACAGGAGGGGAGTGAGTTGCATTGCTCCACGAAGACTTGAGTACCTTTAATTAGGTTGAATAGGCCGTAGCGAATACATTGCGAGTGTGAAAAAGTGACATTACCAACTGGTTCTCTGGGTAGATTCGAACCACCTTCTGTGCTTTTACTGGTCGGGAACTGTTTAATTTGACCATACAAAAGGAAAGAATATAATTACGTCTTAGGGTGGATTGGAACCATCTGCTCTCCTTTTGGCACTGTGAATGGCACAGGGAAAGAGTTGGGATATTCTACGAAGACTTGAGTACCTCAGTCTACAAAATAATACACAGGCGAGAAGACAGCTTGGTGTGCCGATGCGGGGTCACTGCATGCTGTGTTCAGCATCGAACGACGAAGCCAATTAGAGAGATGCTCACGAGCTGTCCGCACCGCTTCCTCGAACACGGCCTGCATGCCCATAAATAAATAATAGGCACCTCAAGTGTAAGTGGTGAGTATAGTACATACCTTCACCCCCACCTGTGTTGGCGCCGAACACTCGAGATATTTAGCGGCGCCGATCCTTTTGGCCAGTGCGGCACCTTGGGCATACCAAATTGGTCCTGTGTGGCTAACGGCACCAATTCAACATCAGCAGCATTCACGTGTTGGGAGCCTCACCGATCCAGAGGCTTCCCAAGCTCTTCCCGTAAATCAAGTTCGGACCGACCAGAACGATGGGTGTTCCCGGGGCATGGTGCGAAATTTCAGCGTACCACTACCGAGATGTGATATTGAATTTGTGATATTAATGTTGTAGCGCGCTGTAGATAAACATACCCTGTTGCGCACGTTGTCAAAGCTAGTTCTATCGGTGAGCGAGAAACAAATCACGAAAACATTCGTGTAAAGGTAGCACAGAGGCGGAGGCGGTCGTGTTCCTCCACGCCAACGGTGTCCCACAGGCCGAGCATGATGGTGGTTCCGTCGACCTCGATATTTTCGGTGTAGCTGTCGAAGACTTGTACAATCAATGGGTGAATGGCAGCGGCAGAGGACGGGAGAGGCAAACCAGTCGGAATATAGTTTCCCTGCGCACACATGAGATGAATTGAATGCAAGGAGTATTGATGGGGGAGGACGGAGGAGGACGGACTGGGAATGTCCTGGTGGTGTACGAGATACACAGACACGTCTGGGATTCGGGATCAGCAGGCGCATTATGCACGATGATAGAGATAGCCACTCGCTGACCTTGCCAACACTGGCATCGCCCACAAGAACACCTGGAATTCATCAGCAAGGGAGTTGGAATATAATAAATCTATATTAGCTGTGCTTGAACAACCCACGTCTCAACACTAAACAGTGTTCAAATAATGTTCTGATTAACGCCAGGGCCGGGGGACCAGGAACCCTGGTGGCTGCTTAAACAGAGCACCGATTAAACACTGTTCAGCTTAAACACCGTTGAACAGAACAAGAAATGTATCCAAAAAGTGGCTATCACTAGGTTTGAACTCAAGATATCCTGCTACCAGGAACAAACAGCTACAGACAACTTAGCCTCTACACTAATAAAGTCATGTAGGGATGGGCACGGGTCCGGGTCTGGGTATGAAACAGTCAACCCGGACCCGGACCCGGAAAACCCGGACCCAAACCCGCGGGTCTACGGTTGTCCACGGGTCGTCGGAATTGATCGGATCATGCCTGCCGAAGCTTGCCGGCACAGTTAACACCTTCAAAACTGAAATATGCTCACTAATTGAGGTTTTAAATGCATTGGGTGCTTAACAAACTTTGGAGTACCTCTCATAGCTGTGAGCCATGTCAAACTGCCTTGAAATGACTTAAATTGCACAATAAATTCAATGTTCGCAGACCCGTGGTGTACCCGAAGGGTTTCGGGTCTACTAAAATTGGAACCCGTACCCGTACCCGGGCCGACCCACCCGGAAACCCGGCGGGTTGACCCGTACCCGTCCTCCACAGAACCACGGGAGGGTTTAGTGGGTAGTGGCAGTGTTCTGGTGAGTCCCACAGTACCGTGACTTCATTTTCTCACGTGTCTGCGTAAATGCATTCCCGCCCAGGGCCACTCGCCACCTCAGCCAAAGCACCAGCGGCACGACGGGTGTCACTGAGCAATGCTTCTGCAGAGGCGGTGGCACTACACCAAACGTCCCAAAAAAAAAAAAAAAAAAAAAAAAAAGAAGGTTCTGTCGTATTTGGCAAGTAACAGATGGAACCACATGTCGTATTATCATTGGTTCAGAAATAGAGACTATCAGTAACAATGGCAATGGCCAAGCCACTGCCAAGCGGCTCCGCCTAGTCGCTGCGTGTTCCCAACACTCTCTCTTCTGTACCACAATGACCTTTCTCTCCATCAAGCATATCTGGATGCCGGACATTATTTACAACTCAAAGTTAACCATGACCATTTGAATCCCGCCACTCTGTGAGCTCTCCAAAATGCAACCTTGATCGCAGACACCCGTCAACCACCTGTTACTCCAATGGCTTGGGATCGTTCCAAACATCTTTTCATCCGTGCAACATCACTGAATATACTCGCCCTCCGATCTTTGCTCCTCGACACTGCTTGGGGCTAACCTGACACTCGTGCGATTGTGGAGCCATGCAGTTACGGCAAACCTGGCCGCTTCAGCGAGACCTATGGTGCGGGTCGCCTAGCTGCCGCTACCCGAGATTAGTGGCCAAATCGGCTGGAGAAAATTTTGGCCCTGGACACAGCCACAATCAGCCAGTTTTTTTCATTATTTCCCCTGCTTGTGGCCAAATTGGTGGGCATGTTTTTTTTTACCTCCTTCAGTTTTGATTTAAATAAAAATCGCTCTTTCAGATCTTCTTGTATCCTTAAAAGAAGCACTTTTGGAAGAGGGATAAGAAATCTGGGCAAAACTGAACCTGGAAAATCTCAAGCACAGGGTAGCAGCGGCTAGGTGACCCACACCATAGCGAGACCTACAGCATCAAGCCCATCATTCCTTCTATTAATATGACCAGGATCTCTCTACGGCTTCACAATGTATGAGACCAGTCAGGGAAACCGTTGTTATTATGGGTTTCAAGTCAAGAGTGGCGCGACGGGGCAGTCACATCTTCCATTAGATACTCACCAAGAAACCAACAATCCTGAGGATCACCATCAGCACCGCCTCCACAGCGATTCCCGCTGTGTGGGAATATTCCCACTTCCGAATATATCTAGAAGATAGTGTCGCCGCCACCACCTGATGCATAAGTGTCGCTGTTGCACTTTATTCCCTTCCTCCTTTCTTTCTTCCTTCACGGCCTTACAACATATTTCCTCGCATTCCCCGTCATCTGGGCCCAATGTCCATCAAATTACTGCAGCGCGGCATGCAGAATAACTTAGAAATCACCAACAGATTCCACAGTACGTCTCAGCATCGTCTTCCTGGATATTTCCTGAGGAGTGCATACATCACAGGCTGTGTCGCAGGGGGTCCCAACGGCACAAATGCCACCCTCACCACCTGCTGCACTGCTGTGGGCAGCTCTCCCGTGTCTGCAAATGGCATGTACGGCTGCCCCTTCAACTCCGTGTTCGACTCTGCCGTGAACATGAGCACCTTCATGGCCTGCACGTTGAAAGCTGGCAGGGGAAGCTTTTGTCGAAATCCAGACCAGCCCAATGGCAGCAGCGCCGTCATTGGTCCTCTGCAGTGGAACTTTGCCACAGGCCTTCTCTTGGTTGGGGTTGTGTTGGGCACATTGAGCGAGTGATCATTGGATCAACTAGCAGTTATGCTTAAAATCCTCCCACCATATGCAACGACCTGCCCATTTGTGTGCTGGTTCTTCCTTACATATTGACTGTAGTCTATCGGTGACATGTCGTGTTGATCCAACCTATCAAGATTTGCTCCATTCACCCAGCAGGACTTCCTACTGTTTCCTTTCATTGAAACTGCCCATTGGCTCCAACCTAGGAACCTCGCAGAATAATATTATTCCTGGCTCACAATAATAATATTATTGACCTAGTAACTAGGGTTCGGCCGAGAATCCAGCGGATTTCGGGGGACCCTAGACTCTAGGAATTAATCATGCATAGGGGGCCTAGACTTTAGGGCATTGTGGACTGCAGGCACTGGCGGAAAATGCCATGCTGCCACTGATTGCCGGGGCAATACCGAGTGACTTCTTTGTTTTACAAGGTTTTCATGAGGTTGAATTGAGAGTCCTTTCTATGCATCAGGCACATTTATTTCTCACCTTTTGCCTATTCAAGTTTTTGGTGTAGTGAACCTGAGGATTGCCATACATTTCAATTGGCATTGGTTTGAACTGGAATTGGAATCTGATTCTCACTAGTTTCATCCCTGTTACTATTTGGCTATGTCTGACCCGACGAATACCTATCCATTGTTGGAATATTGACTTGGCGAACGATACTGCTCATAAGCCATGGCAATAGGAATCAAGATATCTGCGAGGCAGAGTCTAGAACGATGGCAACTGGTATCATACACTGCCCACTATTGCAGTCCTTGTTGATACAGTTCCCTTGATTTGTTACCTACCATACGAGAAGTCCTACAGTATATAAGACCTTACTGTATTTGTATTCCTTACTCGTTTGCAACAAACTAGTGTACCTGCTTGGGCCAAATGTGATCCTCAAAGGTGTTCCTCGACTACAGCACTGAACCCAATGATAAGGCATGTATCTACACACACATGAAATCGCATTTTTGTGCCTTTTCTCCTTAAGGCCTTTCATCTAGACAAGACCAGTACATATCCTCCCTGGGATAGTGTACTTAGACTGTAGAGGCCGCAAGCCAGCTTAAGAAACTAAACCAGAGTTATTAGATCTAAGCCGACCTGGCTAAGGTTGGACTAGATCAAGTTGACTTGCCCGTGCTGGGCAGAGTTCTGCGGGAGAGTTTGTGCAGGCCCACCCGCTGAAGTCTGTGCTCGAGGTCAATCAAGGGGAACTATGGAGGAGCTAACAAAGGCGGTATTGGCTTGATACAGCTGGTGGTAGTTGAACTCCTACAGGAAGCAGCTAATAAGTTGAGCCAGAAGGTGTGGCGGTCACGTGGTCTCAGTCTGCGGGAGGGTTCTAGATGACGCATGTCCGCTTTAGATATGGAAAGAATGAGCACGGGGAGCTATAGTTAGTTGTGGGAAGCTACGGTTACCCTGGTGAACCCACTCGCTAAGATTGAGTGACTAATAGGAGATGACGCTTCGGTGGGAGAGAAACTTATTGCTACCCACGGAAGGGGTCTAACACCACGTACTGAGGATCAGAGTGGCTTGTTATTGTTCCTTCGGCATTTGGCTCGCTTAGAGATAGTATTGGGAACCACACTTAGTTGGAGTGGACCACCCACGGACTTATAGTTGCTAGGGAGGGTTACTTTGACAGGCAACTGACAGACCGAGACATCGGGGGAAAGCCTCCCATGTTGCTAACTTGTTGATATCAATGATTTCTTATCTCCGTTTAGTTGTGGTAAGTGTATAAAAGGTGTAGTCTACTTCGTTTGTAGCAGTGAATCTTACCCCACATTTCGGGCTCTGGGACTAACTAGAATCTAATAAACTTGACTGAAGAGAAAGACCTTTGTGGCGATAACCATTAGACTCGAGATAAGACTTCATAAGTGTCATCCTGCGAGGATTGGTAGCCAGTTGTCTGACCACAGTCTTACTCTAGTTTCTTAGTAGCTGGGGCTCAGGACTAGTTTTAAGTTTTAAACCTCTGGTCCTGTGGAATCTAAGAGTGTGATCTGGGAGGCCTGGGGCTAGACCATTCATTTTCTGCGCTCAGATTTCTAAGGATTGGTTGGTTCGCTCCCACGGATTAGTTTCTGCATATTACACTGGGAATAGTACTATTGTACAAGAACCTCTTTGAGTTGAATCTGGTCCACACTACTTGACGGGTGATACTACCTACCTCCCTGAACACATGATAGTATTTGAGATTGAGGAGTGATTAGTTTGGTGGTTAGTTGAGTTGAGCTAGAGTCTACCTCGCTTCGCTCAGCACACTAGTGCTATTTTCACCCCGCGCTCAGGTGCTGCATTTCACCTATTTTACCACATTCACATCAAATAGTGCTGCCTCCACTTACAGCCATTTGCAGAACTTAGGGCACAGCCCCTTTTTTTTTTTTTTTTTTTTTTTTTTTCTTCTTCCTTTTTGAGTCATTTTTGATCATTTGAGCCAGAACGGCTGCTCTGAGCTCATTCCGGACCTTTTACCTCAGAATGGGCTCAATTGATCCACATTTGATGGTGTCGAATCGATGACGGTCGGAGGAAAGGTGGAGATTCCAAAAGGGCAACTCTCTCAGCGTGTGGACCTGAGGTGTCGCATTGGCAAGCCATTTTTATGGCAACACTCTTCCCATAAAAATTGGGTGGTTAGGGGGGACTCATTCTGTGAATTCATCAGACTTTCATTGGTAATACATCCGGTTTAGAATTGAATCGAAAGGGAAGCAAACTGAATACCCACAGCTCCTTCGGCTCGGTTTTCTCCTGTGGCCATGAGAGACTTTGGTCATTTGCACCATGGGCGATAAAGGCTGAGCATGTCAGCTCGGATTGGCTTGAATCCCATTTTACACCAAAGTGGGATTGCGGCCCTCGTTTAGAGTCAGTTAACACTTGACTGGACGTTGGGGAGAGCATTTTCAGGAGTGACACAGGTCCAGGATGGGATGTACGCACCAGGCGCAAACTTCGCTGGCTGGAGCAGTGTGCTATTAACCGTCACGAGCCAAACTGGCATCAGAGTAGGTGAGACATAGATAACCCCTCGTTTGAATGCTTGCAGACGCGCTGTACACGTGTCACGTCCCATGCCTTTCGGATGCTGCAGGCATCTGTTTACCAACATTCGCCAAGTTCCTCGGACTTCCGGTGGAGTTCCATTCATGAAAACTCCACTCATCCAATTGGTTCTTATTGTTCTGTGTGCCTTGTTGTTTTCTTTATGCTTCTTTCCTATTATGTGATCATAAGACCTATCACATGCACACGGAGGTCTTGGACCTCTGGCTCTTTGACAATTGCTTTATTGTTCTTGCTAAATTCCTATCCCCGTACATATTACAATTGGCTTATTGTTTTAATTGTCTTCACTCGGAAATATCTCGGACTCCGAAATTAGTATATATATATCATCATGTACTTACGCTTATCTCAGTTTGAATATCGACTAAGATTGTGCCTATCTCTGTCTCATTCTCAAATCTGTCACTTCTCGAAATCGGGCCTCGGTCATAGGGAAAGGCACAGCGCACGAGCTGAAGCCAAGCCCGCTCCATTTATCGGCACTGTTACATGCATGCAAAATGTGTGTACTCATGTATATATAGTCTGGGAAGTCTATGACAGATTAACCTGTCATAGTGGCCTTTTGGCTCAGTTGGTAACAATGCTAGCTCCTGGGCACGTTATGTAACAGTATGACAGGTTAAAACCGGTCACGATTTCAAACCCTGGTGGTGACATATTTTTCAGGCCTGGAGCACTTGATTTAATTTGTCATCATTTGAACTCGGTAATGTCCGGCAGGTTGATCATGTGACCTGGGGTCTATTATGTATCATTTGGTCTTTGGAAGTGCACCCGGGGGTTCCGTCCCGGTCCAGCCATTTCAGGTTTCCATTCCATTCCGGAACATCTCAGATCCATTCTAAGATCATTCCGCACTTCGAGGGCTCAGTGCCTAATTGGGGGCATGTTACATGCATGCAAAATGTGTGTACTCATGTATATATACCCTGGGAAGCCTATGACAGATTAACCTGTCATAGTGGCCTTTTGGCTCAGTTGATAACAATGCTAGCTCCCAGGCACATTATGTAACAGGCACCTGCCTCAGACCTCCGATCAGACTCTGTCCAGACTTCATATCTATTGACAAAGTTTTATTGCGAGACAGGCCCCAGTCATATTGCTCACTTCGCAACTTCATCTTAATAGAACGTCCTGGACTTCTGTCGGCCTCCAAGAGTAATCAACTCTTGACAACATGCAGCCATAGCCCCAGTCTTGAGACACACGGTTCACATTCTGTTTTAACAATGGTAGTACTAAACAGCTGATATTTAACTTTATGACTTCCATCATTTTCCCAGGGTGCTCACCGTTACTCACTATGAACCTCCGTGGATGTTTCCTGCGCACTTCCCAGCTTCAGCCACTGCGGTGTGCGGGAGTAGCAATCAGCTGCGACATCAGGCCTTCAACGATCCGCGTACCTGCTTGAAAGAGAATAGTTCACCTGGAGGGAATTACCATACATATGCGGTGTGTTGAGATCACAGATTGGCCGCTTGATCTCGAATTCGGCTTCTAACTGGTGAATGTTACCGTGAATTTGTGTGGGCTCCATATTTCGATTCACAATTTTAAAGTAGCCATGAATAAACAACACTCTGGCAAAAGTGTCATTTCAGGCCTCCCAAAAATGCACCTGATATGCTTGGTTTCAGGCGCGCTCCTGATACGTTTGGTTTCAGGCCGCCCGAAATCCATCGGCCCGCACCGCACCGGCCCGCGTGCCTGAACTAAAGATGTCGGGAGCAAGGGGCTTCCGGGATAGAATTTTTAATCACCCCAATTCACAGCCAGTTTTTCAGGCTGATTCCGGAAAATGAAGCCCCAGAAGTCCCAAATGAAGTGGTTGTTTGAGTCATAAGACAATAGATTATTGCCTGATTTAGAGGTAGGCACGACATAACCCCTCCGAAATCAGTAATTTATCACGTGGTCTTCGGCCGCCTCAGATGCTGAAAAATAGGTTTCAATGGACACGGTCTTTACAACCTCGGAGAGCAATCCAAACATTCATTAGAGCATATGAACCACACCTGGAAGCTGTTTTGAGGCCGGGGAGACCACGTGAAATTACCATAAAGGGTAATTTCCACGGGGGAGGGGCCTCTGAAAAAAAAATCGGGGTGTAGTGCAGATTTCGGAAATCGGTATCCCTTGGTCGGGAGCATACTGAAACTAAACATTTCAGGTCCATTTTTGGGCGCCCAGAAACATCACATTTCCGGAGTGCAACGACATGGGCCGTACGCATCACCCCCGGCTCGCAGCCCCGCAAGCAAACGATTTGCCTGTGATCATATTCATTGTGAAGCCACACCTCAATAGGAACAGGTGCATGTAAGAGTTCACGTTACAGAACTTCTGCGATGGAAGGCTACGTCCACGGGCTCAATATCATCCTCGATTTTGTGCCCCGCCGCATCCAAATGAGGCAGACGCGGCCCGGGATACTGGGTCCTCCCGTGTATGATCACCAGAATGTCGTGAGCGCGACGCAGCCGACGAGTATGACCGAATTGTAGTTCATCGCCTGTAGGAAACCGCATCGGCGCGATATCTCGAGGAACATCAATACTATGAGGCACACACCGGCACAGTCGCAGGCAGCGCGTACGGGAAGCAAAACATCACGTTCGTGGAACACGATTAGCAGCACCGAGATTTGTGTTTACGAGGAAGCCAGCTCTGCCATCCAGAACGGGCCCTGCGGAACGTTCTTGCGGCCAGAGAGAAGATGCGGGAGAATGGCCATAGCGTAGGATGTCGTGCTGAGGATGACGAACGACCCACTGGAGGTCTGCGAATGCTGTTTTACTTCCGAGTTGGATTGCACCGAACGCCGTTGTGAGGATCGCTAGGAGAGAAAGATTGGACCAGCTGCTTCAGCCGCTAGGGAATCCGCGAGAGGGGAACATGCTTACCGCAGAACAAGGTAGCGGTACGGGACAACTAAGTCGTGCTGATGCTTTTACTGAAGAAGCGGGAGAACGGCGTAACGTTGTCGCGTGCCAACGCCCAGTTAGATGCGTCCGACCTGCAAACAAGGGGTCAGTACCTTCGAGCTTTTATGGACTACGAAGTTCTCACGGTGATGTACACCCCGATACAGCATATCATGATCGACACAAACACATACACAGCAGGCTGAATATGCCTGCTTTGTTTCCCGTGGCTTGGGCATACACCGCAGCGAGGGGAAAGGAGCCGTTCGAGGCGAGGACTGCGTCCAGGTCGGTGATGGCGAACATGAGCGCGACCGTGTAAACGAATCCCGCTAACCGTGACGAATGTGAACTTGAGCGGTCTTGAAAGGGGAACGAACGCGATTCACTCAACGCGCCAAGAGGATCTGGGCAGCGATCGCCCTGGGTAGGTCCTTCCTCGGATGGGGCAGCTCTTCCGCCATGTGTGTCACTGAATCGGGTGTCCCAATGGCGAACGCGCCGTTGAGCATGCCCGTAAGAAACGCGACCCCTCCAGACCACCCTGTCGCGTTTTCCCAGTCGATGAAGACAAATTGAGGCGGATGCATGGGATTTGGCAGCCGCTAGGACCTATTTGCGAGTTAGCAATGGATGCGGTTGCAATAAACAGAGACACTACGATAATGGTGACCAACTCCCCAACGACGATCATGAACAGCCCGAATCTCTGCAACGTGGGCATGAACCGGTTGAAGAATATTACAGTTAGACAGCAAAACCAGTTGATGAGGACGAATGCCAGAAAAATTTGCCACGGCTGAGGAAAGCTCATGAGCAGTCACGCCCGAGAAGGTGGAGTGAGGCGTGCTTTGAACGACGAAAACATACCTGTACAACGAAATCGGGATGAAACACGACATACATCTGCACGGCGACATTTGCAGGGATCGTGACTATCGCAGCGAGGCCGAATATCCAACCGTAAAGGTTGATTAGACCTCCACGATAGGTCGGTATTTGCGTAAAGCACTGAAGTATGGACTCACCCGTAAAGAATCCTACCACCCTTCCGTATTTCCCGCCCGCAACCGATGCCCAATGATATACTAAAAGGCGCGGTCAACACAAAAATCCTATGAGGCGGAACCTGGAAACAAACATGTAGAAAATACAGACTACTCACCTCCACCTGCACTTGGTATGGAGCTCGCCAACTCGGCAATGCTCGTTGCTACGAACCCGTAATAAACGCACGATGCGAGGAACTCGTATATGATACCCGGGGCGCCACCGTTCGCGACGGCAACCGTAATGGAGCCGCCGAGGGCGACCCATGCACTATCTATGGACGGTGCTTCAGCGGAAGAAGGAAGATGTGTGTAATACGAGACAAGGCTCGCCGATAGTCAGCGCCGTCGCGCATATACTCAACAGCCCATACTGCCTATCCAGCTGATCCACATGTCCGCTCGCGTTGACTCTGACCCTGCTTTCTGTACCAGCCTCTCTACTCGTCACGATAATAGTGTTCTCTTGAGCGTTCTTCTCTGTGTCGAAGTCCTTTTCCTCGCGGTACACAATGCGAGCCGCCATGTTGGAAAGGCTGGATTCAGCGGGGAGTCGTAGTCGGAGGGGGATTCAGGGAGATTGGTGGTTAAGATAAGGTCGTGGCATCCTGCCGTGCACAATTTCGACCACAAATGGTTGGAGCTTCTATGCCTCGTGAGAAACGGGGAATGAGGGTCTGCTGACGTGAGCATATATTCTCTTCCTCGCCACCAAGAGTGGGGGAAGCGTCGTCGTCATCGGTCACGAATAACGACCAGGACGACCACGGAGGTGGTCCCCAGAGTCCACGCGCGCGAAGTGTGAATAGTCACCAAGGGCCTCCATAAAAAAGGACATCCATAACGCTGGTGAGGTCGATTCGATCACAGATGGAGATCGGGAGAAGGCCGTATCATAAAGAGCGCGCCCCGATGTGGTGTAGCGCAAAGAGCTGTCAGCATTGAACATAAAGGGATGCGTACGACGTGTGAACCTGAGAAGAGAGGAGCGACTGACGCTGGCGTACATAAAGGACGGGGCGGACAGAGCAGGAAGGCGGACATATCATATATGAGCCCATATTTTGGCGTGATTCGCCCAAGATGCCAAGTGAAAGCTATCCGACGACACCGCCTGGACCAGGCCTACGGAGCGCATTGGATGCAGTTTGTGTCAAGTTCAATCCGACTATCTTGCGCAAATATTTAGGGCATAACGAAGGTTGGAGCGGCCGCAGAGCCTGTTACGCCGTTGGCGGGAAGAAGCAGTGTTGTCAAGGTCAGACAGAAAAGGGTCAGAAAAGTCAAAAAACTCTGACCGGAGCCGTCTGACCCTGGAGAGATTCATGTGATCGCCCCGAAGTTCCGAGAAGATGACCACGTCTGATGACGTGATGCCAGAAAATGTTTTCGAGGCAGCGACAAAAGTCAAAGGGTCACAGTACCGGTAATGATGGACCCGTCATTCATTTACATTTGTCTTGTCGCGGTTGACGGACCCCGTCAGACATGGTCAGTGACAACACTGGGAAGGAGGAAAGCTGTCTCGGTAACCCAGCCGTTCGGTATGATCCGTGTCGGAGTTTGAAAAAAAGTTGAGCAGAGATCACACCAGAACAGAGGTTAAGGTGGAGAGCGTGGGAAGCCCACACCTTTACATAAGCCGTGACAAAGCGTGACGTGACTGTCCAAATCTCGAGGTCGAGAACAAAAATTCAATAAATCTGCGCCTAAAAAATGTATTTCATAGCACTGGTTGAACATTTCAAGTTTTGCACTGAAAATTTTGGTGAAAAATGTTTTGAATTTTACAGTAATTTTTCGCCAAAACAGTTGGTGAAAACTTGAAACATTTTGGTGACCTTTTTGAACCTTGTGAAAATTTTCTGAAAAAGTGCTGAAAAAGTTTTGAAGTTCAAAAAATTCATGAAGAAGTTACAAGTTTTTCACTTGATTTTTCACTGAAAATTTGCTGTAAAATTCAAAACATTTTTCACTAGTTTTTTCACCAAAAAACTTGAAATGTTCAACCAGTGTAGAGGAAAAAAAAACTACATATGTACAGACTGTTTCATCAATTTTACTGCATCATAAGGGAGCATCCTATGGCTCTTGTATGTCTTCTGTAGATAACCTAAATCCTTCCCAGCACTGGTTGAACATTTCAAAATTTTCACCTTCTTTTTCAGTGAAAAATGTTGTTTATTTTTCACACATTTTTCACTGAAAAAGCAGGTGAAATTTTCAAAACATTTTCATCACTTTCTTGTTTTATTTCGAATTTTTCACCTTGAATTGAGAAAGTGCTGAAAAAGTTTTAAAATTTTCACCTTCTTTTTCAGTGAAAAATGTCTGAAAAATAAACAACATTTTTCACTGAAAAAGAAGGTGAAAAAATTGAAATGCTCAACCAGTGCAGTACAGCCAAGATAATAAGCTGATACAAATCGGGCTGCTCTATTGGAAAACCGAAGAATAAGCTCTGTGCATTCTACATCTGGAAGTTCATCACCAAGCAAAGAGTCCCATGATCCAGGAGTGTCATCTAGAGAGGTGGGCTCCAATTCTGAGAAGGTTTGAGTGGGGGAATCCAATTCCGAAGGTGTTCCCTCTGGAATAGGGGTATTAGTCTGAGATCTCTTCAAAGTGAGGGCCTCTGTGGCCATTGAGAGATTGTTCTGCCTAGCTTTCTTGCCTTTGCTGACTTTGGGCATGGTGCAGATGGAAGGGAGAGCAGAAGAGGGCAGAAAATGCGACGACAATGAGGCCTCCACGAGGCGACGGAACGGCCGGACCGGTCACGTGATTGATTATATAATCGGTCCAAATCTTCCCTTCCGGTTGACCGAAATCGCGCCAAATGAATGGAAAGTGTTGTAGAAATATTTTGTCCAAAAAAGGAAATAAGTGCTTATAACTTTGGACTGGTATCCTTTTTGAAGATTCTGCTTCCTAGGAAGTGTTAACATTGTTAATAGGCACATTTCCTAGGATCTATAATATTTTTTGAACATCGGTTGTATAGTTATAAGGGTGTCACAAAATGGCTTATGTAAAGGTGTGGGCTTCCCACGCTCTCCACCTTATTAGCTAGGCTCGTCCCCATCCGGTAATTCTATCAAAATCTATTTTTACTCAGCGGAACTCGTATGATGAATTACCGGCTGGGCCCACCCGTCGCTGATTTGGGTGATGGATTTTCGCCCGCCATTCAAGAGGTTTGGACTTAGTCAGAGGAGGTTAAAAATGTCAAAAATAAAGTGCTCAAACTTCCTATACGAAAGATGGATAACTTTCAATTCTCTATTGAATGGTATAAAATTTATTGTCGGTTTTTTTTGGACCTGTGGAAAGGTATAGGGACATTGGTTTAGTGAGCGGAATACCAAGGTCATATATACCCAGAAAACATGCTAGTCTCGTTCAACAGGAAATTCAAAGTTATCCATTTTTTAATTAGGAACTTTGAGCGCTTTTTTTTTCATGTTTTCGCCGTCCTACGACTAAGTTCGCACTTCTCAAATGGCGGGTGCAAATCCATCACCCAAATCAGCGACGGGCCGGCCCAGTCGGTAAGCAAGCTCACCTGTTCGTATCAATCCATCAAATGTTTGGCGCATGTTTGGTTTCTATCCTAATCTGGTCGGTGTTCTCTGTCTGTGTTATATCCATGCTTTCCCGGTCCTTGACTTTCCGGTCATGTCCGGAACCGGATCCCGGAACCGGACGGAAAATTCTCGGACTCATCACGGATCACCGGGTTTTTACGCAATGAAGGATTATTGAGCGTTTCCCATTTATCCGTCTTTATAATCCTTCTTCTTATTGTCCATTTCTCCGACATCACTTCTTCATCCTCTTTGGGACTCGTATTATTGTTATGTCCGACAGGTCACCTGACTCGCACCTTTTTAGGAATACAATTAGGACTTAGCTATATAAACCCTTAACATATGCAATGTACTTCAGTTTGATAATTAACGTTGCTTTGCTCTCCGCTTTGCACTGAGTCGTCCTCTGGTTAATTCCTCCGGTCCTCTTTCCTTCACCGGCCTCGGTAGTACGCACATCCTACTGTCCTGTGGTGCTTGCGTTATCTCCCCATATACTTTCCGGAAGTTCCGATCCTCCGGTTCCCGGTTCCGGTTCTGGACTCGTTCATCTTGTTCTTCCTTCAGCTCGGTATATAACATCCTGTGAGCTTGCGAGCTGACTGGTTCACGAGTCTAGTTATTAGCAACCGATGAAACCGATTTTTTAAACATTAAACTAAGCCCCGTTTCTGACTGTGGAGCCGCTCAGATTTTTGAAGTACTTTTCGCCCCACACCGCTGTCATCCGAATTGGGTTGGCCATGGCCGGCTGGATGTTCCAAAAAGTAAGGCATGCCAGCGGCATCGTCTCGCACACTACACTCATCACTCGTCGCGTCGCCGCCGCCGTTCTCAACGTCCTGAAGGCCCACTCTTATCGCAGCTGTGGAGTATAGGATGACGTCATGACGCTGTACCACAGTGGGGCTCGTTATCGCGCTAAGCGGCCCCACCGGCCCGCTCGATAAAAGGTGCATCTGCTGTGCCCTACTCCTACTACCTTATCTAACTAACAAACCATGTCCTCTCGCATCCAAAACCACTGGGACCGTGTGCTTGCTGCACCTCCCCCTTCTCTCGAAGGGCTCGCGTCCGACTTCCCTGGCTACACATTCGATAATAGTAGACTACCGGCTGGGTTGAAGACCAGGAAACCGAGGTCACCTCCTTCCCTCCCTACATGGAGGCTCGCGTCCCTGTGTCCCACACTCCTTCCCACCCGCACATCGATCTCATGGGGTTCACGACACCCCATCACGCCTGTCATCAACGATGAGGTTCGCAAGGCCATCGGTCGCAGCGGTGCACAGACTACGGGCGATGGGAAGGAGAAGAAGCGGGGGCGTCCGAAGGAGAAGGAGAATGTCGGTGGCGAGGGGGACACTGGCACCAAGCCCAAGGGCAGGTTCACGGGCGAGGATCTCATTATGATTGCTCGCGCCGTGATTGATGCCAATCCCTTTGTTGCGCCACACGGGCAGAAAGGGCAGGTCTGGCAGCAGGTCGTAGATGCTCTCTGGGCCCAAGAATTCCGCCACATGACCATTTCGGCTGCCAGCGTGCAGCACAAGGCGGAGGCTTTGATATCGTACAAGAGGGTTTAGTTGCTTGTACCTCCGCAATTTATTTCCGTTCTGATGCACCTGTTTTTTGAATAGGATCCCTACGGCAAGCACAAGAACCTCTCAAACATCATCGGACAGGGAACCTCCACCAGCATCACCATCAACGCGGCGAAGGACAAGTCAGAGGATGCAAAGGCTAAATTGAAGAAGGTGTGTCGCTATTGCACCTACATTAATGTATCTTCACTGATGTCTTGTCTGCAGAAGAACGACGAGGATCGCGAGGGCGGAGTCTATCCGCCAAGCCTCGATGCGCACCCTTCGCAAGCACGCTCACAGCCCTACCAGCGATGAGGACGGCAATACTACCGATCGTGAGACCAACACTCTGTCAACTTGCGCGTTCGCCGCCCACTTGTCACTTGAGACCATTGACTCCGATGATGACAATGCGACCAACGGTAAGAAGGTGTCGAAGCGCCGCCGCGGCATGCACCGCTCGACATCGTCCGATGCTGATGGGCTCCTCGGCCTCATGAAGGCCGAGAATGCACACCGGGCCGCGCACGACACATGTGTCACGCAGTCTCTCAAGACCTTTGTCTCTGATTCACGCGAGCAGAAGAAGGAGTTTACTTCGCTTCTGAAGGAACTTGTTGCTAACGACCGCAAGGCCAACTTGAATGACGCGTAGAATACCAAAGTACCTGCCTCGTAACTAAATTGAATGTACAGTAGCACAACAAATGAATTTGTCCGACTCCTACAAATTATAACTAGTCTTTAAAATATTCTTCAAGATACGGGGGGCAAAGCTTGAAGTACTGTGATGTCTGGTTTGGTTGAATGCAGTTACGCGCATTTGTGAGAAGCACACATACACGGTAATATCTGCCGATAGGAGAGGAATACACACGATGTTTCCACTCGTCTAAGAAATCCGACAGTTCATTGACAACCTCGCTGATGGCGGCCTGCGACCGATTGTATTTCATGGAAAGTTCAAACATGTCACCCGCAGATCTAAAGCGCGCGAGGAGGATGCTGAGAGCTTCGATGCGCGGGAAGGCAGATCGGCTTTGGGTGCGGAAAATAGCGGGGATGTCCAGGGCGGCCGCCAAATCTTTGATCTCGTTGGCGTAGAAGCTAAACCACGAACAGCTCAACAACGGAACGGCTTGGGGGTTAAGAAACATACCGGAATTGATATTTGCAGTCGCTAGGGTCCAAAGACTTCAACCACGCAAGCGAAATTCTGGTTCCCCCGATACGAGGACGGTCAAAGTGCCGCACCTTCGGCCAGAGGTGCTCGAGTATCCCAAACCACGGATCATCAGGAGCGTCGGCCGTTTGCTGGTAGATGTGGAAGAGATCCCCATCATCCATATCGATGAGGGGACCGAGTATGTTGCAGAGAAATCGCCTCAGTGGACTGTGAAAGAGCGCGTTCAATTCGCTCATGTGACCGCGATGACGTGCCGAAAGTGGAGCCAAATCATACCAACTTTTGTTAATTCTGAATTAGATCTCCAGCGAAAAATCATCGGTGAATTTTTTTTCATCAGTTGCTAATAACCTCTAACGTCTGGGGCATTTCCAAGGGGTGTGACTCGATGGGGGGTGTTAGACCAGACGTTCTGGTGACAGTTCTGCACATCTTTTTCAAACTCCGCTCACGTGGTCCAGTCCGGTACGGACCGTTGTCACCAGAACATCTGGTTTACCGAGACAGGGAGGAAAGATTGTTGATGCCAAGGGGGGACCAAAGATAAGAAAAAATGATATCACCTACAATTATTTGTTTTCGGGCCTTTTGGCGGTCAACCAACTAACTAGTGTAGGGAGCAGAATTGTTTGGAGCAATTAAACCAGGCAGATTGGCAGATTGGCAGGCAGAATTGTGGCAGAATCCGGCAGAGTTGGCAGATTGATTAATGCATTTTTTCGACGATTCACTGCATAAATTGAGATTCTGGTGCTAAAAGAATTATCTACTCATGAGATCCTCCCCCGCAACTTCTTCTCCCACAATGCCGACATCATCCTCCTCTATTCCGGCCGTTTCTCCCTGCTCAATGCATGCAAGTTCAGCAAAATCAACAATCTGAAGAAGCCCTAGGAGGTTTGATTAATCAAGGCCCGTTGAGACGGTAATCGGGGATTAAACAACGAATTAATTAATCGGGCCAACCCACAAATGTGAGAGCCAGACAGGACCAACCCAGATTAAACATGAATTAAACCGTGCTCAAATGAGGGGTTTAATCAATGTTGAATCGTGTTTAAATGATTCTCAAAAAAGGGTCGACACAGTCCGGTTCGAACACAAGATCTCTGCAGTCAAATGCAAGGATAGGATGAAGAACCGCTAGACCATGGAGAACATAACCAACAAGTGATTTACAGCCTAGAATCAGGCTGCTGAGTTCTGCCTGCAGGTGTGTTTGCTATCCACAGGTCAATCCGTGGTTTAATTGGGTAATGCTCATTGAAAGTGGTTGTCGATGGACAGAGACACTGAGGCAGAGCAGGAAGAGTGCGTACCAACAGAACTCGCAATTTTTTTTGACACCCCCAGGAGATGTTTAATCGTTTCACTTCGTCCTAGCTGGCCTCCCCAATAATGCGATCCGTTGAAGAATCTGACGGTGCGGTTCGCCTTTGTGATGATTTTTTTGATGAGGGTAAGAACAGATCTTGCCGACAAGAGTGTTCAAACTGTGCAGGAAATAGGCGAAGGTAAGGACCCAGAAAAATTTCTGCTGGAATTTCCGATGAAAAGATTGCATTGTCATGGGATTATCGGTCGTCAATGCGATGTAGGTGCGAGCAGTCGGGACTCCCATGAGTTCGAGAGATTTAACGGCCAATGATCAAACAT
>JARGXW010000652.1:0-77536 GCA_029204085.1 Mycena sp. CBHHK59/15
GAGTTCCATATGTTGGCATTTGATACACACCGACCAAAGGACATGTATATCACAACCCGGATAACCTTGAGCTTTTCCTTGGTTGACGCCCGGGGGGCTAACTTCTTAGTCTTCTCCTCCCTTATGTTACGATAGAAAAGGTTCTGGCAATTGTCTTGTAGGCTCAGACCGGGGAGCACCATACCTGGTGGCAAAGTCATGTCCTACACCCCAATTGTCGGGGCTCGCGCAGCCCGTTTCGCCAGCCTTGCCGCCTTCTTACAGGCTGCTCTCCCGGGAGTGCCGGGCTCTGCTACCTTGAAGAATGTCGGTGTCTTCCGAGCCTTTAGCTCTGCGGCTACACACCGTAGTACGTCGCGATGTTGTACCCCCACCCAACCTTTGTGCTCCCAGCGTCAGAGCTTCTTGTTCATGGCCTCTTGGTTGGGCGCTGAATATGGTGAGCGCCGTGTCTTTTCTCACACTTCTTATCGCCACTAACGCAGCAAAAAATTCAGCCACATATTGGAACTGCTTGTACGTGGCTGGGATGCATTTCCTGGTGCGTTCGTGGTCCCCTGCTTCCATAGAGAAGCCGGCCGCAGCAATTGCTTTTTGTCCCGGCGGTGTGTGTATCACTCCTGCAATAAAAATTACTATTTTCTCCGGCCTGGGTGCCAGCTGGTATCTCCTTCTGATTTGCGGGGCAGGGCATTCCTTTGGCTCGCCCTCTCAGTTCGTCATCGTGCACAGCCCCTGCGCGAGACTCATGATTGCGTCCAGGGGTACGAAAGCCTGCTGGCGCGATCTCCCTCCTCTCATCTTCGGGCATGGGGATCCATTTAGGCTGGATTTGTCTTAAGCGAGACACTGCTTTTGTTGTGCATGCGTGGGGGTCTTTGCACCTGTGGCGTTCTCGGTCCTCTTCGCACTCATCGCATGCACAGGTGGCCCGAGCTGAGTGCAGGGGGTTCCCCAGTCTCAGTGTTATATCCAGACCGTTGCCTATCGTCAAAGCACCATGGTTCGACCTTAGGCAATGGGCCTTCTTGCCATTGTTCTCCTGTCGTTTGTCACCATCTTCTCCAGGGTGGTGCCACAACAGCATTTGCCTCAGTATCTCCATGGACAGGTTAACCGTTTCAAAGCTCACCCCGTACTTCTTCACACACTTTACCAGGCTTTTGTGCAATGCGGGAGGGTCCCTCTGGTTCACTGGGAAGCGTTGTATCATGAGTTTTGTCTTCGAGTTATCGTCCATCGACGCAGTTTTGACGACATGCTGCGCCATGCGATGGAGCGCCAGGGAAGCCCAGTGGGCGCGTTTTTCGGGGTCAGTTTCTGAGAGGGCTGCGGCTTTGACCATCAGGAGGGCTTTGTTCCTAGCCACCAGGTCAAATAGACCTATGCCGCCTTGGTCGCGAGGGCCGTCAACACCTCTTTTGATATCATGGATGACTTGGAGTCATTTATGAACTCCTTCTGCGCCCTTAGCATGTGTTTTGTTACTGCGGGCGGCATACCATTGACTTGAGCCAGGTACTGGGAACGAGATCCAGCTATTATCTGGTCAATGTTCTTTCTCATTTTCAGTGTTGGGTGGAGGTTTGCCCACCTCACATAGTCTGAATCTATTTTTTCCAGGACCGGAGTCCACACGCCAAATGTGTCTACACCATTTCCGATGAAACTCCCTAGTATTTGAACTGTTTCACCTTCCTTCGCAATGTGTACGTTCCCCGGAATAGGGGCATCTGCAGGGTGGAGTTGCCTCGTCTCTAGAAGGTGTTCTCTAAACTCCGGGGCTCCAAATGGAATAATTTCGGTTTTTGCAGCGTTGAAGCAGGCTCCCAACGCAAGGCACCACCGGTCCAGTACTCTCTGTAAGTTGTCGAAGCGGTCGTGCTCGCTTAGATATGCGGTTGTGTCATCTGCGAAGAGCTGGACCACAGCTCTCTCCGCCACCCCTGGTATGGAGTACCCTCTTAGGCCGGAGCTTCGTAACATTGACGCAAGCGGTGCGGTAGTGTGCTTGGCGTTGTTTGGCACGAGCATTGGCCCTGTAGAGCCGTTTCGGGTGTAGTTAGGGAGCATCCATCTCTTCTTCGGTTCTTCCCGGCCGATTCCCTCGCGGCACCCGAGAGTGCATCTGAGCGGCCTAGCCCATCTGGTGATTGAGAGTGTGCTTCGAGACCCACCGACGTGAACGCTGGCGCCGAGAACGAGACCAAGAGACGCGAACGGGAGATTTTCGAGTCCAGCGACATACGGGAATACAGCAAGCGAAGCGGTCGATTTCACCACACACAGAACACCATCACCGCATCCACCATCCGATTCTACCCCCAGCACACCGTCCTCATTAACTCGGAGTCAATCGAGCACCAACGAGGACTTACCAGTTTTCAAAAATCCACCGAGCCCAATTTTGTGCGCGCCTTCACCTGATACCACTACCTTCCACAACCCCACACCAGACTACGACTCCGATTCGATGCCGATGGACGCATGGGACGGGGATACGGACAAGCTGTCTGCGCAAGATTTTTTGCGAGCGTGCCACCGGGACGTAAAAGTGTCCACGAGCAGCGCGGACAAAGCCAAAGCCTTCAAGCATTACCTAGCCGCAAATAGCGACGTCAACCTCTGGTTTCAGGCCCTGCCAGTGGCAACGAAGGCCGAAATGGACCTCATCGATGCCACGATCGAGCTCCAGTACCCCTCGGAGGCCACCGTACAGCCAACGCCAGCGGAGTACGGGACAGAGTTGCTGAGGACCAAGCTAACCATGGAGGAACTAGGGACGAAAACGAAGGTCGCGGATCGCGACGTGTGGGCGCACCACGCGTGGGGCAACAAAATGCTCCAACTCGCGACGAAGGCGGGCTTCTCTGCGACGGCCACGTACATCAAGCAGGTTCGCGTCGACTTGCCGCGGCCGCTATGCACAAAGATTGGCAAGGTGTTTGCAAACTGGCCCGCATTCATCAAGGCGGTACGTGACGTCGACACGGTGGAGTTGGAGCTAGACATGAAGGACTGGAAGCAGGAGCAGCAGCAGAGGAGGGCGGACAAGGAGCAGCGGGATAACTTTGCGAAGATGTTGAGAGCGCCGACGATGCAAGGATCCCCCACGGCTGGTATTCGCACCCAGCTCACCAACGCGCGACTCGGACCACCGGTGCAGCCAACTGCGCGCTGGCCTGCGCCCGCGTCCGGAGGAAACCCGTTCCAGAACACGGGAGGAGGCGGCCAGGGCAATCTGTTCGCAGCCCCACGCCCGCAGCCGCCGGCCCAAGGGCAGAGCGCCACGTACCAAGCCCAGGCACGCGCAACAGTGGCGATACAGCAGCCGTTGGAGGGGGATCAGCGCCGCATCCTATTGAATGTGATCGCTCGCATCACCCACCACCCGGACACGGAAGTCGGCAGACGTGCGCACGCAGACCAGCAGCAAGAGTGGCACTGCACACACGGGAACATCGAAGTGACCGTGAACCTACCCTACCCGCTACGCCCAGGACGCGCGCCCGTCAACTCGGGTGAATGCTTCCGATGCGGGATGATAGGTCATACGAACTATATGCGCCGGTGCAATGCGCCGCAAGAGCAGTGTGTTAGCTTCCGGGAGCAGCAGTGGAGGAAGATCGCCGCGCAGGCTTTGAAGGAAGCGCCGGCAGGAGTACGTGTAGTAGGATTCACGGGGTGGGATGTAGACGACCTCGGGCGCCCTATGGGGGGTGACGAGGGTCGTTTCGAGGAGGTCGACAACCAGGGAAACGCGTAGGGGCTGTCCAAAGAAAGGCTCGGACAGCCCCCGAAGAGCAGAAGAAGCCGGAGTGGGTCCTCGGGTGCGATGTGCCATCGCCCGAGGACGCATTGCCTGGCCCCGAAGTCCGTATCCATACGTCGACCCGCATGTATTCCCCGCCTGAATCCCAAGTCATTGATTTGTACACGGTGGGAATTGAGCGAAGGCCGAAACGCGCGAGCGTGCCGTTCATATGCGGAATCGAGGTGGAAGGACCACGGGGAGAGCTGGTGAAGATATGGGTGTTGGAGGACGGCGGCGCTATGGTGAACGCGATGTGTACGGACCTGTACAAGGCAGTGCGGCACCGAATTGGGGAGCTGCAGCGCTCGAGGAAGACACTGCGCATGGCGAACAGGGATCTCGTACCGTCGATGGGGTTCTGGGACGGCTACGTCAGATTCGGGGGAGCGCGGGTACGCGCCTGTTTCGAGGTATTCCCCAGCGGCGGCTCATGGTCATTCCTATTTGGAAAGCCACTGCTGGAGAGCTTCGGGGCAGTGCACGACTACGCGGTAGATTTGATAATGGTACCAGGGGAGAAGGGGCCCACGGTGGTATCGAATCAGATAGGGCAATTACGCCTGTGGGACGAGGCACGGGACGGAGCGTACGTCGTGTTCTTGGACCCCAAATCGCGCGCAACGTCAGCAGGAGGAAGTAGCGCACCTCCTGTTAGGCGAGTCCCATTTCTTGACCATCATACACCGAAAAACGTTGATGGGCGATGGCGCGAGACTAAATCGGCAATGCGTCTAGATGAGCCCACAACCGGAATACCTCAAGAGGCACAAGGGAACTCGATGGGGGATTTGCCATCCCCCTCGAGGGAAGTACAAGGCACCGAGGATGGGGAACGGGGAAACAATACTGACGAGATTTCCTTGACAGCGCGGGAGCCGGAAGATGACAGCAAGATGGAAGACATGACAGAAGGACCAGCGCAGGAGGCGGAGATGGAAAACAGCGAAGACACGCGGGTGTACATACCTGGGGATTTTTCGCGATCCCCATCGAGGGACGTACCAGAAAAAACACAGACCTTTCAATCGGCAAGCAGTACTGACTCAATTCTTTGGGCAGGACCGGCAACGGGAGTGTCGCAAGCACTGCGGATGGCAGGCTTGATTTGAATCTGGGGCATACTCGTGCTTGCGGCGCAGTATGGGGGCACACACGAGACACTTAGCGGGGATCCAGAATCCCCGTCGAGGGAAGTACCAGCCCCGGAAAGTGTTCTCGAGAAAGTACTCATCACTGACACTGCGATGCCAGTAATATACCTCGATAAGGATTGGCGGCAACGCCGGCGGTACACGAGAAGCGAGAACAAACAACGGATGAAGCTTAGAAGGAAGCGGGCGCGGAAGCAGAGAGTGATCGTGGAGGAGGAGACGCAGGAGATGGTGGAGGAGGGCCCAAAATGGCACTTCTGGATACCCTGGCTATTCGAGGTCCGGGTGCATGGAAAGGTCATACGGCTGAAAAGGCCAGCGCGAAGAGACTCAGTGGGGGACAGCAATGATTCCCCCGCGAGGGAAGTACCCGATCTCGCGCACAACGCCGCTGAAGAACCCGCTGATACATCCACACCAGAAACTAGATACACGGTCGAGGAGATTGCGGAGCACTTAGTGCGAGTAACGAAGGAGAGCCGGGTATGGGAGGAGTTACAAGGGGGTTCCCCAGAGAACTTTGCGGCATACCTGGTGCAGGTGACGGCCGACGCGAACTCAGGAGAAGCGCCACAGCAATACACAGTGGACGAAGGGTTTGAGCAGCCAGAAATCCATGTGGGAGGAGACGCCTCAGTCTTCACAAGACTAACAGACCCATACAATCTAAAACGTGTCGCAGCAATTCAAAACGCGGTCACGATCGGTCCCGATTTGACAGAAGCACAACAAGGCACGGTACGGGACTTCATTACCGAATTCACTGATTGCTACGCGCTGTCCATGAAGGAGGTCGTCCCTATACCCGGCGCCGAGCACACAATGAACATCCCCGTGGAGGCAACCTTTAATACAAAGGTGCATCAACGACCAACAACTCCGGCGCAGAAGCTGTGGTATAACGGCGTCATTGACGAAATGCTGGAAGCCGGAATAATCACGGGCATCGATCCTAAGGAGGTCAAGTGCGTATCACCCACGACATTGGCACAGAAAGCTCACCAGAACGGCAAAACACGGACAATACTAGAGCTGCAGCATCAGATCAATGACCAGTGCACAGCGGCTGGATTACCACCAAGCTTCGACTTGCCCCAGCGACCAGCGGCCACACACGAGACGGATGACCCGGCAAAACCATCGTGGCGTGTCTGCCACGACTACTGCGAGCTCAACGGAAAAACCAAGGTGGCCGCAATGCCACAGGGCGACATTCAATGCAAGCAAGGTCTGCTCTCGGGCCACCGCTGGGTCAGCGTATTCGATTTTGCCAAGGGCTTCTACGCCTGTGCAACCGCGGAGGAAATCCGCCCATATCTGTGCTTTTATGTGGAAGGCCGCGGCTTCTTCACGTATTGCAAGATGCCGATGGGTTTGACAGGCGCGCCTTCCACGTTTTCGAAGACGACGGGCGGGGCACTGGGGGACCTGGTGGGGACGAAGGTGCAGTTGTTCGTGGATGACGGTGGGATGGCCGGCGATGATTTCAAAACAAAAATGGCCGATTTGCGCACGGTTTTCCTGCGTGTCCGAGAGCACAAGCTGTCGCTCTCTGCGACAAAGATGCAATTTTTCATGACTGAAGCAACATTTGCAGGGAATCGTGTTGGACCGGACGGAATCAAGCCAGACCTCACGAAGCTCACGGCCATTGTCGACTGGGACACGCCGCACAACTTGCTCAACCTCAAGTCATTCTTGGGCCTATGCGGGCACTTCCGGGGACTGATAAAAAACTACGCGCGGGTTGCACAGCCGCTGACAGATCTCGAACCAATGGCAAAAGTAGGAGGAGCAGGATCGAAGGGAGAGTGGAGGAGGCGAATGCGGGCGGTGGACTTGAGGAGGCATTGGGGTGCGAAGGAGAGGACGGCGTTTGTGGCGCTGAAGGCGGCATTAACGTCGGAGCCGGTGTTGAAGGGGCCGATGTTTGACGGACGGCCTTTCATTGTGACGACGGACGGGTCCAAGGAAGGCTTCGGGGGAATGTTGTGTCAGCGATTCGACATGATACTGCCGGACGGCAAGACCATGAGCCACTTACATCCCATAGGATTCGCATCGAAGCGGACTTCACTCGCAGAGGAACGATACAAGCCGTACCTGCTCGAGTTTGCGGCACTCAAATACTCGTTGGACAAGTTCTCGGACACGACATATGGCTTCCCGATCGAGATCAAGACAGATTGTCAGGCCCTACGAGACACGGTGATGAGCACTAACCTGTCGACAACACACGCACGCTGGCTCGAGGCGGTCATGGCCATGACATCCGCGAGATTCGCCATCTCCCGGGGGTGGTTAACTTCGTGGGGGACGCACTGAGTCGGAAATACACCAATGTTCCGCGGACAGAGGAGGACGGCAGTGGGTGGTCGGTTGAATGTGACTGGTTCGCAGGGAGCGGGCTGGTATTCAACCTGTACACGGTCGAGGACGTTCCAGCTCTGAAGAGCCGGTTTGCTGATGTACCGGTCTTTTTACAGGCCGTCGAGGCGCTGGAAGCGATTGCAAAGGGGGGAAATGAGAAGGCAGTACGCCATGCGAAGCACCGCATGAGGGAGTACATGATCGAGGGAGGGAAGTTGTGGCACGTGGGCGGGGGAAAGTCGCGGAGGGCGCGCGCATGGGTGGAGTGTCTAACACCAACCGAGATGCGAGTGAAACTGAAACTCACTGACAGATTCAAAACACCCGCGATCGACAAACTCATAATGGACGCCATACAGAACTGTGGAGAGTGCCTGAACTTCGGTTCCGCACACATCCACGCGCTTCTCCAGCCCATCACACGTCGACACCCGTTCGAATTGCTGGTCGGCGACTACTTGGCGATGCCGAAAGGCCGCGGAGGATACAAGGAAGTCGGTCTGTACCTGGATACCTCGTCGCAGCGAGTATTCGGATTCAAGTACAAGACTCATGGATCAGCAGTGACGACGAAGAGCGCACTTGGGGCGCTCTTCAATGGCTATGCACCATGGGAAACCTTCCAGACCGACAGTGGGAGCCATTTCGACAACGCGGAGGTGCACCGCATTTGCGCGGCATACGGCGTGAAAACGCATGTGGTGGCAAAATACTCACCATGGGTGAACGGGCTGGTCGAGGGGACGAACAAGATCTTGCTCGGGATATTGAAAAGGTTGTGTGCGCCGGATCTGGGGGAAGAGGGGTGGAAAAAGATTGAGAAATGGGAGCACTTACCCGCAAATTGGCCAGATCATTTTGACACGGTGATTTTCCTACTGAACAACCGCATTCTCAGGGCCTTGGATCACACACCGAACGAGCTGTTCTTCGCAATGGTGATAAACACCACGGAGACCGGCGTGGAGACAGCGTCCGCCGAGATCACACTCGACGACATCAACGTGCAGCAGGCTTACGCGAGCCAGCAGCGATTCGATGGTTATGCGCGCGCAGTGAAGCACGGCGTGTCGCGGAAGGCGGCATTCGATCGCCGCGTGCTCAACTCAAAAGCGGGCGAGGTCATATTCGCCCCAGGGGATCTGGTCCAAGTACTCGACCCGAAATTCAAGAAGACATTCCTCACTTCGAAGAAAATCCTCCCGGAGTGGTCAGGCGCATTCAGGGTGAAAGAATGTTTATTAAACTCCTATATCATCGAGACTGTTTATGGGCAGGAACTGGACGGCGAGTATAACTCGCGACGTCTGCGACTATTGAAGGCTCCAAAAGGGTCCTCACTAGAGGCCCACGAAGCGTCCAGGACGACAGGAGAGGTTGCCGAAGAAGCGCCGGGAGAGGCACCGCTGGTGGCCGAAGAACCAGAGCCAAGCTGCGAAGAGGAGGGTGCCGCATGCGACGCGGAGGCAAGAAGATTGGAGGGCAGAAGCGCCGAAGAAGCCGAGGAAGACTGGATGGACGATGAAGAGGCCGAAGAAGAGGAGGCAGTAGGGGAGTCAATTGGGGAGAGGTTGAGGGCAAGGAAGGTGGCGCGCAAGGCAACGAGGACGTTGCCTAGAGGAGGGGGTAGATGCGGTAGCGTGCTTGGCGTTGTTTGGCACGAGCATTGGCCCTGTAGAGCCGTTTCGGGTGTAGTTAGGGAGCATCCATCTCTTCTTCGGTTCTTCCCGGCCGATTCCCTCGCGGCACCCGAGAGTGCATCTGAGCGGCCTAGCCCAGCGGTTCAATTGCCAGGTTGAAAGCAGGCAAGACAAGGGATCTCCTTGACGGACCCCTCTGACAACGCGGAAGGAGGGCTAATCTCCCCGTTGATAATGATGTGCGTGTCCGCAAATCTATACAGGGATTTTACGGTGTTGATAAACATTTCAGGGAGGCCATGTTGACGGAGCGCATCCCACAGGTATGTATGGATCATTTTGTCGTACACCTTTTCTTGATCGAGCACGACAATGACCCTGTTCTGCAGGTCCTCTTCTGAGTATTCTACCACCTCCATGGCGAGGTAGATTGTGTCGCTAATTTTGCACCCCTTCATGAAACCGGTCTGGTCCTTGTGAATGAGGTATGGGGCCACTTTGCTCAACTTGTTCGTTAACACTTTAGTGAATATTTGTACTCTGAATTTAGGACAGTGATTGGGCGATAGTTCATGATATCTGTTCTATCCTTTTTCTTGAAGAGGGGGCACATCCAGCCCAGAGAGAATTCTGTCCCGTCGACCATCCCAAACTCTTCAATGTCGTTGAATACCCAGGTGAGCACCTTGATTATATCACACATCTTTTTCTGGGGTGCATTACCTACGGGCTCGGGTTCTCTTTATTAATTGCTTCAAGTCGACGCCAGAACTCTGTGGCATAGCCATTTATTCCTGCGGCTTTCCTGGGCGCCGCTTCCAGGAGCGCCTTCAGGACATTGTCCTCAGTAAGTTTTTCGGCCAGCGGCTTCATGTCCGCTTCTTCCCGGAGCGGGGGTAGCGCATCCAGAGCTTCCTGTTTGGCTTCATCCCATAGTTCCTGGGCGATATCTATCCCGTCTGCTTGGAGGTCACTGTGGTAGTCTCGCGCAATCTCGGCCATCTCGGACGAGCGCCGGCTACCTTTCTCGGGCGTGATATCCGTCTTCCAGGCTCTTCTTTTTCCTCTCCATAGCACCCACCGCAGTCTTCGCCCTTTTCTTCGCGAATTCCAGGACAGAGTCTTTGAAATCCTTGAAACGCGTCTGTGCGTTCGCTGTCTCGGTGCGTGTTACACCCATTGAGTCTTCCAGTTTACACGCTTCTTCCATAGCGTAGTTCATGAATTCCGTGTCGTAAAGGAGGAAGTTTGGCATCACCCATCTGCCTTTGCCAATGTACGGAGCTTCCGGAGCAGATATTCTTACTGAGACCATTTTGTGGTCGGTGAGGCTTCCAGAAAAGTCACTGATCTCCCAGCCGTGGCAGTTCTTCATGAGGGTCGGAGAGACCAGCACCCAGTCTATGCGGGACATCGTCCCTCGGTACTTATGTGGGTGTATGCTTTTGTATTTGGATTGTTTGCGTGCCATCCGTCTTTGAGTTCTAATATGCAGACGAAGCGCAGATACGCAGCTACTACCGCGTCCGAAGCTGCATGGTGCAGTATCCGGTCCAGTGGGTCTGTGACGAGGTTGAAGTCCCACCTGCAGCATCCGGCACTGGGAGGTCCTTGGTGAGCCACAAGTCACGCATAGTATTCCAATACTCAATTTTTGCCTCGTCCGATTCTGTGGGAGCGTAACTCGCCAATACTGTCAATGTTCGCGTGCCGTGCCATGGGATAACAGCGAGCATCGCTCTACCAGGTATGAGGTAGTGTATCTTCACCCCTCAATGTTAGTAATCTCCCTGTTCAGGACAATCACAACGCCTTTCGTGGCGGGATTATCAGGGTATTCGTAGTTAAAAAATATAGCTGCCTTCTATTTCTAATGTCTGTGCGGCTGACATGTGGGTCTCTGCAACTATCAGTATACCAAGCTGTTTCGCGTGTATTATGCTATAAATTTCATGCCACTTGTGGTTTGCCTGGGACAGCGAGGTGGCTCTGATGCCATTCATATTAACGGCAGCCAGATTTACTGTGGCCCTTGTGTTGCGGCTGATGCGTGGGTTTCCTACTTGCTGTTTCTCTCATTTGTTATGAAGAAAGTTGGCGCGTGGTCTTTGTCTTGGGGGCATCCCCTAGGCGGCCGGCGCCTTCGTGAGTTTGAAACTCCGTCTGGTGGAAGGACACCTGCTCCCGTTCGGGGAGCGCTAGGGCCAGCTGCGGTCCCACCTGTTTGGTCCCACCCGTGTTCGGGTTACCCCTTGCACGACTGGTTCCCTGTGGGCAAGATGGCAGGCTTGTGCCTCGGCCGGCATGCTTGGGTTTTCCGTGGCAACACTGTGTCCGCCGCGGCACATCTGCACGCATGTGTTTGTGGTTCATCACTCTTCGTCAGTCACCGCGTCAGCCAGAGTTACGATTGAGCTGCCACGGGGGGGTCTCGCTGAGAATAGCTGGGGCTAGGCCTCCGGTTGCCCCAGCTCCTGCTGGTTTCATTGTTTATTCTCGTAGCCTGTGGGCACTGACGAGGGGGATTCACCGTCTCCCCTGAACCCTCCCGTGTTCCAGGAGGGTCTGTGGTGCTAATTTGGGTGTGTGTAGGTTGTATTGTCATATTGAGAAGGTTTTTGGTGGTAGAGCTCGCGAGCCGTGTTGCGTTACAGTACCGCAGTGAGCACGCTCACACAGTACTTGAAGCTTCTGAGGCTCTTACCAAAGTCAGAGAGCTTCTTAATCAGATATAACTTACGCCGTGCAGTTAAGAGAGGGTCAAAGGCATGTATTTGTGCGAGAAAGTACAATGGGCGGTAATAGCAGTTGAGTAGCAGCATCTATGTGTGTATATATGGCACAGGGCTTTTAAAAGAAATCATCACGCTGGCGTCCCTTGCCTTTGGGGTCACTGCCTTTCTTTCCTCCTCCACCGCGGCGGGCCTTGGGCCGGGGCTACCGCGACCGCGTCCGTTGCTGCCATGGGAGTTGGAGGCACCGGCGTCGGGGTTAGCGGGCGCATCATTTCTTGGGCCTTGGCGGCGGTGGCACGGCTCGCATCGAGGACTGCGGCGATGGTGGCGTGAGTCAGGCCGAGCCAGCCTGGGGTGTTGGGGAACGGGCAGAGCGGAGTCGGATGGTCGATGGATGGGCAGATATGGCAGCGAAAGGGGCACTGGAGGCGGGCTGTGCCGTGGAGGGTAAGGACCTGCAGTTTGCCAAAAAGGCGCCGGAATTGGCCCCACTCCGCGCGGTCTGTGGTGGGTAGGTCGACATGGAGGCGCCATGCGACGGTCCGGGTGTCTTGGACGAGGAGGTTGATGCCTTGGACAACGATGGAGGCGAGGAGGATCTCCCAGGCCTCGTTGGCAGCGACGGGTCCGTAGGCAGAGCGGTGGGTATGCACGAACTCCCGAATTTTGCTGTTGTTCCGGAGCGCGGCGCGGATGAGGTCGCATGCTGCGTTCGCACTGCCGTCGGAGTTGGGGAGGGTGAAACCGGCGAAAACGCCTACAAAGCTGGCGATGGGTATGTCGTAGGGGAGGGGGTAGAGGGTGATGGCGGTGGAGGAGAGGACGTGGTTGTCAAGCACTGCCTGCGTGAGTTGGCCGGGGAGATCGGCGAGGAGCCAAAGGGTGGAGCTTGTACCATTAGCAGCGGTGGGTGGAGTGCTACTGGTCGGGTCCACGTTAATGAAGTTGCCGATTGTGTCGCGGATACGGCCATGGGTTCTCATGACGGCCCCATTGCTGCCACTGATGACCAGGAAAATCTTGGGGAAGGGGACACCTTCGTAGAGCAGGATGAGCTTGGGGGCTATGCCCTGGAGCAGCTGCAAGGGCTCGTATACGATGCAGGCGAAGCCCCCAGCAGGGGTGGGAGTGTACGACCCGCAGGGTGGGAGGCCGTCTGCTGTCAGCCACATGGGGGGTATGTCGCCACCGATGGCAGGCTGGGCAGGCGCAGCCCTACAGTGGTGTGTGAGGATCAGGTTATAGAAAAAGAAAAAAGATTATGCACGGCGCTGCATTGGGCACGACAACAGGGGCAGCGGCTTGGGCAAAGGTGAGCGCGATGGTGGCCCCGGTGGTCTCGGGGTTGACAGCTGGAGCGGAGGCAGTGGCAAAGGCGTCGCTGGTGGTGTTCGCGCGCCGGCATTTGGACGGGGAGCCGGGAGCTGCATCTGGGCGGCGCAACGATGTCGACGAGGCGCAGGCGGTCGCGCTGTCATGTTCGACTTGTTGGCCGAGCGAGGCGGCGGTGGTGCGCACGATGTCGGCAGCGAGGAAGGGGTCGTCGGTGTCGCTGGTGTGGCCGACAGGTTCGGCAGTGGCTGCAGGGTGTGTAAGGTCGTGTATACCTTCTCACCGGCCTCGGTAGTCTTGGCTTTTTCTTTACCTTTCTTTGCCTTCGCAGCCATGGTGGCACGGGGCTTTGTCACCGTGGCGGGGCGGGAGCTTGTGGCGTGGGGAGGTCCTCCGGGGAGATATCCACCACTGACGCAGGGGTGGACGTGCGGGCGGTCTGGGCCGTAGGGGTGACGTCTCGGGGTCGGTGGGTGTGGGGGTGTCGTCGATCTCCCAGCCGAATGCGTCTGCGGTCTGGGAGGGAGCAGGGGAGGGAGTGGCATTGTTGAAGTCCTTGTAGTACATGTCACTGTTCTCGGATGGGGTGGGGGATGAGGAGCGAAAAGTTTGGGGGGTGAGGCGGGAAAAAGACTGAAGGGTCGCAAACGACAAAAGATGCCTGCACCAAAGATTTATGTCTGCTGGTTATGGGCGTAAAGCACAAGACTTACGTTCAAAGACGTCTTTCTTGGTGGCCTGCACCTTGATAGACCGTCTTTGTGTGATGGGGCAGCGGGTACTCCTCTGGGGTGGGCAGTGTCGACGAGGGAGATGAGAGAAAGGAAGGGATGGGAAATGGGAAGATACGCGCAGTACACACGCGGTGTTTCGTTGATGTGCCGTGTGATGCCGCATTGTACACGCAGCGTTCGGGCAGTGATCGACATCTTAGCCAGGAACGCACGAGGTTTTTGGCTTCCAAAAGGTGGAAAATGAGCACGTTTAGCGGCGAGGAGGGAGTGGCATGGGGTGAGCGCCGAGTGTCGAGCTCGTCGTGTCTCACTAGCATGAAATTCAAAGAGCGACACAGTTGGCGGCAAAAATGAAGGGGCGGCATCATTGGGACGTATTTTAGTAAGGTGATTTGGTACGTGATCGTCTCAATCTGGGCGGCGCAGCGCCCGACGCCTGTAGTAAGGTGTCGTGAGGAGTGAGCGATGTCTACACGTCCTGGCCAGACTCAGGCGACCCATCAGGTGTCACCCTCATCGTCCAGTGAGGTGCACCCATCCAAGCGGCATGGGAGATCTGCCCACAGTGGTGGTGCGGATCAAAGGGCCCTCTTACCTACATTTTCTTTTCAGATTTTCCACCGCATTTTCTGCAGGATGGCCGGTAGAATACCCAGATCGAATGCCTGTCTTCTCAAAGACCTAGAGATGATTTGTTGATACAAATAGAACTAGACTAGAGTTAATCGAAAATTGAAAAACCACCAATGTCTTCATCTGAAGAGAGTCGTAGAATTCACCCTTAAGAACTCCACCGAGAATAGTACATTGAACACCTTCTCTGTTGATATCTGAGTGGGTGGTCTCAATAAGATTGCTGGTTCGCTCTCCAGCGCGCCAGACAAGTCGTGGCATGGAGCTCTTGGCCCAGCACATTGCCTGGAAGACAAACTGACTTCGCTCTTTGTCATGGACCCAATCTGAATGCCTCAGCTGTGACTCAGCCATAAAAGGATAATTGTATAAAAAACATACCTTGACCCACCTTCCCGCCCAAGTCCCGGATCGCCTGAATGGTCCCATCCCAATCCAAATGCTCCATACATATCAAACTCTGCATGAGCTCTTTCACCTTTTCTGGTGCTTTGCATTTCCGAATGTTTCTGAATGAATGAGCCACACATAAACGAAAACAGGGGTGAAGATGCTCGTAAGGTGTAAGGCTTCCTAATGTTCGGGTAGGGCCGTGAAGATCTCCTTTCTCTGCAAACTTCTGTGCCAGGGCTTGCAGATGCAGCCCAAGTCCTATGAAACTATGTTAAAATTCGATTGGCCAGGTCTCAAATGAATCTACCTTTGGCTTGCCCTCCATGCTGATCACCCATCCATTGCAGAAGGAGATTGTCAACGTCATTAGTGTCTGAACCATGAATATGGCGCCAACATAAATGTCTACCCGTATCTGCATATATAATGTCTTCAATTGCTTGAAATATTTTGAGGTGAGCAATGGCGGTTTGCCTGTTAGGAAATATTCGGCAAAAAACAATAGCTGGGCAGAGGATGCCTCAGTGGATATGGGAGAAAACAATGACAGATATACGCACAAGTGGAAGCATCGCGTTCCCATCCCCCCAATTCAAACTCATAAAAACCTACAACTCTTTTGAACCCGATGTCGCTCTGAACATACTGTGCTTGGAGAAGTCATTGACTTCCCTCTGATGACATACAGACAATGAATCGGAGTCGTTTGCTGTCAGACAGAGCCACAGGATCATCTTCAGTATGCGATTCAAATCCCTCAGCGTCAATGTCCACCATTCTCCGATTGTACTGGTCTTTGAGTGGACGTGAGATGGACTGCAGCTCATTCAAGTGCATAATGCCTTTGGGGTTCAGATATGTCAAGAATGAGGGCCTGAGTGAGTCTTACCTTTCCACCCGGTACCATGGGGGTATAATTTCGTTCAGACTTGGTCAATATACATCTTGAGATGTGATTGCATCGGCCTTTTAACAGTTTACTTGCCGGTGCTTGTCTGAGCTTGTACAAGCTTGTACAAGCGAGAAAAGCCAACAAGCTGACAAGAGGACAAGCTATGTCCGAAATCCGACAAGTTCAGATTTTTTTTTTTTTGGGAATGCATGCGTTGGAATCTAGGCATCATTTCTGCGCTTTTATTTTTTTGTAACAAGTGAAACAAGACGACAAGCCGACAAGTAAAATGTGATCTTACTGATGCGGTTGGCTAGGGAGATATGTAGGTCGCTTAGCATAGGGTTTTGAATTTTCGGAAACTGAAGCACAAGGTAGGCTTTGACAATTGGGTGGCGTAGAAATCGTCGGGGCGTTAGATCTGGCAAATCCTCCTGGAAGTGAGGAAGCAGTTCCAATACCTCTGATCGTATCTTTGGAGGCGTCTTTGTTGGTAAGGGAATGGGATGGGGATGGACACCTTTTGAAACTACAAGAATGAATGGAAAGTCATCTCGGTATTCTTCGATGGGCTCGTAAATACGAAATGTGCATTGGCAGGGCAGATGGACCATTGGGTGCTGAATAAGAATGTTGTTCGTGTCTCGGTGATCAAAGGCTGTATCATAATTAGCAAAAATCCGCAGAGAATAGGAATAAATTCACTCACGACACAGAGTTTTTTGAACAGAGAAGTTACACACAGTAGAGCATTCAACAAGTGGGCCAAAGCCCAAGGCAAAAGCAGAGTACTCGATGTGTTTAATCTCTTCAGTATCCTCTGTAAAAATGGCTTCAAGATATCCCATGTCGTAGGATCCGTCGGCGATTGACGTGAAAATTAAATGGTCCCTCGTGTTGGAGGAATAATGTTCGCATCTATCGGGCATCACTATATCAAACGGAATCGGGGCCCAAGTAGGATTATGCATACCTTATTGAAGGGCGATTGGTGTGGTAATCATAATCAAGGTATAGGCGGCCATCGCAAGTCTCTTCGGAAGGTGTATAGCCACGACGATTTTGTTCGCGGTGTAAAATCATCTGGTTTACCACTTCTTGCTCGTCGTCATCAAATACAGTGAGCTCATTCAGAGAAGCAGTACATCCAAGTCTCCGAAGAGCTGTCACAAGTGCAGCTGTTTTTTTGAAGATGTCACTCTGTCATGGAGCAATCGTTCTTGGAGGTTTGAACGTGATGCGCAGGTATGAGGCTCAGACAGGGTCTCAACATCAGATTTCGGACATATTTTGCTTCCCTGGCCTGTCCCAAAGGGGTTTTTAATGCCGAATAAATTTGCAAAAAAATATTACAAGCCATACATGTGGAATGTTTTATTCTACAAGGTACCGAGGATCCGTTCCCCAGAATGTCCACATCAACCTCTCTCCCCAGTAAGGTGTAGCCCCTCGGAGCACCCTGGGAATAGACAAAACTGAGTGTAGGATTCTCCCAAGATGTTTCAGGTGACCAGTGAAGTTGGAATAGATGGCCAACGCCAGCTTCACTGGTTTCCGGATACTCTATGTCGGTATCCTGGGGGTATTTATATAATGCTGAGAGGGTCATCTTCTTGGTGATCCAGACACCGTAGAGCACAGATGTTGCCAGTGGATGGGTGAAACCTGGTGTTTCTGCACTCGTATACGTTCGAGATCGTCCTGGACATGTTTCGGGGCTCTCAAAGTCGATGTGGTTGCCAGCAGGGAGTAAAGTGCCGTGATCTGAGAGCTGACATCGCAAGACAACTCCGTTGCTGGCTCAGGAGTAGAGTTGAGGATGCGTTGCAAGTCCATGCAGCCCAGGCACTTCAGATGTGGGTCAAAAGTCAAAGGTTCTTTAGATAAGTCCGTGCTTAGTGCCCTACAACGCGCATATTGCTTGGCAAATAATCCGGCAACGGTCCATGTAGCCTATTCAAAGCCTCTCATGTAAAATGGCTTACAGACAATATTCTTTCTTCCCTTGGGTAGCGGCCCAGCGCGGTTGTGCATGGTCGGGACCAGGAACAGTGGCGCTTAAAGCACCATAGGAGCGGAATAGGCACCGCAGCGGCTTGACAACGGTGAATAGAGCTTAGGGTAAGGTGTCTGCGTAGCTTCACGGGCAGGGTTGTGCATATCCACATTGAGCATAGAATTTGGGCGGGATCCGCGCCAGAATCGAATGACTGCCCTGATGGATTGGGTGCTGTTTGTTTCGGGGGCTGTGGCTGGGCACCACTGACGTAGTGACCGGAAACAGTGTTTCCCCGAGATCTGACAGGATCCGACATGGTTTGATGGGATCTTATAATTCTCCCCTCGGCTGAGAGGGCTAACAGAGGACCCCTGACAATACCTTTCGACCCTAGGGCCCGCGCCGGACAAAATTTTGACATTTTGGCTCGAAAACCTAGGTTCTGACCGGACAAAAACTGGGGTTTGAGGCCGGACAACCTAAGGTCCTGTCCGGACAAAAACTTGGGGTCTCGTCGACGTTTGGGTCGATATCTGGGCGAAAATTTTCACCAAATTCAGCTGGAAACGATTTCTTCACCTAAAATTCAAGTTCAACTCGTGTGTATTCCACATAGAAGAGTAGAAAGGATACACGAGGAAATTTAGGCATTTTTGGGGTCGTGAGAGCGGAAAATTACCCTTTTTGGAAGCCTGGGCTAGGTCCTGTCCGGACAAAAACGACGCGATCTTGAGGAAATCTGTCCGGACAAAAATCTAAGATTTCCGAGATTTGGGGGCTAGCCTACGAAGGTTAGGGGTCCTGCTAACAGCGAAATTCGACATCGGAGATGATGGTGGTACAAAAGGAGTTGAGGAACAACGTATACGGCGACTTGAAATTCAAATGCAACTGGCCCTGTTATCACCTCCACGCCCGGCAAAGTCCGAGGCAAACAAGATGCTCGCCATGGCAATTTGCAATTGAAGGCAACCTCCAGGGCCTGGTAACAGTGGCATTATATTCTGGCCCAGAAGATTCTACAATTGAGGAGCCGAGGTCGAATCTTATTGCGGTGGATTGGGGCTTTTGGCAGACCTGACGTTATAAAAACTAGGATCCTGAAGAAGTAGCATGGGTGACTTCAGAGTCCAGACCACAAAGAGCGGCCAGGAAACGAGACGGAGTGAAAAGTTTATACTTATATAAACCGCCAAAAGCAGATAGGGTACGTAACGTACGCTCGCCGCAGCGGGTGGCAACTTCTCCGGTTCCTGGAGGTCCCTGTGTCAGAATTTGTTGTGGGTCTCTGGTCGTCACTGTCCAAGGTGAACTTCAAGAGCTGGTTGAGGCCAAGGATTCAAATTGAGTGCGTAGGTCAGTGGGTAAGTAGCATTACACGGCGCTGTTCGAATAACGAAGGCCGGTTTCCAGGAATTATCCTGGTGTACAAAACAAGCTAAATTACATATCGTACTTCGGCATGGTAACAGCGGATAATTCTATTGAGAAACCCGGTTTCCGCAGAAACCCCCCGTCCAAATATAGATTCTATACAGAAACCCGGTTTCTGTGTTCGCCGGCGCCGGAGGATGTTTGTGATTGTTTGGCTGAGGCCCGTCCAAAAAATCTCTCAATTCTCATGTTGGCGGTCTTTCCTCGACTCCTCATAATATTTGTAGCGCGCTTTGCGGCAGAACCCACTAACTGCCTCAGGGCACATCCACTACTGCAATTTTGGTTGTTCAATTTTGCGAGGATACTTTTTTTTTTTTTTTTTTTTTTTGGGATGTTTGGCATAGTGCTGCTGCCTCTGCAGAAGCATTGCTCAGTGACACCCGTCGTGCCGCCGGTGCTTTGGCTGAGGTGGCGAGCGGCCCCAGGTGGGAATGCATTTACGCAGACACGTGAGACAATGAAGTCACGGTACTGTGGGACTCGCCAGAACACTGCCACTACCCACTAAACCCTCCCACGGTTCTGTGGGATTTGAACCCACGAACGTAAACTTGTCAGGTTTATGTCAGCCGGGAACTTCTGGCTAGGACGCATGGCCACCCGCTCAACCAAATTTTGGTTGTTCAATTTTGCGAGGATACTTATTTCATTCAGCACTGGAAATCAGGCTGAAGAAATAAACAGTATGCCCCTGCCGAACATCGTTGCAAGCTATAAAGTTGCTGATATTTTGAGAAGGTCAGCTGTTGCTCAAATGGTGCCAACAACGTTCAGTAATTACTTTGAAACCTACTTTGAAACTTGCCAAACCGCACTGAATGATCAGTAATTCCTCGCCAATTCTTAGGTGGGAGTCAAGGGCTCATGTTGAGACTGCAGATTCAAGTTACTTTCTGACTTGCAAGAAAAGACAAAAATTACGCCCAATTCTTGCTCGGTCGACACGTCGACCAGCTCGCATTGGGCTTGGGAACCCCAACTGCGTCGGGGTTCATTACATGCAGCAGAGAAATATAATAGACTCAGAGAATCAAGAAATTGGCCAGAGATGCAAATCAGAGACCTGGTCATCTCAGGACTCTGACCCCAGATGTTGCCACGGTTTATTTGACTCATGTTGAAATTGTATGTTACAACTGTTGAAAATTGGAACAGGTATGAGACAGGATTATAATGCTAAGGGTTGAAATTGCACATGGAGCAGACTTCTCCGCAGGGAAGGACTTCTTTTCACGTCATAACAGAGGAGATAGACCACTGTGAGTTGCTGGTGCCAATACTGTACATCGGATCTGAATTGTAATAAAAAATGTGGAGAGGATATTGCCCAATTGCAGATGAGAACACAAATTGAGATACCTCCCCAGGTTGGCAGGCCGAACAAAGAAATAACCACCAATCACACCTGACCTTTTAAAAAAGATTTTCGAAATGGGCAACATGCAAGGATCGAACCTATGACCTCTGCATATGCCCAAACAAGACCAAATTCTGCATTTACAGCCAAAAAATTAAGTGATCGCATCTCAGGACCCACTACCTAAAGTTAGTGGGCATTTCTTTGTACTGGTCTGCTTTGTTCTGCCAATGCAACTGCAACCCAAGAAGTCAGCCTATCTGACAATAAATGTTGGCGCAAGATGTCTGGACATTTCAGGTGAACACCTGCAACCGGGCTACAAAGGTACTTGATGCCACAGTGGGATTCCCCTGTGTTGACACTGTTAAAGGCTGAGATGGGGAGCCCACTCAACTCATGTCTTGCATTGGCTGGAGCCAACCCCCTGAAGGCTGAAGTTGAACTCCTAAAGTCTAACTCATCACGTTGGACCTAGTCACTGGAAATGACCTGTAGGCATATGCCCTTCCCATTGCTCTTTCACTGGCAACATCATTATTACTGTGCATGTTATGCAAGGTCAACAGGTGGTGTAACATATAGTATGGTGCTTGCATGCTGGATGGTTTAGGGATATGCTCAATGATGAGTTTGAGTTCAAAGTGAGGGAACTGACAGTGGAGTTCACAGTGTAAGGTATAAGTAAACATGTTTTGAATCCATTGATCGCACCTATCCATTGCTGATTCATAAACTGCCAGAAAGCAATACAAAGCTACAAGGACAAGAGTGGGCAAGTTGCTCAGTAATGGCCTTCTTGGCAATACAGCCCACAGTGTTGACAATGGCAAGCACTCTTGTGTATGCTACGCTGCAGCTCAATATTTCTGTGATCCTCAATCTGCTGCTTCTTTGACCCTCCATCATGTAAAGCTCAGCCTCTGGCGGCCCTATTCTCTCATAGAGAGATGCTACAATGGTATGCTTATACCTTGTATGTTGTAGGCTGCACTAGTTGAACATTGAGTACAGGTGTGGATTGCGAATGGTTTTATGGTATCTCATTTTCCACTAATTCCACTGCCCAGTGCCATCAAGGACATAACTCTGAGTGCGACTCTTAGTACTGTACTATTTCGACCGAATGTTCACAGATTTGGGTTTTTTTGGCTCGCTGAGATGGCTGATGCACTTTCATTTGAATTTTTAATGACCTCAGAAATTTGGGTGTCACCTGTCACCTGAATATTTGGCCGAAATAGTACAGTGTATATTGTTGTTTGGCTACATTTTCTCGGCGGCCGGCCGGCGATCCTTATTTAGAAACCCCCTCCAAAAAAATTATGATGTCCGGGCTCCTATATAAGGGGGGTTTCTGCAGAAACCGGGTTTCTCAATAGAATTATCCGGTAACAGCCCACCATGTTTACAGTACGTAAATAGTAACACCACACTAACTTACTCGGGAGCAAAATTAATTTGAAGGATTGAATACTCGATGGAGAGAGTCTAGAGTCGATTGGTAGGATTAGATCCGATCAAACGGAACAAAACAAGGTACGCGCACGTCGGAAATGATGTCAGGAGCCCGAAGCAGTAGCAGCTGTTTTGAGATGCCGCCGCTTGTGCTAACTGCCATGGATAAAATATTGGTCTGTTACCTGTGACATTAAAAGGATCCACCGAGGATCCACACTCGCTTACTTTCTGCCCTGCCCTCACTTGCTTGCCGAAAGTGGGCGCTGCTTCTTGGGACGACATCCCGCTCTCCATTGTTGGCCGCCGCCCAAATGCTCTACAGGCGTTTGCATAAAAACCTGCAGTCGTGATTTCACCGCGCCATGTTTGTTCGTGTTAAATCTTGATGGATGTCTTGATTGTGACTGGTGACATCTTCCCAGTATTATCTTCCCCATCGATTTTCGGCTCGAATGCACCTGAATCGCAATAGGGAAATTTCAAACGTTCAATCCATTTGAGTTTGGAATTTTCAGAGGACCAGGGTAGCGAGCTAGCGATTGGTTTTTATGAAGTTGAAGTCACACCCATCAAAGTTTGGCCGATTTTAACACAAACAAACACGGCGCGGTGAAATCACGGCTGCAGGTTTTTATGCAAACGCCTGTAAGGCCAACGCTTGTCGGACTTGGGGAGAAAAGAGGGAAATCCTACTCTGCAACAGCTACGCCAAGCTCGCCTTGCTTACATAGGTTCGGCCCCTGTGTGCAGGGCAGCACAGATGGCCGACAAGGTATCAGTGACTGCAGTCACTACATATATACTTGTTTGTTTTAGATCCAGATAGTCAGCGGCATCTTTCTGGGCTACCCAAAGCAGAAGATCACCGAGATTTGATCGGATCTAATCCTACCAATCGACTCTCCCCTCCGATGGAGACGCTTATATTCCTATGCCCAGGACTCGCCGGAGGTCTCCGAACGCCCTCAATGATTATTTCCAATCCACTGCAATACGCCGCTGTCATAAGTCACATGAGCCTCCTTCTGAATGGAGGTGATGCGTAGTAACGGTATTACCCGGTTTCCGCGTAGGCGCCGAAGATTGAATCTATAATGTACGTTATTGCTTCTCCTGCAATCTTTAAGTAAAGAACTCAACTCGGTTCTGCACCCACCCATTCCTTCTCAACCCTCGACTCCCCCGTAGCATTTTGTCCTGTTTGGGTATATATGGGCGATTTTGATAGCACTCTTGGTACGTTGTACACCACCCCATCGGCATCGCCATTGATTTCGCTCTTGCCAGGGTATACTCTGCTTGGAGTAATGAGTGGGTTATCTTGATCTGTTCAGTTGGTCGATCTCTTCTGAACTACGAAATTCCTCAGTCAACACTTATCTGGCAGGGATTATCACCTCCCAATTTTTCACATATTGGAATGCCAGTGCGTCGTCCGTTCAGGAGGTCTAAAGTTCTAGGCCGACAATATTCGCACAGAGTACATGGATCCTTGGTGGACTAGGTATGGTTTGAAATCTGTTGCTCATGCCTATCCTAGATCTAATTCTCCGCAGAGCATTGATTGTCTGTCTGTTCGTTGTAAACGCCTCACAGGTAGCATCGGTTGTATATATGTCGTGGTCCGTATCTCGACAGTCTGCGGTTACATTGTGATTCTCACCCAACGCAGGTTCTACTGTGTAACGTGAGTACTGTATTCTTGCGCCCGGCGCAAACTTAGGACCATGTAGGAATTTTGCGAATCCCCAATCCATCACGAGTGAGTGGTTCCCGATTATTGCACAACGAACATGAGAACGAGCCATGAATATTCAGTCGTTCCATGGCCGTATCCATACACGGCGCTCAGTAAGATTAATCAGAATCCCCAGGGAAATTCTCATCGAGTTTACCAGCGAATACAGTTCTCGCACTAGTATTTCAGATGTTCCAGTCGTGGCGTATATACATGTTCAACAAGAGCAAAATTCTGGTCGGCATCATTCTAGCGACAGCGCTAGCGGCATTTGGAGCGGGTAGTGCCGTCGCCCTGCAGGCATTGACTCAGGTTCATCAGTGAGTACGTCTGCATCGAAATTTACCTTCGTATTCACATCATCATCTCTACATTAGACTTGCAGGCTTTACGGTGCTGCAGCCCGTTATCGGGGCCAACAATGTGCTTCAGTGTGCCGTCGATCTCTCGATTGCCAGTGAGTTGCCTTCCTCCACCGCAGATCGAATGTGACTCTCTGGGTGAAGTCATACTGTCCACAATGTTTTCCGGCTTGAAGATGAATGGCACCAGGCGAACGGACAAGATCCTGAACCGCCTGATTCGAACCGCGATTCGGTCTGGGTTCTTCACGGGTGTGTGGCACACCCACTGTATCTGGCATTAGACTGAGCATAGTGTGCGCATTTCACAGGCATTTTCGCCCTCGGAATCCTGTTTTCATTCCACTTCTTGCCGAACACATACATGGTCGGGCTGTTCTTTCTCCCCATTGGCCGGATTTACACACACGTGAAGCGATCCACCCGCGTCTACATACGACTTCGCTCTAATATTTCCATTCCTTTCTCACAGACGATGATGGACCACTTCGTCGGCCGCGAGGAGCTGTGCAACATGTTCTTTGATGGTGTCTCCGCCCCGACCTTCAACGTCGTGGTCTCCGTTCCGACCTTCAACGTCGTGGCCACCGGCGGAATGGAGGCGGTGATGATGCTGGGGAACGTGTCCTCAACTCCCTCGAAGGACCCTGAGGCGAATGGGACAACATGACCCAACAACACCGCCAGAACAAAAGCAGGAGCGAGCGTTCTAAAAGCAGATAATAAGTTGTGTATCAACATGTCTGCATTAGCTTTGTAGGACCCGTTAGATATAACTATTCACTAATGCACTCCTCGATTGTGCATTAATCCGGTCGCTATTGGCCTGAACTATTTTCCTTGTGAAAGTTCATCCTCTTGGGTAGAATCTTAAGAATTTTTTTTGCCCCAACGGGCCCATTTGCCCATCCTGAATCGTCGTCTTCCCTCGACTCCCACCCACGCTCGCACTCGCGCCTCTGCCCAAGCGTCCCATCGCTGGCTCCTCCTCCCCTCTCAGCCTGTCATCGACGACCTCCCACGATCCTCACCCTCGGCCGAACAGGTCCCACCCCATTCTTCCTCTTCACCAGAGCATCCCGCGCCTCCACCCCGCCGCCTCGCTCCCCGCCCCTCCGACTCCTCCACCGACTCCGACACCTCCGCCACCATGTCCACCCCCAAATCCCGCTTCGCCACTGTCGAGAAGCACGAGTCTAAGCTCCCTACCCTGCACATTGGCGAGCTCACGCTGCTCATCATTGACGATATGTGCTTGCCTGCATCAACTACTTCAATGCCAAGGAGGTTGCCGCTGACAAACAAGTCGCTACGGTTCTCGGGTGCTTCATGGACCCCCACTTCACCAACTGGGTCCGGCCCCTCAACCAGCGCACACACGAGACCGGCAAGGGCGCCTCTTCTTCCTCTTCTAAACCCTCCTCCGCCTCATCATCTGTGAACCTGTTCCCCCCAAACTCACCGATGTCGAGCACACCCTCCTCCGCGACAACGACGGCTGCAACCGCTGCCGCTTCCCCTTTGCTGGCCACCGCTTCACTGACTGCCCCAACCCCATGACCTCGGCGAATCATTTCGTCGTCACGGACAAGCTCATCGCGGACCGCAAGCACAAAGGCAAGTCCACGAACGCCGCCACCAGCCCCTCCAAGTCCACCATCGCCGCCATTTTTCCCCCGATCACGGGTGATAGTGATACTAGCGGCAGTGTCGACATGGATGGTGACCTCTCACGCGACGTAAGTACCCCCGTCCCCCACTCTGTGCCCCACTTCCTGTGGGACTGTCTCCTCGACGGTCCCTCGGGTTCCCTTCCTATATCCGTGAAAGCTCTCATTGACAACAGAGCTTTTCTAGTGATTATTAGTGAAGCGCTTGTCGACCGTCTAGAACTTCGCAGATTCCGCTTACGCACCCCCAAGATCGTATCACTTGCACTGTCCGATTCATCTTCCCCTTCTGAAACTTCCCTCGCTCACTACGTTAATGTACGTACACATTCTCTTGACCAAGCTTGGTCCTCATCCTCTGTACTCGCCCTCGTAGCGCCGGGCCTCCGTGCTCCGATCATTCTTGGCCTTCCATGGCTCTCTCGTAACCACATTGTCATAGACCACAATGTGCGAACTGTAATTGATAAACATTGTGGCTTTGACCTCATGAACCCTCCCGCTCCAAAAATTGTTCCAGCCCCGCGCATGAAACTTCATGAGAAGTTGTGCAAGACGGACTGCGATCACAAATCCATGATGAAAGAGCTTAATGCTGTTTGCGATTCACGCCGTATCCACATGGAACACGAAAATCTTTTCGAGAACGTTAAACCTGTTGACGTTATTGCTGCCATCTGAGAACACGTCGAAATCCTAGCACACCGGGATGAGTTGAACAAACACGCTGAAAAACTTAAATCTGAATTCAAGGAAATATTTGAACCCATGCCGCACACAAATGACCTTCCTATGGACGTCTACTGTGAGATAAAACTCAAGAAGGCGAACACTGATATGCAATTCCAAACCCGTTCCTACCAAAGTCCTCGCAAATATAAGGAGGCATGGCAGACGCTGATCCAGCAGAATCTTGATGCGGGTTGCATACGCCCTTCGTCCTCTCCCCACTCCTCCTGCTTTCCTCATCCCTAAAGCGGACAAGATTGTCCTCCCACACTGGATGAACGACTTTCGCCCTATCAATGCTGTAACTGAACATGACTCTTTCCCATTACCCTGCATTGACGACATCCTCGCCGATTGTGCCATGGGGAAAATCTGGAGTATCATTGATTTCACAGACAGCTTTTTCCAAGCTCGCATGCACCCAGACTCGGTAAAATATACTGCTGTTAACACCCCACTCAGCCAGTAAAAATGGCTGGTTATGCCTCAAGGCCTCCGGAACGCACCTTCCGTTCAACAACGCCGTGTTACTGCTGCCTTGCATGCACACATTGGCAAAATTTGCCACGTCTACTTGGACAACATTATTATATGGTCCGAAGACATTGAAGAGCATGACGAGCATATCAGACTCGTATTCGCTGACCTGAAAAAGGCCTCTCTCCACTGCAATCCCAAGAAAACCAAATTGTTCCAGTACGAAGTGGATTTCCTTGGACACCGCATTTTGGCCCAAGGCATTCAGGCCGACCTGAAGAAAGTCGACTGTATTGTGAATTGGCCTCAGCCTGAATCCTCTACACATGTCGCACATTCCTCGGAGTCGTTCAATACCTATCTTTCCTTCTCCCAAACCTTGCCGACCACACAATGATTCTCGAGAAACTCACTACAACTTGGGGGTAGAGGGCCGTGGCTGCACCCAGCAGGATCTCGTACTTATCTTTTTTCCCATCATGCCGATTATGCCGCTTAGTAAGCTGGTCATCCCAAATCCACCCGGACATACAGTGATACATGACAAACCCAGAAGACCCAAATGATTGATGTGATTTCGATGAGGCCCAGGCAGACCAGGCCGTGTATTTACTTCAGCAGGTCCAGGGCAATATTGAAAATTTGCTGGGGGACTTGGAAGGAGGTATATAATAGACTTATTAATGTTTGTACCCTCTGAATGAGCAGCATGGGACGGTTACACCAGGGAAAAGAGACAGAAGTAAATAAAAACAGCACAGCCCTAGGCCACACAGCCACTAAAGGGGTAAGGAAAAAGTGAACAAAGTATAGGGACAGCCACTAAAGAAGTCAGACACAGCCACTAAGGAGACTATCTTAAAAAATTGGAGACAAGGAAAATAGGGAGACTTTTAGCCCCTCGGAGGAATGAAAGGAACGAGTATTATGTAAACATAAGTACTCGTAAAAGAGTGTGATGAATCTTTCCCTGCCTGGTCCAATGAGCACCAATCCGCCTTCGACGGCATAAAGCAGATCGTCCTTAGTGCCGACTGTGTTACTATTATTGACCATGACGATCCGGGCGATAATAAAATCTTTGTTACTTGCGACGCGAGCGACAAGCGCTCAGGCGCAATTCTATCCTTTGGCCCCACCTGGGAAACCGCCCGGCCGGTTGCTTTCGATTCAATGACCTTTAAACATGCCAAACTGAACTATCCTGTACACGAAAAAGAAATGCTTGCAATTATGCATGCACTACACTGCTGGCTAATCGGTTCCGAGTTCACAGTGTACACAGACCACAGAATGCTCGAAAATTTCAACACACAAAAAGATCTCTCCCGTCAACAGGCTCGATGGATGGAATTTCTCACACAATATGACTGCACTATTGTATACGTCAAAGGCCCCGACCATACCGTCGCTGACACGCTGTCTCGTATGGATTTTGATGAATCCTTGACCACCGAGCCTGGCCTGGCTCCATGGCTGCAGGACGGAGATGAGGACGATGTACCCACGATTGCAGCCATTATCCCCATGTCTGACTCCTCGCCCTTCTACACTACCCGCTGCATTGCCGAAACTACAATCGAACCGACCTTGATTCTCTCCTCCTTGCCAATTGCATCTGTGCTCAAAGTAACTGCTGACGCAACAATACTCGAGTCAATTCGCCAGGGATACACAAGTGACCCTTGGTGCAAAAAGCTCAACTCCGCCTCCACTGGCATGCCAGGACTCGTCTCCCACGACAGTCTATGGTTTGTAGCCGAATGTCTCATGATTCCGCATGTCGGAAATCTCTGTGAGATGTTTTCTCAACTGGCGCACAATAACCTCAGGCATTTCGGCTTTGATAAGTCGTATCAGACACTCCAAGACACATATTATTGGCCTAACATGTGTACGGACCTTGAGCAAGCTTATATTCCCGGTTGTCCTGATTGCCAGCGCAATAAGGGCCATACTGCAAAGAAAAAGGCAGGGCCTTTACACCCACTTCCGATCCCCGAACAACGAGGCGACTCAGTCGCTATTGATTTCATCTACCCTGTTTTCCATGCTTCTGAGCTCGAACCTTATATCGAGAACAATCACTCAAAATTCCCTTCTCGCAGAAACGAAGAACCGGAACCGGTTGTCGTTGACGGCGAAGATGAATGGCTAGTTGATGAAATCATCGACGGACGCAAATGCGGCTGCCAATATTACATGAAGTTCACCGGCTACGGTCCTAAAGGAAAATGTTGGCTCCCTGGTTGACAACTCGCCGATAATGCCGCTCTTGACCGCTGGCTCGCTCGTCCAAAGGATTGAAGGCCAACTGGCAAACCTTTCATTTCCCCCTGCAGTCGAGTACTTTCCCCATAGTGGGCAAGCTTAGGCTTCGTGTGATACTCGGGCATGCATTTTTACTTACATCCACCTTCCGTTGTTTTGACGAGGTACTCATTGCTCATTTTTCAGGGAGGGGGAGAGTGTAAACCTGCTCCCTTTTCTGGACACGGATTTACTCACATGATCATTAGCTTACATCATCTTCTTCTTCTTGTCTCTTACCACTACCTCCTCGCTAGCTTCTCTGAATATATGCAACATCTCTAGTTCTCTTGGTCCCCTTTTCTTGTTCTCTCCTCCTCTAGTGTTTCTCCCCTAGTTTACTAGGTGAGTTTCCACTCCTAGACAACATGAACTCGAAGCACCTTGAGCTTTACAGTATTATGGCTGAGCACGATGGCACCAGCTTCCCTCTCTCATACCTGCTCCTATCGACAGCATCATCAATTGATCAAGGCAAGTGCACAAAGGCTCTTACGGCATGGGCCAAATGTGTCCACAACACATACGGAATTACAGTCCGATTCACACATGTCGACAAGGACATGGCAGACATTGGGATGCTGAAGGATTTCTGGAATGCAAAAATCAGCCTCTGTTGGTGGCATCTCCGACGCGCTGTACGTACTCGGCTGGCAAGCGCAAAGCTTTTGATGACACCGTATGATCCCAGTAGGGCCCATGCAGAGTTCTCCTTCATCGACCTGTCTTTCGTCCCTCAAGGCCAAGCAGATGGAGAAGAATACGAAGGGGGCGTACCTGATAGCATCACACCCATCGTTCCACCTTCACAATTGACCCAGACCTTCACGGCACCTAACAGTCTTCGCATCACAATCCCTGCCTGGGTTCCGGGTCGTCAACTGCTGACAATGATTGGTGGGAGCGCGGATCCACAGGTCGAGAGCATGGCGGTGGAGGTTGGCATGGAGACAAGGTGCAAAGGGGTATGTGTCGGAGCAGGTGCACACAGTGCAGTCAATCGCCCAGTCGAGCCGCAGCATCTTGATGTGGCGGTAACCTCACCGCCAACGCGTACTGCACAGGGAATGACAAGTGAGAAAGAAAATAGTAGCCCCGACACTCACGAAGCTGTGCGCATCCAAGGTGGACGTGTCGTAAAGCCCATGCACAATGCCGATGCAGCGGATCCCATGACATTGGTGAGTGCAATGCGGGCTCGGGCAACCCACGTAGCTGCACCAAAGGCACCGAAAGCGAAGGCAGTGGCTAAAGGGGATGATACAGTGTCTGAGACTGATGATGAGCCCACGGAGGATGAAAAGGAGAGGCGACGCACCTTCCGCCCAGCTGTGTACTGCAAGCCCATCATCACCATGATGGAGAACACTACTGTGCGCACCCGTTGCTTCCTGGATATGCACACCCAAGTCCTGACAGCATCAAGTGCTGGGCCGTGCTGCAAATGTATAAATTCTGTGTCGAACACAGGCTCCATGAGGTGTGGGCATACCTCTGGGAGAACTGGTACCGAAAATCACGGTGGGAGCTCTGGGCATGCTCGGCCCACCCTGAAATTCCTGTGCTGAAGACTACAACAATTCTGGAAAGCCAGTAAGTAGCACCCAATGATCATCAGGTCATTTACTTACTGCGTGTAGCTGGCATCGCATCAAGCACGACTTCCTCCACCATTTCCACATGCCTCGCTGCGATTTGCTCACCTGGATTATTATCGTCAAATTAGCGCCCAGCTACTACCGCAAACTCGACTGATTGCTTACCAATACCGGCTGCTATTGCGAGCTCCCCTCCTGGTGCAAGGACTTCAAGCACGTGTGGCAGAAGCTGGAGAAGACACCTATCATGCCACCTGTCAATCCCGCATACAAGACAGACACCAAATTGATGCTTTGTACCTGTCCGTTGCTGCCGATCAGCCGTTTCCTCATCTGCAAGCATACGGTCCAAAGTGTCGCCCCGTCCCCCCCGTGTTCTTCTTGGAGGTTAAGCGCCAGCGGACCACACCGTTCTGGGTGCATCTGACTCTACGACCGCTGGTGGATGATTCTGGACCACCAAATGAGGGTAGCGAGCCGGCTCCATTGGATACAGCCCTGTCGGATGCAAGAGGAGATTGGGGGGAGGATGAAGACGATGAAGACGACATGGTGGACACGCAGAAACCGGAGGATGAGCAGATGACATTCCTCGAGGCGATGGACGAGAACATTGATACAATCATGGATTTCGCACATGGGCTGCAGTTCCAGCGCCAATTCCGGGACCAGAGGATGCTTCAAGCATTGGAACAGGAGGGCACGTCATTCCTACGGTTGGCGAGAGCGTCTTGGGAAAGACAAGAGGTTGAGGTCAACACGAGGTCTGGCACCTTCGACGTGGGACAGATCAGCTGACAGTGCTATGTTCTACCATGCTAGGCCTGCAGGCTCCGACGGACGCAGTTAATGGTGCTGGCGAGGTCATGGAATAGGTGGAAAAGGTCTCAATTTACGTGTGTGGGACATGGTAGTTAAATAGCACAGACTTCAGACTTTGCACCGCACTTTCACCGTACCATATCTTATCTCATTTGTAAGCAATTGCCTTTTTAGATGTCATAGTGGGGGGAGGCGAAGGGGATTTGTGTCAGCTGGGCTGAGTCGCCAACACTTGTAAATGACACGTGCAACTCCCATTTATGGGCAAATTCACGAAACAAATGCACTAGATAATCAGCTGGGTATTTGAGCTCAATCACTTCTATGATATTGTCGAGTTGATGATGCATCAAGAATTCTGATATACTGTAGCAATCTGTATCACTGAAACGTAACGCATAACGGTCGCACTGTTTCGTTTCAGTTTTGCTGGGGTGTAACGGGTAACGGCGCCGCCGTTTCACGGTCAATACCGTTACTTCCAATACGCCAAAAAAAAATTCAATGTAATCAAAAAATACATTGAATTTGGACGTTTTTGCTGCACCTGGAGCTTCTATTCAGCCTTCATTCCTCCACAAGTTCGTCCCAACGACGTCCCTCATCTGTGTAAGCCCAAACATCCTCCGAATCATCATTAGCAACCAGTCCGTTGCCTTCCTTCACCTGAGTAACAACCATGGGGTGGTAGCCGATGTCGGATGCGCATTCACTGTAATACCCAATGAATCTTGAAGCACAGCATTCAGTCCGACATCGGAATCATTGTGCGAGTCGAAATCGGCGGCAGATTCATCCTCCCCATTGGTCGTGAGAACCTGCGCAAGATGTGTCGCGCTGCAGCGATTTGCAATCTCGGTTGCGAGCGCAGTGTCCTCACGAAGGAATTCCCGCAGTGCTTTTTCGGACTCTTTTCCGGTGAGACACTCGGCGGAAAGATTCCACTGAGTTCCGAGGACTTCGCACTTGCGCCAAGCCTGTACAAATCATCAGAGATGGTGCGAACAGGACACTTAAATACACTGGACCTGTTGACAATTTTTCGTCCTTCCGGGGTCTGGAAAAAGTCATAGAGTTTCACCAGGCCACGGACAGTAGCGTTACGAAGGACAGGAAGAGAAGTCGGGAATTTAATGTCTTTTGGAGCAACTCCCTTTGCCACCTGGGTCTGGAAAATATTGACCAAGTAATTGAGCGAATCCTGTTGTAAAATATGTTTAGAAACACGCTGAAGTCCAACATCAGCTGGCTGCAACAATCCTGTGCAGCCCCCAGGCACGAAGATCAAGATAATATAGGGGTAGTTGTCGAAAACGTGAGTGCGGAATTCTTCGCCGATGTGGACAGGGTAAATGTCGATGTAGACAACCGTTAGCTGATCGTCGTCGAGGTCTGGGCGGGATGCGAGGATGCGCAGGCGCCACGGCACGATTACATCGCGAATCCACTCCTGCATCGTTGAGAATGTCGAAAAATGACTACCATTTTTCTTGCTTTTGGCCGATGAGAAAATAAAACCTTGATCTATCGCGTCCTGGTACTGCTCCGCCTCCGCATTGGGTAATGAGCCCCTGGTTTTACCTGCCCAGACTGCTTGAATAGGGAGAAAGTCACCCCTCGGCGTCGATGCGAGCATACACCCGCTTTTCATCTTTAGCCACAACATCAACCTGTTTTGCGCCACGGTCATGGAAGGTATGACCGCTGGCTGGGAGAAGATAATTCCCCGCTTGATCTGCATTTATTACCAGCTGGCGAAAACGAAGTCAGAAGCCGATTAAAAAATTCGGTAAGGATCCGAACCTCAGGCAGAATTCCACCAGTCAACATTGCATAACGAAGCCGGAAGAATGTCCGCTTCAAGAGGACAGGTGCATCTGCTGGGATATGACGTGCTTGCCGTGTTGCCTTGCGTGGCGTCCAATCCATAACACTTGCGAAGAACGTCCGAACATACTTTTCCGAGACTTTGAATTTTGTGAGCAATTGCCGCTTGGCCTCTGTGATCTTCGCAATCAACAAACCCCGAGCGATTGAGACGTTGACAATGGCGCCGGAAGATCGAAGCCCCTGGAGTGTCTGTTTGACATTCTCTGTGATCTCGGGGAATGGTGTGAGAATTCCAGTCCGACCGGAAGCAGTGATGGCCTTGCCAGCGCTAATTCGTGCCAGCGTGTCTTCTGTCCACTTGTTCTCTCCTGTCACCCTCCACCTCGATATTGTCCCCTTCCCCAGGCTCTTGTACACGGCTGGATTCTTGCGCTGAAGGATTTTGACAGTTTGAGAGGGGCTCCAACCGGTGCGTGCCATCTCCTCCTCAATTGGGCCAAAAACAAATGGATGAAACCAGTTCGTGGTTGCCGCCCTTCTCTGGACTGCTCCGCCCCTCGTCCCATTCCGTCCCTGGCGCCAGCCCTGGGTCCCAGCGCGTGAAAGCTCCGGAACATTGATGTTCCGTACTTGAGCTGTGGCTGCAGTTTCTGCACCACGCATCAAGACAACATTCGTGTTATCATCGTCCGACAGATTAGCCTCCTTTTCCACCTCCTTCTCCATCCTCTTCTTCTCTCGGAAGCGTCTCTGTCTCTTGGCATTCAAGATGTGCTCCCTTTCGCGCTTGCTTTCCGCCTCTTGTTCCTTCCTTTGGAGAGTCTCAGCAGCGCTCTCGTGGTGAGCATCAGCAGCACTTTTGAGATGGGCCTCCTTGGCTCCTGGGAGCCACTTCTGCCAGCCCATCGTTGCCAGTGTGGCCTGAGTGTTGGAGACGAGGTTGATGTGCGATGTCGATGGGATAATGGTGCCTGGTACAAGGGTTTGCCTGGTGGTAAAGGTGGAGGGAGTGGAAATGGATGGTGGCATGTTGTCGTCACTGTCGAGTACAATTGATGCGTGGGTGCGAGTCTTCTTCGAAGGCGGCTGCTCCACTGACTCCTCCTCTCCAGATTCACGCTCTCGCACCTGCGATGCACTCGAGGGAACAGCGGCACCGCTGTCCTTCGCTGCTTGAATCAGCCTGTTGATCCAGGCCTCCTCGAAGCTAACCCTCTTGCTCGCAGACATCCGCTTGACAGCCCCCTTCAAAAAAGGACCAAGTGCCGCAACCCGCGCGCCTCTTTCCTTAAACCTCACCACAGCGCCCATCTTCCAGGTCCCGAATGATATTTCCAAGGCCCTCCCCGCCTCCGGAAAGACTGATCCAGCGTCGGCAACACGGTCCTCATCCAGATAGAATCGGTATGTCGAATCTTCGTGCTCAAGTGGAAGAGAAAGTGGCAGATGCTTAAGGAGCTTTTGAAGGTACTCTACTCGAGCTACAAGAGCCTGTGGAGGACCCGTTGACGGTCTATTCGTTGTAGGAGCCATGCAGAGTAGACTTGGAGTAGACAGCAAAAAAAAATTGATAAAAATCCGGCCCGTTTCACTATTTTGGAAATGTAACGCGTAACGGTCCCAGTGTTTCTTGCTTCACTGCGACCGTTTCAGTAACGGTCTGAAAAGTGTTTCAGTCATACAGATTGCTACAGTATGCTATGAACAGAATGTAGTTATCGTTTTAAGTGGGACCTTCATCCCATCAGAGATATATTCTCATGCATCGTTCTGACATTGCAGCGATAACTCAATTCTTAGTATCTCAGGAATTGGGCGGGTTTAAACGATCTCAGGAAATACATCTAGTGATTCATAGAAGGGATTGAGCTCAAATAGCCAGCTGATTATCTGGTGCATTTGTTCCCGAGTTGCACGTGACGTTTACAAGGTAACATGACAGAACGGCGGGTTTATGATTAGATCAGCTGGGTATTATCTGCCAGTGGCTGTACGGTTATCTGCCATGGCTGCCTGTACCTTCATAACCTAGCCCTCTAATTTCGTAAAAATAATAATTTAGACTCACAAACGAATATAAAAACGATCTGCCTGTTCAGATTGTTTGGGTATGTCCAGTACGACTCGAGATTCGGGGATGGCAGATAATTTGCGTGACTGGCAGATAATCCGTCACGTCACACTTATACTTGCCTCGACACCGTCCTCAAGCTACTGGTCTTCATGTGTCACCAAAGTTGCGAGCGCACATGTTCTATATCCCATTCTGTTGTGTTTGGCACTGCAGGTCACACAAATGGCTGGGAAATAGTGTCCAGATCACCGGGATGAAATTCAGCCCAGGTTGGCTCAATTCAGGCCAGAATCCAGCAACACTTTACCACACCCACATGGCCAATATTCTTGTTGAAGCTTTCCAGCTATTTCTCTCTAAATTTCTACTCTCCACACGCAGATGTCGTCGACAAGTTTGCGGGACAGAATTACTTGCACCCCCATGTCACGGCAACCAACCGATAGCCTCCCAGGATTTAACTGCGGCAACGATTGATCTGGTGTGCCAAACGGGTCAAATCTTCTCTGTTATCACACTTGACGATGGCCAAGAAATGCCAGATTTCAATTCTATGGGGCTCGCCAATTCCCATCCCTGAATTGCCCAATACTTGTGGTCCAACCTTCGAACTCTCATTAGCAGGGTTTCCCCGAGGCAAGTGTGACCGCTACACTTGAATCACAGACACGTCATGACAAGCGCGGGCCATCGCTTGATCAGGTATTTGCTGTCCATTTTTTCGGAGTAAAATATTCTGACCTTTGTTTCAAACAATTTCAACCTCAGAATCCAGACTCAGACCGACACCCCGCACTCAATAACCCCGCCATAAGTGATCCCAACATCGAGTCTGCAAACGAGGTGTCGAGTCGTACCTGAAGACAAGTGCAAAAATAAAATGTGTACCTGCTGGCGGTGTCACCAAAGTACGTGTCCAAGAAATAAGATTTTTTTCAGGTGTCCTGCCCATGAAAGGTGCCATACAAACGGTGCCAACGTCCTGGTTGCAGAGGGATTGTGGAGGGAATAAGTGCACATATGAGCAACGTGGATGAGTCTAGGCAGCAGCTTTCTAGCATATGTATTAGTTCGAACATGTAAATGTGCCTTCTGAAACCTTCTTAGTACCACAGCAATGGTGCGAGTCTGAATCCGACAATCTCCTTTTTTTCTCTATCTCTTTCCTTTTTTGATTTCTTTTTTGTGTTTCCTTCTTCGGACACCCAGTACAATGGAAAAAAAACCGAACGGCGTCCTCGCCAAACGTTCCCACGACCACCCACCCCCCCCCCCCCCCCCCCCCCCCCAGAAAAGGAAAGTATTTGGCTAGGGCAAATACCGGCCATCAATTCGGCGCCTCTGCATCACTTCCCTCTCCCACTGGAAACCCCAGAGGTTCTATGTAGGCCTACATAGGCCGCATAGGCTCCATAGCCGCGTACAACGTAGGGACCCCCCAATTCTATGTAGAACTACATAGTGACTATGTTCTGTATCGCGTTCGCTCGACGTGTCGACCATCGGGCCCAACTCACCTTGTTTCGCGTTTTTCACGCATTAAACCCTGCAATCAGTATGGAGCATTAAGCCTGTACATACTGTACATTCACTGCCAGCAAATAATGCACATATTGAAGATGCTCTTTCTTGGAATGTCTCACATGCGTCGCGCGCCGAAAACGAGAACGAGTCACCACTTCTTGAGAGGAGATGCTAGAGTCGGGATGCGGCAGGTTTTACGCCCCAGATGCTCCCAATACATCAATCATGGCTTTGATATGGGTCCATCGCCCATGTCATCCCATTGAATGACCGACCAACAACGACATCGGGTAGTACTACTGATACCGCTCAATCTGATGTTTTTGGTCCGTAATACAACCTTGTGCCTGGAATTCCGTGCTGAAGGAAGTGTATTTCGACCATCCGAGGTCGAAATCCACCTCCGTCATGGGAGAGGATGCCCAGCGCGCTCTCCAGGCGCTATTGTGTGGAGCATTGAAGCTGAAGTTTGCCGGAGGCTGCCGCTTTTGACCCGATCATGCGCCGAGTGATCTCGCGTGGCTTTGATGGATGCGTGTACCATTAATGTCCTGTGACATAACCTTTCTGTCCTGGAGTATCCTTTTGTGTCACCTCTGACAGGCCCTCTTGTCAACCCGAGTTCCTGTTTATGTCCCCCGATCGTAACTTTTATGTCCCCCAGAATACGTATTATGGCCCCATTTCCAAACTATATCTGTCATTTTGACAACAATATTATGTCCATCAGTTATCATCTTTCGGCCCACCCATGCTCACTTTCTGGTCCTCTCACTAACAGCTTTCTGTCTTCACGACATCACATTGTTGTCTTGGCATCAACCCCTTTTGGTCCGGCCATCAACCCCTTTTGGTCCGGCCATCAGATCTTTTCGGTCCAGCTGCCCAACCTTTTGGGTCCAGACTTTATGTATCTCCACAACCACTGGGCCGATTTCCTTGAACTTCAGGAGGATTATGATCGTACAGATCAGTATTGTTCAGCAAAAATAGAGGAATGGTCAATATTGCAGTATTTCCTTCAATATTGGCCCTTTCTCTATTTCTCTTCACTTCGGTGTTCATTGTCCTATTAAAATGTATGGGAATGACTATTCAAACTTCGAGCACATTATTATTCCAGTTCAAGTGCTTTTGTGGGGGATAAATATGGCAGTCCAAATGCACATTTAATATTTCCCTATATATATATTTCAACTTTTCGAGTTTCCGCTATCTAAACCAGTCCTTTGAGCCATTTCCCACTACTTTTAAGTCCTAAGAATGTTCAATATATGTAGCAGGAAAAAGCAAGATTTCCGCTAAATACATTCGGAGTTTCTGCTACTAATATAGCTGTTCGGCTAGCTTCCGCTACTATTTTTGGATGCCTTCACTTCCACTGCTTATACATTCACCCAACCTCATTTTTGAAATCCCGTTTTGAATGTTTTGAATGTGCAAGTAAGACTGGACTCGGATTCTTGCTCGGATTGGACTTGGAGAGTGGTCATTTTGTGACCACTGATAGGTTGTGACTGCCGCTGCCCTAATGTTGCTGCAGTCAGGTTCTGAACTGCTGGCGAATCTGAACTGGACCCAAGGTCCAGTTTGGGGTTCGGAAATGTTGAAAAAGTGCTGAACCTGCTTGAAGCTGAACTGGACCCGAGGGTATAAATGGAGAAAAAGTGCACCTATTGGAGCATTTTTTCTCTCCAGTGAATAGATGTTATGCTTCCCAGACCATCTAAATCCCCACTATGTGTGTTTGTAGGCTTGCAGACAGTCTGGAGGATGATCAATCCAAAGCCCACAATGCATGCTGCATCTAAGTCTCGTCCCTCATTGTTCTCACTCTCGGCCCACGTCATAGCCGTTGTTGACTCTGGCCCTTGCCCTTGCTGTCTCTGCTCTCTTGAGTCTCTTGAGTCCTCGTTGTCTCAGGCTCATAGTCCCTCATCGACACTTGAGCAGCAAGCACTGAGCGTTGCTTGAACACCTTATGCACACACCCTCCTTCCGCCGTGTTGCCGCTTACCTAGATTTTAGGTTTAGCTTACGCTTGGACGGTCAGCAGTCATATCAACATGGAGGCGGAAATTTCAAAACAAAAATCTAATTATGCATGTAATCCAAGTCGCAGGTGGCCATCACCCAGAGCTTATATTCCTGTTGTCGATGGACTCGTACAATGCATTGGTTACCGATTTCCAGTGAGGAAGAGTTGAGTTCTTGGTAGATGGATCTACTTGGGTACATGTGAGAAATGAAAAGGGCCAACAAGAGAAGTGAATAAAAGGAAAATCAGGAACACAGGAAAGAGAGCACTACCTGAAATAAGAGATCAATGGAAGGAAATGCAAGGACATATTTCTGAAACACAAGGGCCATGCCGATTTTGAATCCACGAGTCTGGAAATATTTTAGCACTGACACAACACTGGACTGTTGGATCTGACATACTTTTTTGTCCACTTTCATAACAGAGGACTCCCAGCAATCTCTTGGATAGAACTGAACTGATGTATGGGTAAGATATTGAACCTATGAGGCATGTTAGACATGATACACATTTAGCAATTTAATTGAGAACATACCATGAGAAGAATTGAATTGAAGTGGAGAATCAGGGCACGGTGGGTGTACGTGATTTTTTCGAGCACCAGAGTCTCAAGAAGAGGTGGATTGGGTTTTTCTGAAGTGGGTTTGAAAGTCGGAGGATAGAGTGATGTCTGGTGGCTTCTCTGTCCACACTGGACAGAGGAAGATGGAGTCAAGACATGGGGAAGACCCTCTTTAACTGACGCCGGAGCGCCTGCCGTGGCTGCTTCACTATCTGTCGCATCTACAACAATACACTCCAGTTTGAATGTCTCTCCATTGGCCTTGGCGGTTTCAAAGCCCTTCTGCGTGCTTTTCCCAGATGCTGTAGTTTCTCGGCCTTTGGGCATAGTTTGTATGGAGCAGACAGCAGAATTCTAAGAAAAGAGGCTAGATGACAGGTGGCTAAACAAGTAGCACTTGGTCACTGTGAAGAGTGAGGGAGGAAGCCAGGTGCGACGAATGATCAATCCGAACCAGATGATGTGTCGTCATGTGACCGTGATCGTGCTTGGCAAAGCTTGGCGCACCCAATGATTGTCTCAGCAAAGACCGAAAGTGGCCCCGAAGCTATTGTTTGTTAATTTCACTGGAAAGTAGACCACAATGCAGTCAGGCTGCACTGCAACTTGAAAGAATTTGGCCCACAGGTTGAGGAGATCCATAAACTCTGGACAGAAAAGTATTGATGGCAGGACCAAAAACGGTTGATGGGCGGACAACAAATGCTTGATTGCGGATCAGGAAATCAATGTCATGGGGACACTACAATGGCAAGCGCACGGGCTGACCCAGGTCTGTCTCATTCTACACCGCCAACGGTTGCACACGTGGCCGACAGGTGTGCACAACATGTGCACTACATGACGGCGGCTTGTGGCGGCCAGCCTTCTGACGACTGGTTTCCAGGCCGAGTCTCCTATGGGTCCAGCATGGAGCCAGGTTAGTCTGGTAGCCAACTGGCCATCGAAGCTGGGTGATGGCTGAGTAGGTGACTGGCAATGGGAATACATATATTGTAATATAATTTGATTTTTCCCGGAATATTATAATAGCTCGAACAAAATCCATTGATTTATATGTCAGGCTAGGCTACATCTACGTCAGGCTCATGCTCGGGCTGAGCTGATGTCGCAGCATCAGTAGCCCCCGCTTCAATGAGATCGTCAACTTCCTTCTGGAAGGTATCCACATCCTCGTCCAGCTCGTAGTCTTTCACGCCGTTGGTCGTCTGGTCCTGTGTTAGGATGTGGCGGAATGCCCTTTACAAGGATGTGTTAAAGTCGACACGATTAACAGACAAAAGAATAGACGTACTTGATGAATTTTTTTTTGTCCCCGTCCGCTTGCTTCCGAATCTGGGAGAGATTTGAGTCCAGCTTATCCCAGAATTTGGGGCCCGACTCAAGGAGATACACCTTACGCTAAGAGGATTGAGAGGACGACACATATGATAAATGAGCACTTACCATGAGCGCGACACGAGCGCAGAGGAGAACATTGACTGTGCACTGAGTGCCATCAACGAACACTTGCGTGAGGTTAAATATATTTTGTTGTTTGGGGCCTGGCGCATATTTCTTATCGCTCTTTTCGATCTTGAGACTATATCCGATCTACATGGGGAGCAATGAGACATTGGCAAGCAGAATGATAAGAGACATGCCGCTTTCTTGAATTTGGCTCGCTTTTGGGTGAGCGCATCCTGCGCAGCTGCTACAACTTTAGCCCAGTCGGCAGGATTGTGCTCAATACCAGCGGGTAGGTCAAAGCGGTGTTTCTTGAGGATAGCCTTCGAGAACGAATGTTAGCACATAAAAACGTGATTGGAAAACGAAGATATACCAGTAAAATATTGGTGGGATTGGCTCCTTTGTACGTACTGATTTTACTTGACAGCAAAACGGCAGCAGCATAGTTGGAGATGTTTTTCTAGATAATAGTATACATGTCAGTTCATATTTTGTAACAATACATCAAATTGTACCTCGAGGCTGGCAGAAACCTCGTATGGTGCCGTCGCGATCACAATTTGATTGATCAAGTTGTCGACATGGAGGAGGTTGACGAAGAGCTTGGCTTCGCGAAGAGAAGCCGGGTCCTGGAATGGATATCAAGATCATGAAGCGGTAAAGAGGAAGATACTGACCTTGAGAAAGGTATCCAGCTCTGTCTTTTGTTCACTGCGAAGTCGTTTCTTTTCCGCGTATCGCTTGGCGGCCACAGCAACATTTTGATTGATGGTCCCAGTGGAAGCAGCGACACTGGTGATACTGGGATCATCCTCGTTCTCGGAGTCGTTGTTGAGCATAGCAGTGTGGGACCTCTTCTCACCAGCAGGGGGTACAAGCGGAGAGCTCTGAGCCATTGCATCATAGACATCGCTAAGAGGATCGTCACTGCCTCTGAGAGGAGTACTTGCACGGGAAGACATTCTGGGGCGAGTGAAATAAAGGAGACCTTGTCAATATATATATATGCGCCCGAGTCTTGATAGGGTCCCAATCAATTGTTGCGATGTAGACACACGATTGCTGTGATCCAGGTGCCGACAGGGGCGACATCGGAAATGGTGGCGTCGGGTATCATCTGCTTCAGTATATGCAGTCCGGGACAGAGCAGCCGACCCTTCTTGCCAAATGCCACCAAAGGGAAATGCAAGTATTATTCGAGATGAAGGTGCGACCATCCTGAATATCACCTTGGGGGTCCAACGAGCTCAAAAGACCTGCAGACTTCAGGTACAATCAGGATAGGTCTCAGATTCAATGCAAAGTCTGTGCCTCAGGCATTCCAATTGAGAGTCGGACCTGGATTGCGCCACGAAGCGCCAAGAAGCATTTGGTTTCAGATGACCACTTGAAGGCGGTGGAGCAGGTTGAGGAGGCGAATAGAAAGGTGGAGGAGCTTTCCAGGGAAAGGAGAGCTGATTCTGCAACCAAGGAACTTCGAGACATCCGGTTTGCTGCTGTGCAAGATCTGAGAGGACCAGTTGCAAGTGGGTCTTCAGGTAAGATAAGTGCAGCTGAAGCGGAAATGTGGGAGGACTATGCACTGAATGGGGCAGATTTCGATGCTGGGGAGGAGCCAGAGGATCCAAATGTTCGCCAAGCGCAATTGAGCAAAGAGGCAGATTCTTTTGGGCTGTGGAATCCTGAAGACGTGGCGAGAAAGCTGGGTTTTGGAGACGACGACTTAGTGGGGGAGGTGCTTGCAGAGGACGAAGAAGACGATTTCCTGGGGGAGATTATGCGAAATGCTGGTGAGTCGACGTTCATCGATGAGGCAATTTGCGCAATCTGCGTTGATATACTGTCACATGACATGACGTGTGACATTGCCGGCGCTAAAAAGGGTGGTTGCTTCCTGTCGTTCTCTTTTGGAGAAGCTGGCGGGTGGAACAATATCCTACATCCATTTGAATGAATTCTTGTTCATATATGTTGTGATTAATTCACTCCACCAGGCCTGGAAGATCCAGAACCCGTTGAAATTCAAGGCGGTCAGCAAACAAGCAATTCAAGTTCTTCCTCCAGTGAATGGTTTCCTTATCCATCCAAGATGGTAAGTTGTTTTCTCATAGCAAAGGGCTAACCTGAGACATTGCTTAGATGTTTTTACTTGACACCTTGGACAATCTCCCGAGACTTCGCATCTCAAACTCACTGATGCGTGTATTTCTCTGGGTTTTGAAAGAAGCCAAGTGCAAGGATGTCCCGTCCTTTGACAAGCTCTGTCGCATTCAGAAAAAAATTCGCTCAGAGTGCGGAATACCGACTATTCCATGTATCTCAGTGCAAGGCAACGTCTTTTTCATGAATGACCCGAAGGCCATCATTGCAAAGGTAAAGTAAAAATTCTTTCATTATATGTACGGTCAAATTGAATCAGTCAAGGACTGGGCAAACCCTACCACGCGTAAATTGATCCATCTGTATCCTGAGATCCCAGAGGATGGCATTATTCGCGAGATCTGGCATGCTCAAAAATGGCGCAAAAATATGAACCTCGACATTCTGAGCCCCATGTATGATGCCGGAGCAACACATTACTACGTTAATGAGGTTTCACTTCTCAAAACTGGAAATTTTGTTGTTCCCATCCGATGGGTCTTGTTCCGTGGCAGGGTCTATGCCAATGCATTTTCTATCATCTTCAATGACGAGGTCTGTGGCACTTTGACTATCAAGTCATTGTCAGGCTCAAATGTTTAGAACGAGGCAACCATTATTGATGATAAAACGACACTCATTTGTGTGAACGATTTGGTACAAAATTACTTTGATCTTCAGCAGGCTGGTAAGGTGCCGAGATGGTCTGGTGCGTTGTCAATTATCATTGTCTGCTCCATTTCTGACTGATCTATAGCCACAACAATTGAAGCTGGACAGCCAGCTCGTATGCCAAACCCTAAACGACTCATTGCCCAGGGTGATCCATTATATTCGAGTTTTGTTGATTATTTCGGTGATGACGTTTCGGGAAATCGTACAAAGTCCTGGAATAAGCACTGGAACGCATACATGACACACAGAAATCTACCTCGAAAGCTCCTTCAGCAGGAGTTTCATGTCCACTTCATATCTACGTCTCCGAATGCAGGCATTTCAGAACAGTTCAGAGAGTTCAAGGCCTCGGTGGAGTAACCCTTCTTTCCTGCATATTGTTTCTTAATTTTTGCTGACCACAAGTTGTATTAGGGAAACTCATACAGAACCAGTTCAAGTCCAAGATGAAACAGGCAACACTACACGTTTCTGCATCCATGTTAATGCTGGACCTTCGGATAACCCCATGCAGAGCGAAGTCTCAGCCCATATTGGTGGAAAAGGTAATCATTTCTGCCGCAAATGCGAGGTGGGGGGTACGCAGAAGGAGAAGGCCACCGATGAAGGGTATCATGCATTATTTGAGGTATCAGAGCACATTTCTGAGGCGAAAACATCATTCACAGTCCTCATATAGGCTGGGCTTCCACGAACCAAGGAGCGAATCCTCGACGAACTTGAGAAGCAGGTCAAACTTGCATGCTTAGGGGTACCCAAGCATGTCAAGGACCTACAGACTCAAACGGGGATCAAGGATATGTATACACAATATTGGATTGACCAACTGCTCTTACGTTTTAAGGAGCACAAAATCATGGAGCCCAATCGCTCTGATCGTGATATTCAGGAGGAACTTGTCCAATGGACCCTTGATAATCGTGACAAGATTTACAGTGCCTTCCTAACCATGAAAGGTCCTGATTTTGTCGCATTCAAAGTCATTTGCTGCTAAAATAATTACAGGTTTTGATCCAACGAAAGATACACCTGTCGAAATTCTCCACACAATATTGCTTGGTATTGTCAAATATATTTGGCATATCTCACATACAGCATGGACCCCAGAGCAGAAGCAGACATATTATTTTCGACTTCAATCAACTGCGACTGATGGCCTCTCCATCCATGTGATCCGTGCAAATTACATCATGCAATATGCTGGCTCCCTCATTGGCCGTCAATTCAAAACCCTCGCTCAAACAAATGTCTTCCATGTTTATGGCCTCGTAACAGAGCACCAATTTATGGCTTGGAAGGCCACTGGCGAGCTGGCGGCACTCCTATGGTTCCCAGAGATCCGGAATCTTGCAGAATATCGTGAATTTAATTATCTTCTCTCTTTGCTTTGCTTTTGCAACTCATACCTTTTTTAGCAAGATCTTCAAGTTGCGGTTGCAAATGTGCTTGATGTTTTCGCAATGATTGATCCCTCAAAAATCATTTCAAAGATCAAGTACCATCTACTGGCCCATATCGATGAGGATGTTGTTGAGTTTGGTCCTCTCATTGGTGTGGCCACAGAGATCTTCGAGTGCTTCAATGCGATCTTTCGCTTTTGTTCTATCCTCTCAAACCATCTTGCCCCCAGTCGTGACATTGCCATTCAACTCAGAGATCAAGAGGGCCTTAAACACCGCCTGACGGGTGGGTGGTGGGTCACTGGTGACAATAAATGGCAGAGGGCTGGCTCAGGTGTTCAGCATTTTATGGCAGCTCACCCAGTTCTTCAGCGGCTTCTCGGATGGAGTGAAAGCAAGCCGCTAAAGCATGGTATTATCCTAACGAATCATTTATTCAATTATTATTGACACAATATCTTCACAAGGGGTGGTAAAACTGGTGGCCCTAAAGCGGGGGAAAACAGTGCGGGCTAACTATAAGCTCAAGGCCATGAGTGCTGCCCGTGCATTGAACTTTGGGATGTATTCTTCCGAATCAACATGGGAAAAATGTCTCCATGTGATCAGTGAGTCGCTTGACGAATGCTTTGTTGGGTCATGGGTATTTGCCCTGTCTGGGATCGATGAGGTGAGCCTCTTTGCTGGATTATATTTCAAAGCTTAAAATGGTGTATGGCAGACTTCTACAATCTCGGGGCATATCTCCGATATTCTGGTTGACACCACAGGAAATGTTGTTGTTGTTGTTGAACTCTTCCAAGTTCTTTCCACTCGAGACAAATTGTATGGAATGCCAGTCCTGGTTCGTCGAGACTCAGAGATAACATTCTCCATTGTTCCAGCAAAGGTGGTCCTTTTCACCGTTCTATATCTCTAGCACAAATATTGATATTTTTTTGGGGGGGAACAGAGCCTCAGATTCAAATTCAATGTTCAGCACGACTGCTACACTGCCAAATGCGAAGCTACAGGCTAACGTTCTCGGATCCAAGAACATGTTGAATCTGACCAAACCGAGAATTTCATTGTGCATAACTCCCTAGACCGATTTATTATCAACTCCCATGCATTCCACAATGCACATCTCCTCCGTGCCACACTTCCCCGAGATCTTCTTGCCCCCATCCCACTGTTTGATGACGGCAGAACGAAACACGACAAACTAGCAGCGACACTTCGTGCCAAGAGGGACACCAAGCTTGCAAGTCGGCAAGCAGCAGCTGCACAAAAGAAGAGGAAGCAGCCCGAGCCTATCTCCGATGATGACGATGACGACGACAACATGGAGAACTCACGCAGGCAAAGCAAGCCCCAAAAGCGAGCAAAAAAAAAAACATCTGCGAGGCCACAGCACACCCCAACAGCGCAAGTGCCAGAGGATAATCTGGTTGCTGGACGCAGGAAAAGAACAATCATTCGGAGCTCATGGGCACTAGCATTAGAGGCTGCTGAAAGTGACGAGGAGATGGGATATTCGGACTCAGAAGACAACTTGTACAATTCAGGTGATAATTATTCAGATTAATATTATCAAATGGGTCCAGGATATTGAATGGTGTGGCAACCACATATACACCCAGGTGTCGGAAGCCTGACAACCCAGCTGAAATATACAGCTGGCTACCAGCCGATGACTAGCTGGGACCAGGAGCACGTCCAGCCATACACTACATGACCCTGCCATGTGGAGGCAACATACAGGTACTTTGGCGGTGTAATCACCCTGGCACATCACTCACTTACCTGTAGGCTGTGGGGTGGTCTAACAATCACAGCTTGAGGGTACACTGGAGTCTATGTGCTAAATATGTCGCTCCACCATTCATAGGCTGAAGTCAGAATATATTTCATGGGGAATGTTGTGTTTGAGACAAGCTACAGAATTAACACAGATAGTGGGATCTGCACCTACCTGAAATTCTCCCCCAGAAGCAGCTTTGTTTATCCATACCCGAACCTGCCCACCCCAACACAGCCACAACCCAAAATGGGATTCCAGAGTCAGAAACTTCCGATAGACTCGTTTCAACTCACCTTTGGTTCAGCTGACCCCGACCGTATAGGAATCTGAGAAATTGAAACAAGATGAACCACACACCAAACACTAGAAACCCAATCAACAGAAATACCAGCTCACCAATCCAACTTTCCTCAGACCCCTCTGCTTCCGAAGCTCGATGCTCTCGTGCATCAACTTTCTAGCTGGTTTCAAGCTGGAAATTTACAAATGTTGTACGAAATCCTGCTTTTGCTATGCTGTCTCGCATAAAGATTTGGATACCTGTCCTCATTGTGATGAGCCTCGCCGGTGTTTGAACGGAAAACCACGCAAAAAGTTCACTTATATATAATTACATTCCCATCATTCCCCAACTTGTTGCTTTTGCTGCCAATTGAGATATGACAGAGAAGCACAAATATCGCGCAGAGTATCAGGAGCAGGATGGGATCACTCCCAATGTTTTCGATAGTTCGCATTATCGTTCTCTCCGAGGGAAGACTGTAGAGATTAATGGCCGGAGCTGCAAACACAAGTACTTCTCGGACCCTCGTGATGTCGCGTTAGGAGCTTCGTGGGACGGATTCTCCCCTTTTAAACATCGCAAAAAAAACAGAATGGCCTCTCATCCTTTATGACTACAATCTCCCCACTGATCTTCAGTTCCTTCTGGAGTATATCCTTGCATTGGGGGTCATCCCAGGCCCAAAGAAGCTGAAAGATTCTGACTCGTTTTTATATCCCTTGGCACAGGAATTGATTAAACTCACGCATGGTGTCCAGGCCTTCGACATGCTGTCAGGGAAGTTGTTCTCCACGCCTACCTCATCCTTGTCTTTGGCGATATCCCAGCAGTATCCATGTCTATGCGAATGAAGGACCATAATGGCATCTCGCCTTGCCGCATGTGCAAGATTATTGGGTTGCGTGTACCAGGCTCAAAGGCGACCACGCACTATATTCCATTGGATCGTTCTTGCCATCCAGATGTTAACGCGGACCCTACCGCTGTCCAGGCTTATGATCCTGAGAACCTACCGCTTCGTACCCATAACAAGATTGTCTCACAAGGATGTGAGGTCGAGGCTGCGGTGGCCACGGTGGAAGCTGAGAGGTTGGGAAAGCAGTACGGTGTAAAGGGTGTTCCACTGTTATCTTACCTTGGTTCCATCTCCTTTCCGCGATTGTTCCCCTCTGACTTTATGCACCTCATCTGGGAGAACCTCATCAAAAATCTAAGTGTTCTATGGATGGGCGCATTTAAATGGCTGGATGCAGGTCGAGAAGAGTATGAGCTGGTGAACACTGTGTGCGAGGCTATCACATCTCGTACCGCTCCAGCAGCAGATACTATTCCCTCAGTGTATGGCAGTTGGATCCCAAACATTGACAAGGATCATCCCAAGGTCTCTGCGGAAATGTGGTCTTTCTGGACCCTCTACCTGGGACCTGTCTTACTTCGCCGCTGTTTTGCTCATGAAAAATACTACCAACATTTCATCCAGCTTGTCCGACTCCTGAACATATGTCTGCAATTCAAAATCAGCAATGACAAAGTAGAGGAAATTCGGGTGGGATCTATTGACTGGGTGTGAGTATATGATGAGTAAGTCTTCCTCAATGTTAGTTTCATGTGGCTAATTTTTCTTTCACAGTTTATATTTCTAGCACAAGGTCGATAGACTATCTGTCTGTCCTCTGACCATTCACAGACTATTGCATATCATCCCTGGGATTAAATTCACAGGCCTGTGTGGTGCTATTGGGCATTTCCGACCGAGCGTTACTGTGGCAGTATTCAGCCTGGCATCTGTTGCCACAGATTTCGATGGGCCTCGATGTATTGACATGTGCTCAAGACTGCCCAGCTCGCTCAGATCAAGATGGTCTACGATGTCATCCAAGACCTGTCGCTCAGGGATCCTCCTGCTGAAGTTCAAGGGGCGTGCTCTGACCCTTCCTGTGAGTCTATTATGTTTATAATATCATCTGTGCACGTTGGCTGAATTATACCAATTCTCGAGATCCCTCCTGTGTTCTCCTACCTCCAGAATCACCATTGTGGCCACAACCAAACCAGATTGCGACCATCACAGCAGCACTGGCAACACGATGTGGGGCAACGATGGCACAGGTAAATGGTGCACTGAAATCAGTGGAGATCAAGGAATGGGTAAGGTGCAACATGTGGATTCAGATGAAGGTGGCAGGGGGAGGGGGGGGGGGGGGGGGGGAGGATCCAGGAAACTAGTTCAATGTCAAGATTGAGTTGGAGTACCCAAAAAATATGAAATCGATTTCAGATCTAGCTACCAGCAATCTGAGTTACCTCGCTAGGTCATGATTAATATTAAATGAATATCTCTCAGATGCATGTATATGGACATTCCTTTTTGGACTTTGGTGTTTCAAAGATTTCAGAATAGCAGCAGTTGACTGTCAAATGAACAAGGTTTGACCTGATGGGATGGATCTACAGATATCCCGTGAATCGTTTGTCAACTCAGAATGTGTGCCATCGAAGCTCAGCTCACAATATTAACGAAACGAAAATTCCTCATTTGGCTTTGGAAGTGAACAGGAAAATAGGGGAATGGCTTTGAGTATGAATAATGTCCCTGATTTTGAGAGCATAATATTGGCTTGGGAACATCTCCCACACACATATTTCTGTGTGAAAATATCAATGGCTCAAGATGTGCTTCGGTTTTGATGTTAACATGAGCACCGTTAACATCGAAATGGACACACATCACGAAAGCACCATCGAACGATCACCTGTTCAGTGGTTTTCGATGTTTCTGCTAGTTGCTTGCCTGTCAAGGCACGGAGAGAAGCACTGTAAGTCTTCTCCAGTAGGAGGCATGAATATCAACCCGATATATGTTGAACTGAGGATAGGTTGATTGCGTCCCCCATGGCCCCCTCGCGAAAGTAAACCATGCATAGGTTGAATTACATAGGCTGATACCCATCCTATGATATAGGTTAGTCGAAATCAGCCTACCATCAACCGATAATAGGTTGAAGTGTGATCATCAACCTAACACTTGTTGAAATTCAACCTGCTGTGGCTCCATAGTGCCTACAGATCGAGGTTGTTGTTGCGCATCAATGACACTTCTACATCGGGTCGGAAGTGGCAGCAGGACCCAGTGGGACCAAAGCTGACATAAATTATAATTTATATGAGGCCTCTGGCACTCATGGAGTCTACGAATGAGAGGTCTGGGCTAGGGGAGGGGAGCTACGACATGCCGATAAAGGGAGGACCGAACGATGAAGTCAGGACAGGGCCGGAATCACCGGGACCGAAAGAGGAAATCAGATGACATCATTCAGTTTTGCTTCGTTGTTATGTCTAGGCCATCGATATCACTGCAGGAGCCGTGGGCCAAATTCTGGTGGCTGCCGTTTGCCGCCGATGCCGGGATCTGGGTCTATATGGGTACCTAGACCCGACGTGCCGAATTGATCTAGACATAGTCGCCTAGGCCCGCCTAACTCCGTCTTCGCGCCAAGACACATAAATCGCCTAGCATCCAGCTGAACGTAGTGAAACGGTGGCAAAGTGCACTAGCGCAATTAGGTGTGAGCAGGCCTAAAGGAAACATCCGCTCTAATTTAAAGAACACTACAGGCCGGACGAGGGTAGGGCTGTGCGCCGTGCCCGTCGCGCCGGTTCGACGGGTTCCGTGCGACGGGTAACCGACCCGTTCCATCGGGCCCCAGAAAATTTTTTGACGGGATGGCAACGGGACGGTTTGAGAGGGCGACGGCCATCGAAATGACGGCCGTGACGGCAACGGGACGGCACGACAGGTGCATACAATTTAAGTCATAAAATGGGAGGTTTATTGGTTTAAAGGCGTGGAGATAGACACGCAAGTTCATTTAGAGTGAGATGAATCATATGTTATAGTGAGGGTGGGCTGCTTGAAGTAGGGCTGACCGGCAATCAACGGCGGCAATCTGCTCGCATATCACCTTCCTCTGCACGCACCTTTGCACCAACGTGTTTTGGACGCTTTCAACACCTTCAGACCCTAAACAGACAAGTGCCCAAGCGACCACTACTGTCTCCATTGAGCATTTTCACCCTACGGCATGAAAAGACTAACAATATCGAGTTGTAAAGGAGGTATTTTCCCGAAAGCAACACTCTACAGGTCCCTAACGCTTGTGCGGAGCTGCGAGCGACTACGACAACATCGCAAAAGCAAAAATGATTTCCTACAAGAAGCCGTCGCCTCCCGGCCGTCTGTGACGGCTGTCCTGTCGCCCGTCCCATTCCGTAGAGAGTCTTTGAATCTCGACGACGGGACGGAGACGGGACGGGTTTGCCCGTCGCCTAACCGTCGAAATGACGGCCGTGCCCGTCGACGGGACGGCGCACAGCCCTAGACGAGGGGAGGGTGACATACAGACATGCTCCGAATGTGGGCGGCTTGTGCGGCCAGCAGGCTGACACAGATATTGAAATGTGACAGTATATTGGAAGGGGTGATGAAGACAAAAATCTGAAGGAGAGATAGATTTGAAGGTATAGAATATCGGCAGGCGATGAATTGTTCAATCCGTACATACTTATGCGCATTGGTCAGTCAGTGTCAGCTCTGAGCTTGCATGAGCACAGGGTGAATTTTCCCATCACTTTAATTGATTGCACCAAAGTTGGACCATCGCGCTGAAAATTTTCAGGCGAGTGGTGGAGACAACGGGGTGATCTAATCTGATAGACAAATCTCGGTTTGAACCTCGCACCTTATCAGACAGCGACCGAGTTTGAGTCAGACCGTCTGATGTCCAACAACTTTAAAATGTTGACAAGTCGCAGTTGCAAGGTGATCCCCCTCCCCGCTCGCACAATGGGCCAATCTTTCGACGAAACAACACCCAGTCTATTGAATGGATCCCTCAACAAGAAGTTTTCTGGGTCGCCACAGCTCCACTGGCTACAGATGGGCATGTCAACTTGTCTCCCTAGGGCGGCGAAGGTGCGAGACAATTGGAATATCCATCCGTTTCTTGATCTTTGGAAATATAAGGGATGTTCCACATTGTCAATTCTCGTCAGGTGTGGTACGAAGACCTGAGTGGGAGTGGTAAGTGCAATCACGCAACATTCCTTTTCCGGTTGATGTTCATCTATCAAGGTGTCGAGACAATCTCGCACTTGCGCGAGAACAGGCGCATTACTGTGCTTTCAATGCTTTCAAAGGCCTCCCCGTATCACAAGACTCCATGGAACTGGTACACGCTCTCAAAATATTATTTTATCAACCGTTTTGATGAGGATGGGCCGCTGCACCAGGCACTGTTTACGAGTTTGGCACCCTTGAGTACAGCACCTACATCCAGGAAAGTGCGCGGAACCCTGGCTCTCGTGCGGTTATCCTCATCGATGTACACAAGGTCAGCATGGGACGTTTGCATATTTCTCCAGCCGTATTACATTTATTCTTGAGGTCGGTCATGTGGTTACGGTATTCCCTTCTACGAATTCAAAGCCTCTGCACTGGGGCTCCAGAACTTGTTAGCCAAGACAGAAGCTCCCGGCGCACAGCTCGGCTTGAGGCAATTTTGGACAACCTATAACTTGAAGAGTATTGATAGGCTGACCGGCCTAATAACAGCTCCATTCACCTCCGGTGCCTTCCAGTCCACGCTGAAAGTATACAAGGCAGACAGGAATTTTGAAAAAGACGGAGCATCGGTTTGAATTAGGTCGGGTGAACCTCTTGGTTGCATTTTCCATGGGTCTTCTTGCGGCGGCTCTCTATGTCCGCTTATCCCAATCCATTACAGTACCTTGAGTCTTTGGCAGTCACTTGTAGTATCGCCTTCCCGTTGCATTTAAGTTTATTGCCCAATTAATACACACAGTCCTCTCTCTTTGCCCTCAGCCTCTGAGTGCATACTAAGCCGTAGCGTATTTTTTACTGTGGCATGTTCAACGTACTCCAAATCTGACCTCTCTCCTGACAGACCCTCTGCATATCTTCCCCCGCAAGCGGCCGCGTTTCTACCTGCTCTCGTCTACTATTTCTCATGTCCAGACTTTTGCATTCGAGCCGTGACACAGCTCTTCGTGCCACATTCATTTTGTTCCAGGGCTTTCTGCAACTAACCTCTATCTTTGGCCACATCGTTCGAATTGGCTTTCCCCGCGAAGCCTTCTTCTCGTTGATTATCAGACTGCAGTCATTATCACCAAGACCACAACTTTTTATCTGATTGTACTACTACAATTAATTAGCAGGCGTGTTGAGTTCAGTGCTTTCAAGATTCAAAGATATAGAACATTGGATCCACAGGTGTTGGGCATTCAAGTCGAAGAAAAAACAAAAGCAGGATTCTAGTAGAAGAGGCGGAAAGGTTGCGGAAAGGAATTTGTCGGAGTGCATCATATGATGAACAGGAAATCATCGGTTGAAACAAATTGGGCTTCTGATGGCGTGTAACGCGAAGGTCAATCCCGTGTGACATGCCCGGTCAGTGCATGGCCGCGCAGCCGCAACCGCGTCAGTGTGCGGCACACCTCAAAATCTCTGGGCAAGACCTTCGGTGACAACTTTAAAATATCGACAAGTCGCAATTGCAACGCGTTACCCCCGCTCGCACGTACGATGGGCAAATCGTTCGACGAATTAACCCCAAGTCTGTCTACCTTCATCCTCAAACAAGCAGTTTTCTGGGTCGCCACAGCCCCACTGACCGCAGATGGGCACGTCAATTTGTCTCCCAAGGGTGGCGAAGGTGAGAGACAACGGGAATCTTTGTCCGCTTCCTTATCTGTGGAGATTCCAGGCATGTTCCACATTGTCAATCCCCGTCAGGTGTGGTACGAAGACCTGACTGGTAGTGGTAAGTGTGGCAATGCAACTCACCGTTTCCCGTTGACGAGCCTCTATCAAGGCATCGAAACAATCTCGCACTTGCGCGAGAACAGGCGCATCACCATACTTTTCAATGCTTTCGAAGGCCCTCCCCGTATCGTAAGACTCTATGGACAAGGTATACGCTCACGAAATATTATTTTTACAAACCGTGACGGGCCCCGACACTAGGCACTGTTTTCGAGTTTGGTACCCCGAGTACGACAACTACGTCCGGGAAACTCGCGGAGCCCCGGCTCTCGTGCGGTTATCCTTATTGATGTGCACAGAGTCAGCACGGTACGTTTGCATATTTCTCCACCCGTATAAAGTAGATCTCATCCTCGATATCAGTCATGCGGCTTCGGTGTCCCTTTCTACGACTTCAAGGCCACCGCACTAAGATGTCGAACTTGGGTACCATGGTGGAAGTGTTTGGTTTGAGGCAATTCTGGACAACTTTTAACCTGAAGAGTATTGACGGGGCTGACCGGTCTAACAACTGCTCCATTCGCCTCCAAGAAATTCCAGTCTACGCCGAAGGTCTCCAAGCCAGACAAGAAAAGACGGAGACTCGATTTGAAGTAGGTCGCATAGACCTCGTGGTTGCATTTTCTTTGGGCATTCTTTTGGCGGCTCTCTATGTCCGCTTATCGCAATCCCAGCACAGTATCTTGAACCTTTGGTAGTGTTGCCTTCACGCTACATTTGCAGTTATCGGTAATACATACTTCTCTTGTCCTCTGCCTCTGAATATTAAAACGAATTTGGGTTAGTACTACATAAACACAACAGCTATGTATAAAGTATAGCAAACGAGTGGATGGTTTCAGTAGTCCAAGAAAATCCGTTAACGAGTCCGCTGCGGCCACCGCCTACTGCGCCGCCTTGATCAGATCTGCCGCCTTCTCCGCCACGCCATACAATGTCGAGCTCAAGTGGCGCACTGACTTGCAACGGCATGTGAAGCATCGACCACGCGGACGTTGGAGGTGTCATAGACGATCAACTGTGCGTCAACGACGCCTTGAAACAGAATGGAGATTAGCTAACAGAAAACCCCCTGAGTAGCCAGCGTACCTCCGAGGGAGCGCTTCATCATCGCAGCAGTGCCAATCGGGTGCGCGACCGACGCGAACCATTCTTGATCCAAGTCTGCCACGCAGCGTCGGTGCCGCGCTGCGCGTTGTCGGGGACACTACTGCCCGGAATCGTTTCGCCGGATGATAAAGAGCTGCGTTACTCTGTTGAGATTGATGCGGAAAAGTGACAGGAAGATGTACTGACCTGAGCGGTGGGCTCGTGAGGATCCGCCGGGAGAGCCGCGCGCCGGCGACCTGCACGTCCAGATCAAAGCTGACGCTGAAGTAGTTGACTTTGATGGTCGGGTACGTGAACGGGTCGGTGGACTACGAGAAGATAAATAAAATAGAGGTTATGAGAGGGAGCGGGATGGGTGTACCCTGATTTTTTACGCTGCCTCGGCTGAACGGAAGCATTGCCACATGTCGATACCGAGGTCACTCAGCCACGAAGTCAGTCAAACACGAAGCAAAATAAATAAATAGAGAAACACTCACTCGGGGAAACCGGTATCGTAGAACAGTTCAACGACTGGGGCTACAAATATTCGTGTGTATTCCGCTCCGTTGAACTGGAGGATCAAGGGCGGCCACTTACCATTATTGTTTATGATGAGATTAGCTTGGACTTGGTAGATCTGCTGCAGAGCATCCGCAGACAGAGCATTGCCCGCTTGGGACGTGGCCCAGGTCGCCAGGGATGACTGGATCTGGGACACCTTGGCGCTGGCCTGGGATCCGAAGAGCTGGTACAAGTTCGGGAAGGCGATGGCGTCGGAGGGCCCGTTGCCGCCTTTGTCCCACTGGCCGTTGGAGTTTGCACCGAGGGAGTTCATCGTCTTTTGAGGGGTAAGTGTTGAACATCGCGTCTGACTGATGAGTGGACTGACCTGCTCCTGCAAGTTTTTGCCGACGGTTGGGAGGTTGATTTGAGTTTTTGATGCCGAGAGGCGTAAGGACGCTCGAGTCGCCGATACCAGACAGTTGCAGGAGTTGAGGGGTCTAACTCAATTCGTTAGCTCATGATACATACCAGAGGGATGAACGAGGTGGGACGGAATTTATAATGGAAGAAGGGGATAAAACAAACCTGAATAGCGCCCGCCGCAATGATAACCTCTCTCCGTGCATAGACGTTATAGCGCGTTGAGCTGTTCGTCCAGTACGCGTATTGCACGCCAGACGCGGTGAGCGGCACGCTTCCCGGGTTGGACCAATTGATTTTCGTTACCTGTATCAGAATGAGCGTTTTATTTTCGTGCCCAGATCTATCAATAAGTAAGGGCTTACGATATGCCGAGCGAGCGTGACCCAGTTGGTACGAGTGCTTCGACAGGCGTCAGGTACGCTTGGACGGATGAAGAGCGGTGGTCGGAGTCGTGCCAGTTCATGGACTAGATGGATGGAATGGAATCAGACACTCCGGTACCGCAGGGGTCTAAGAAGAGCATACAAGCGGGGTATCGATACGCAGTTGGGCGTTCCGCCGTTCAGATCTTTGAAGTGGTTGATGCCTGGAACGCATCGAAATTATATAGCCAAGCCTGCAGAATACAGATGGAATACGTACCTGTGAGATTCACGATCGTGTTGACAAAAGCTGGCTGCTGCGGCCCACCATACATCGCGTCGGGATAAGTTACTTGGACAGGGCCGGAGGTTCCGTGGTATGAGGCGATCGACTGTGCGCCTTTAGCAGCTTGCTGGGAGTTGGGAGCAGAGAAGGTCTCCGACTACCACAAGTTGAGATTCCTTCTTCACAAAAGTGAGAAGAAGACGCACCTTTTTCATGTAATTTGAAAAGATTTGCCCAGTTCCATCCGACGCTCGCCTCGTCGTCCTCAAGCAGGGCCGACCACGCGTCATATTGCGCGTTCAGCCCCGAGTCCAATGGCCTCCGTTGATGGACGTGCTTCCTCCCAGTGTTTTACCGCTGGATAAAGTTATGGACACGTTCAGCGTAGAGAAAGTTTGCCCACCCATGGATAGTCTTCCCCTGCTCCGCCGTCCACGCCCAGTCCATCGGCCCATTGAAGGCCTGGCTGTACTCATACAAGTCGTAAATTTCAGGGTTGGTGCGATCGTCTTGGCCAGCTTCGATGAGGAGGACAGTTATGTCAGGGTTCTCGGAGAGCCGCCCGGCAACAGTCATGCCCGTCAGGCCTCCTCCCACAACGATATAGTCAAAGGTGCTCCCATTGATACCATTTGAGGAGGTCGTCACACCAGATACCCGTTTTTTCAAGGTTGGGGAAGGCAGACGAACAACCGGCGAGGGCCAGGAGAGAAAGAGATACCAAAGAAGTCATGGAGAAAGAGAAGGAAGGCACCGAAGGCAAAGGCGCACGTTTCATTAAGTACTGGCGACACATCAATGTAGTCCATATGTTTCAGCCGACGTTAACGATCGTTACCATTTGACAATTGTCATGGGCGGCTGTTGGATCCGGGTATGAAGAGCGCATCCTGTCCAAGTGGATAAAATCCGGCGTCTTTAAGCCGCATTATGCTCGAGGCTACTCGAACGTTCGCACTGCAGCAGAAACCGAAGACTAGGTTGACCTGGGTAGACAGAAAAGTGATCGGCAATCCGTACTTAATGCTTACATACACAAGGCCTTTGAACGCCGTCGTGGCAGTGTGGTGGCGCATGCACGAGTTGGTGCCGCCTTCCACCCACTCTTCATGCTTCCCCCGCTTCCGACGGTTGTCGCTCCCTCCTCCGTCTCAAACAGGCACCTATCAGCTCGGAGATCGGTGAAATACTGTCGGATGATTTTGTCCAGGATCCTAGGAACCGAAATCTGGGCATATTTCGCCTCAAAGTCTAACGGCTCTCGCCGATTCCCGACTGACTGGAGCACAGGAACGAGGGGTCTTTCCATTTTCCAAAAGGTCTCAAATTGGCCTTAAGGTCCATTCATCTGCACGGCCAATTTTGGCCAAGGTGAAACAACGAAACGGCGACAATGTCGGAAGCATCGCTTCAGTGACGTCGACGCACGACTCTTACTGCCGACCCGAGCTTCGCTTAGCATACAACCGATTATTCCCGGAGACTCCCAAGCCACAAAGCAAAGCGAAGTCTCAGACAGTAAACCGAGTGCTCTGCGGTCCCAGGCATTTTACTTCGCGACATTTCCCGACACTTGCTTGGTACTCTAACAATAGTGGCGAGGGAGGTCGCTTCCGGCCGTGATACCTACGCGTCCCTCGAGGGGTCAAAACTATATGCAACTTGTCCCGGCCAGTTCGACTAGAATCCACTTCTCTGGCCTTGATTTCGGAACTTGGAGGGCAGGCGGTCCGGTTTTTTGGTCTAGCCCCGATGGTTGTAGTATGATACCATATCTATGAAAAGCTCCCTATAATTCCTAGCCGACTGGGCGACCGCACTGGCGAACCTCTCCCTGTGCTCAAGGTGCATCTGGGTCCCCTTCTGCTGGCGGTCGAACTTGAAGTAGGAATGTAGTCAAAATACGATTCCTATACCCGGCAAGGAGCAGTATATGTTGGCCGCCATCAACTGAAACTCATGAACTCGTGTCAGAATCTTGCATCCTTCAATGAATAATGGTGAGCAACATACCTCAAGTCCTCCTAATCATGAGTGCGATTTTGTATTCGGCTCGTTCACCTAAGACTATATACGGCGAAGACGCAGAAAATCTATTATGAATGATTTGGTTCATCTTCCTTCCATTTCTTTATGTCAGCTACTACGTCTATGATGCAAGGCTGAAGCGCACATCACTTGCTCCTTCAAACACGACTGATGATGGGCTATCTACTTCTGCTCCCCGAATATCCCACTGAGATATTTGGAATCCATGAACTCCTTCACCTCGCAGATCTCCTCCCCGCGGAAGCGGATCGTGAACACGTATTCGTTCTTGTACTCTCCACCACTGCTCAGTTTCCCGTCTGCGACCAGCTGCAAGATCCAGGCAGGTTCTCAATTTGCGATCATCATTTCGCGTACGGAGGAAACACATACGTGAATTACAACAATGTCGTGGCCTTAAATGACATCCAGCAGCGGCTGAAACTAGAAAAGAACAGTAGAGTGAGCATCCGCAGCATCCCGAAGTTGAAAATCAACCGACGTTGAGTTGGGTTATCATTGCCGGCAAGTCTTGCAAAAACTTGATAAACTCCGCCTGTAGAGTCCCATGCAACGACCGCGGGAGGACGCGATAGACGAAATCCGGGGAGAGGAGGGGTGCCACCGCGTCGTAATCATATACATTCACATATTTTATGAATGTCTGTGCTTTCTCGAGTTGTGCTGCACTGCCCATTGTGTGACTTAACGTATTCTGGGCCTTGCTTCTCTGGTTCTCAGTATTTCATCTACATGGGAGGATGCTTAAGTATAACTGTTTGGCTGACACATCGTTGATAATTTGGATTGCTGTATCAAAGACAACTTCGTCATGTAGTTGGAAAATATTGGTAAGGAGAGATTGTGACAGTGGCTGTGGTTTGTTAGCAGCTGCACGCATACCTTTTCATTCCCAAGCATCTAAACCTGACGGCCACTGGGTTGAATTGAGCGAATGCACAAAATATTTGATTGCAAGGCAAACACAAACCTTCCCGGTACGAAATCAGCACTTGACTTGCATTTGTGCTCTGCTCGTGCATAGACCTGCCTCTGTATGGGCAGGAATTCTAACATAACGCTGCTCGAGTTGAAAAATTTAAACAGGACTTTTCCCGGTTGAAAATGATCAATGAAGTCGTGCGAATGTAGTTCGATTGATTGCGTGCAATAGGGGAAGTCAGAGTGAATGATTCCAAGTTGATTCATAGTCAATTTTGCAGTCAATTCAGCTGCTTCGATTCATTTTGCAGAATTGTCATAGAGTCGAATCGACATTGACTGGGCCGATTCTATGTCGATTCTCGCATCGATTCTGGGATGATCCAAAGCTCCAGGTTTTCATCAGAATTGATGATTCTGTCGCTGTTCCAACTCCAGAGTCAGAACATTGATTCTGGTCGATTCTTGAGGCCCGAATCGAGTGCCTGAACCGATCCGAGAATTGATCCAGAATCGACAGCTCTGACTTCCCCTAATGACTGTGAGACCCTCTGCAGAATATCAATTCTAGGCCCCACTCGAAGCAAGGAGAGAAAGGGCCAACATGCTGGATTGCAGGTTTGCAAGGTACTAAGGTGTCAGAAATATTAGGAAGGCGGCATTTTCCCACTCAGAAGGTTGGCCAGAGTGCACTACTTGAGGTCTGTCAGTGCGAAGTCATAGCTGATGACTGGGTCTGTGTTTTTCCTCTGTTCTGGCGGAAATGGGACTTGCCACACTTTTTTGCCATTTGTAGGTGACGAGGCTAAACCACGCGCCCACATGGAACGCAGCAACATCAGGATCAATTGCAAGTTCAAGGACAAGGCACCAGCCCAAGTGACTTCCGTAATGCGGCACTATCCATGGTGAAAATTCAGAAACATTGTGAGGCTATAACCTCCGTGCTACTTTCTACTCACCTGCTAGCCGTGGAAATCTTGCGCTATGTCGATCATGCGTATCAGCCCGTGCCCAGATCGGATCGACTGTGTCGGTTCTGTAGATCAGAGGTAGAAACCCCCGAACACGCTCTAATCAGCTGCAAGTCCTCGGACTTGGTGGTTGAATTAAGAACCGTCTTCCTGGGGAAGCTCTTCTCGGATCTGCCGTACTTACAGCAGCGGATGGCTGAACTCTCAAACACAGAGTTCTTAAAAGCTATCATCCATCCTCGATCAACTATTGCACCCGTCGCAAAGTTCGCATTTGATGTCCTGGAAATATTTTACGCTGTTCCCGTGGTTCGGTTGACTGCTTCTGAGGTTGTCTTGAGTTGATGTGCTAACACTTTTTCATGTTCGTCTAGTTGTACCGCGGCGTGTCAAATGATAGCGCCCGTGAGCTCGGCTAGAGTGATGTGGAGAGGCCCAGGGACGAAGGTGTAATTACTGCGTGTACACCGGGAAAATTCCTGGAACCGGTGTTCATGATTGGACCAGCCGTGTAATCCTACCTACCTACCATGTCAACAAATGCAGAGGAACGCGTTTCAGGACCGGTGGGGGCTGATCCATTATTGTGCTTAAGTAATTCATCTGAAACATTAATTTTGAGACAAAAATCTTGAATCTGTCGTGCTCGGGGTCGCGAAGTTTTCCATACTTAGCCAGGGGAAGTTCATCGACATGGCATGGGGATCACGAGCAATGTCGGCGACGGTCATTGTGTGAATCCAGTAGCAGGCGCTTTACGACTGAGAGATGCAACAGAGATGTGTTCTCCCGTAATCGCGGCCAACCAAGGGGGCCCCAAGGGGGCCCCGGCGGATCACCGGAATACGACATCACACACTTGAAACTTGAACTTGTCGGTGATCTACATCATAGTCTTTCGGTGAGATTCAAATTCGACCGCAAAAATGCGTTCGTGCAGGTACAGGTAGAGAAGTCAGATGCACGGGTATGCTGACCTCAGAACACGTGTGTTCTAAATTCTTGCAGAAATTAATGTTCTGAGTAATGTTCTTCAAGAATTCGAAGATCAAGGTCCAACAAAGCCCTTGAGCGAGTCTTTTCAGTGTCAACCCAGGCTTAGTCTAGACTCCCCAGGTGACAGCGCCAATAATAGAATCATAATTCTTCTGGTAAGAATCAGCGGGCTTGATATATTTTGCGTCTTCAAGCGCTGTAACAGCGGTTGAACAATGGGAGACTCGGACTGGATGGGCGAATATCAGAAAGAAGAACGTTAGCAATCTGACCATATTTGTTGATGGGTGTTGCAGGACCCCCGATAATCCCTTTGGAGGCTAGCCCCCCAAAAGTCTGGATCCGCCACATTTCGTCCGGACAGGTTTGGCGAGATTTGGGTGGCTTTTGTCCGGACTGGACTTAGCCGATGCTGATGTAAGCACACAAAAAGGGCAAATTTCCGCTCCCACGCCCCAAAAAACCCTCAAATTTTTCCGCTGTGCCCGTTTTCGCGCGGTTCTCGACAGATTCAAGCAACTGCGATGCTTTTCGCGCCTAAAATCGTCCATCCAGCCAGTTTCCGTCAAAAATACCTCTCGCCGGACCTCGACCAACCCTCGAGTTTTGTCCGGACAGGACCTAGGACTTTCGTCCTCGACCCCCCAGTTTTGTCCGAACAGGGCCTAGGTTTGGGACCCAAATCGCCAAAATTTTGTCCGGCACGGGGGCTAGGCTCCAAATTATCAGGGGTGACGTCGAGTTCAACAAGTCTAAACATATGACGTATTTTCTGAGCTGTGTCAAGTACGTGGAGCCAAAAATCCTTTAAACGGACGCTCCCCTGGACTACTGGACCCGCGGCAGGAAATTTTCCTTCCTGTACTATCAGCTGCTAGGATCCTGGCCACACTAAGGTTTTAGGCTTTTAACAATGACCATGGCTTAACTGACCACATCTCAAGAGCTGCACCATGAAGCCAGAGATAATACCAATTTTTTGATTGGCAGAATTTTCGTCAAGTTTCGATCGCGTAACAATTCCCTTTCGGCAAGAAGTCCCAAAAAACGGGTACCTGGCCCTCCGATCAACTGGTGACATCACCGCGAATCTTTTGTGCACAACAGACCTCGTCCTTGCTCGTTTTAGCTGTAGGCGACATTCTCATGTATTCCAGCTTCATTAAACAGGTGGCCAGCTTCCTAGGGGCGCCCAGGATCCTAGCGGCCAGCAGTAAGGGTCCGCACGAACTTCATCGGCTATCCTCGTCGAAATTTGCTCGATCTGGCTAAAGGACACTCTGGGCAAGGCCCTCAAATGTTTGAGGCCTCATAGGCCTCATACCCGATGTCCGTCGAACGGTATTTACGTACGTCTACTCCAACGTTAGCTATACTAGTAGGCTTCTCCCGCGGATCCAGTCCATATGGCACGGACAGTCTAGCCCGTGTCCTATGACCGAGTACACGGCCTGCTGACACCGAGGCCTTGTCTGCTCTCTATAAATTCAGTGAACGTAGCCTCGGACACTCATCCCCACTTCAAACAATGTGGTCCTCTGCTCTCGTAACAGTTGCAGCAGCATTCTTTCATTTCTCCGCAGCCAGCGTCATCTCTGCTCGCGGAGGTGGGTGTCTCTCATTCTCTACGTTCAACTTCAGCATGACACCATTGCCAGACACAGTTTGTGCCGGCCAGGTCACACTCTCTGAGTCGTACATTGGCGAAGACAAGAGTGTCAAAGTGCAACATGTGACCTGCCCGGACGTCAGTGTTGCCGCTGTTCAACCACGCGCACTAGACACCCGTCAAGCGATTGAAAATGTCTGTGGAGCTACCTGTATGGTGATATTTCAAAGGATATGTTTATGTTTCCTACTCGTTTGCATTTCAAGGTGGGACGCACTGCTTTACCCCCTCTGGTGGAGGACCAGTCCCCAACGATTGCCACGTAATTGCGGATGCTCTCCGCTTCGAAAACCAGAATACGGGTAAGTTACTTGCTTTCTGTTAAGTTCGGCATTACTCAAGGAATATGCCTCAGGTCCGCTATTCCTTATTGGAACGGTATGCAAACAATCCCTGCCTCAAGTCTATCTACTGAATCCATTCATTCAAAGGGCACAAATAATACTGTCGTCATGCAATTTGCTACGTGCCTCTCGTTCTTTGTGAATCAAGACTTTGTCACCGAGGAATATTGCCGAAATGATTGGGTATTGCCATTGTTTAATTTCACAGTTCAGCTCAGCTCACATGCATGATCTTTCAGGCTTCTTTGATTGATTTTATTGCGCCAAACTGCCAGTCAACTCAGAACGCCCACGGAGGTAATTGTATCGCAACAGACCAGAGGTGGTTTGCTCAGTTAGTTTTTCCTCTTTGCTCCACAAGAAACGATCTGACATGCTACCCAGGGTACAACACTCGTAATTGCCTGGATCATGGAGACTCGATCCAAGGAATCTCATCGTTACGGACACTAGTACCCAACTCCGACTCCCAGAATATTGTCCTTCGAATTTCAATTCAGACTTTCGCTCCGTTGCCAAAACTCTATCTTTCAGACTTACTTACATTTGTCTACGGTAGTTTTCTTGAAAAATCTGTTCACAGTCTTAGTGCTGCATCAACATGCATGTAAATGTTCTGCCAGCGTCTCCACAGGGTCCGTGAGACATTGCAGCGTTTCAACTCGTAGTATCACTAAGGTTCGCCGCATCTCCCCGGTACTGTCGGTCTTGATTACAGTGACACGAAACGCTATGGATTTTGGTATCCAGGCCACTGATACAAGTCATCAACGCTCAACATCTACAGTACACGGCAAGGGTAGATCTAAGCGGTGTCGAGGCGGCCTAGACCATTGTGCACATACACACATAGATCGGTCCTCCTAGATCAACTCGTGTCTAGGCCCCAGCTGAACGCAGTGTTTGCGCTCGCTGTGGTTCTCAAGGCTTCTCGTTCCGACGTCCACGCTTGATTGTTCAAACTCAAGTTCCACCCCACAGTATACTTACTGCGGCCGGGGTCGTTTTAACGGCAGAAATGCTATTTACATAGTGGGGTAGGCCATTGCCAGGGCCAGATAAGCCTGTCCTTTATTCTCAATTGCCTCCCAAAGCTAACAGGGCGTCGAAAAGCTTGGAATCAACGAATTCTTTTAAGCTTGAGATCTGTCCAGCGTCGAAACGGAAATGAAGATGTATTCGTTGTGATATGGATGTCCGTTCTTGATCTTCCCGTCACTTCGGGTCTAATCCAAGTCGATTAATCATGGAGGATATGCAGCGGGGGGCACTAACGTGGACGACGACCGAGTCAGAACCTTCAATAACTTCTTGTGGCGTTTGAAACTGTGCACCATGGATATGGTCAGCATCATCCAAGCATTGGAAGTTCTCAAAAACCAACGTGGAAGGACTCCATAGTCGAGGCCGTCTTCTTGGCTGCTGATAAAAACTGCTCCTTGTTTATGGTAGGCAGCCCAATTGATTCTGGGAGGATGCGATGGGTGAAGTCATCGGACAGAATGTTCTCCATTCCATCGATGTCACGAGTCTCCGCGAATGAGAAGAAGGCCTGTACAATCTCAAGCGGCGAGGGATTCGTCATTAGTGCGCTCAAGGAGACGTGATTCAAGGGAAAAGATGTATCGTCAGGCCCTCAGGTGTTCACTTACTCATGTTTGAACCGCGGAAGAGAAGCCTGTGCTTACTGTGCGGCTCGGTGGTGATACGCCACTCCCCATGTGTGTTCCTTGATCTGAGTCTTGTGTAGGAAATTTCTAAGCGACATCCATATAGAACTAGAAGCACCATTAATTACACAAAATATCAGTACATTCAGATCTCAGTCCGAAAATGTCCACTAGGTTTGTCGAGCTTAGCCACCTACTGTGCAGCCTTTATTAAATCTGCCGCCTTCTCTGCCACACCAGCGACGAGGCCACGTCCTGTAGAGGCATAATCGAGGCATCGACAACGCAAACGTTGGAGGTATCGTAGACTTTGAGTTGGGCGTCAACCACACCTGTATTACAGACAGTGTGAGCAAAAGCTTGGGTAGCTTGTGTAAACACACCTCCGAGCGAGCGCTTCATCATCGCAGCAGTGCGAATCGGGTGCGCGACCGACGCAAACCCATTCTTGATCCAGGTCTGCCACACAGCGTCCGTGCTGCGCTGCGCGTCGTCGGGGACGCTACTGCCCGGAATCGTTTCGCCGGACGATAAAGAGCTGCGTTACTCCGTTGAGATTGATGCGGAAAAGTGACAGGAAGATGTACTGACCTGAGCGGTGGGCTCGTGAGGATCCGCCGGGAGAGCCGCGCGCCGGCGACGTGCACGTCCAGATCAAAGCTGACGCTGAAGTAGTTGATTTTGATGGTCGGGTACGTGAACGGGTCGGTGGACTACGAGAAGATAAATAAGATAGAGGTTATGAGAGGGAGCGGGATGGGTGTACCCTGATTTTTACGCTGCCTCGGCTGAACGGAAGCAGTTGCCACATGTCGATACCGAGGTCACTCAGCCACGAAGTCAGTCAAACACGAAGCAAAAATAAATAAATAGAGAACAACTCACTCGGGGAAACCGGTATCGTAGAACAGTTCAACGACTGGGGCTACAAATATTCGTGTGTATTCCGCCTCCGTTGAACTGGAGGATCAAGGGCGGCCACTTACCATTATTGTTTATGATGAGATTAGATACAAGTCGTAAATTTCAGGGTTGGTGCGATCGTCTTGGCCAGCTTCGATGAGGAGGACAGTTATGTCAGGGTTCTCGGAGAGCCGCCCGGCAACAGTCATGCCCGTCAGGCCTCCTCCCACAACGATATAGTCAAAGGTGCTCCCATTGATACCATTTGAGGAGGTCGTCACACCAGATACCCGTTTTTCAAGGTTGGGGAAGGCAGACGAACAACCGGCGAGGGCCAGGAGAGAAAGAGATACCAAAGAAGTCATGGAGAAAGAGAAGGAAGGCACCGAAGGCAAAGGCGCACGTTTCATTAAGTACTGGCGACACATCAATGTAGTCCATATGTTTCAGCCGACGTTAACGATCGTTACCATTTGACAATTGTCATGGGCGGCTGCTTGGATCCGGGTATGAAGAGCGCATCCTGTCCAAGTGGATAAAATCCGGCGTCTTTAAGCCGCATTATGCTCGAGGCTACTCGAACGTTCGCACTGCAGCAGAAACCGAAGACTAGGTTGACCTGGGTAGACAGAAAAGTGATCGGCAATCCGTACTTAATGCTTACATACACAAGGCCTTTGAACGCCGTCGTGGCAGTGTGGTGGCGCATGCACGAGTTGGTGCCGCCTTCCACCCACTCTTCATGCTTCCCCCGCTTCCGACGGTTGTCGCTCCCTCCTCCGTCTCAAACAGGCACCTATCAGCTCGGAGATCGGTGGAATACTGTCGGATGATTTTGTCCAGGATCCTAGGAACCGAAATCTGGGCATATTTCGCCTCAAAGTCTAACGGCTCTCGCCGATTCCCAACTGACTGGAGCACAGGAACGAGGGGTCTTTCCATTTTTCAAAAGGTCTCAAATTGGCCTCAAGGGCGATTCATCTGCACGGCCAATTTTGGCCAAGGTGAAACAACGAAACGGCGACAATGTTAGAAGCATCGCTTCAGTGACGTCGACGCACGACTCTTACTGCCGACCCGAGCTTCGCTTAGCATACAACCGATTACTCCCAAGCCACAAAGCAAAGCGAAGTCTCAGACAGTAGAGCATATTCGCAACCCCCAAAAAACGACAGCCAAATTTCCGTTATTGGCACTCATCATTTTTAGCCGAGGCCGTGACTGATGTGACCGAGCGGCCGTTTACTCAGCTCAATTCAAGTCCAAAGTCCATTCCCAAGGCAGAAAAACTCACTTGAAGCCTGGTGAGCATGTATGGTACATTCCCTGTGTGTATGTGATAAAAAATGGGTATGGGAGGATGTGTGTTGCATTTTTGGTGTATATTATCGGTCTCTTCCGGTCACGAATTTCCATTTTGGGTGTCACCAATTTTCGCTATCAGCCCATCAATTTTTGTTAACTTTTGTGATTTGGGTGTTTTTGGGGGCTGCGTGCTCTAGTAAACTGAGTGCTCTGCGGTCCCAGGCATTTTACTTCGCGACAATTCCCGACACTTGCTTGGTACTCTAACAATAGTGGCGAGGGAGGTCACTTCCAGCTGTGATACCTACGCGTCCCTCGAGGGGTCAAACTATATGCAACTTGTCCCAGCCAGTTCGAGTAGAATCCACTTTCTAGCCTTGATTTCAGAACTTGGAGGGCAGGTGGTCCGGTTTTTTGGTCTAGCCCCAATGGTTGTAGTATGATACCATATCTGTCAGAGTCTGAACCGATTATCTTAAGAGACGAGGAAGAGACAGCAGAGACCGAGTCCGAACCGGAGATCACTGAAGAGATAAGACAATGAATGAGAGGAGATCCGATAATCACACATGATCTCCCTCTCATGACGTCATTACTCAAAGAGATCCGGGCGATGCCGAACTACAGACAGATGCCGACAGAAGCCGAAGATGATGTGGACTGAACGCACATACAATATATAAATCGGACTGATGGCTGACTGAGAACAACGAGGCGCTGACTGGATATGAACCTGCGGTCACTGTAGGTGACAGGGAGATGAAGCTGTGGTCACTAGCTGACGCGGCTGTAGTCAGTAACAAACAGTATATAAGTAGTCTACATTCGAGATGTATTCTTTAGAACTTTTATTCAGAGCATTCTACGAGAACTCCCCTGCCATACCTAGGAGGAGCCCACCTTGTTGTGACATAATAAAAGTTCTCCCTCATACCTTTGTACCTCATACCTCATACCCTCCTTGTCTTCAGACACTCCTACCTCACGACCGACAAAACCAACGCACCAGTGCAAGTCGCTGTTTTCATACCACGAACATTTCATACCAAGAATCCACCACCAAACACTCGCAGGCCGAGACAGTCCACTCAATCGAATGTTGCTGTGCAACGGGTCTTACCCCAAGGAGAAATCCTTGACCCTGCACACAGCAGACAAAGGGAGAAATCTGATCCTACCTTCGGGAAAGATCACTCCAGGAGCACGAGAGAGTCGTAGAAGGCTCGGGCTCTTTTTGATAGCAAAAGATTGTTTCCCTACTCGAACCGAACCACCGAAACCTCACCAGTCTCAGGACTGTATCTACCATTACTATCATACCATCCCCACTTCCTACCCCCCGACATGACGACAATATGCCATGAGTAACTTTGGCAACCGAGCCACCGTTCTTCAGCAGCGACAAGAGCAAATGGGATAATTTCCTAGATGCATTGACGACCTACCTGATGGCATACGACGACGAATTTGACACCGAGAAAAAGAAGATATTCTTCACGATCAGCAAACTCAGAGATGAAAAAGGCTCAAAGAGTTTGGCAGCGGACTGGGTTCGCAACTGTAAGAAGAGAACACTCAGAGGATCCGTATTGCCTCTAGCCTACACGTTCAAAGAACTCCTCGTGGAGTTGAATGCTGCCTTCGCGGATACCAACTCGAGGCAGACGGTGCATCTGAAATTGACTCAGAGTAGTCAAGGAAAGATGTCGCTGGTAGAGTTCTTGCAGGATTTCGAACTCCTTGCAGGACAGGCAGGATACCAGACAAGCGGAGAATCAGCAGGTTACGATAACATGCTGATTGAGTTGCTGGAAGGACACGTAAACACAGAGATCATTGAGAAGATCTACTGGGCAGGCGCGGTCCCCAGCACGTATAGTACGTTCAAGGCGAGAATCCTTGAAATGGACGGAAACCTCCAGAGAGAGAGGTTGAGAAAAACCCAGAAGCCACAAATGAGCTTCTGGTCGAGTGCACCAAAGAAGGTGCCAGAGACAAGGGCACCGACGGTGCCAAACCTTGTGAAGAGCCTAACGAATGGCCCAGTAGCAATGGATGTCGATAGACAATGAACGAAGCCGATGAGCTTCAAGTGCTATAACTGCAGAGAAGCAGGGCACATGGCGAGAAACTGTCAGAAGCCAAAGGAATCCAAAGGAATGGATCTCCGAGGGCTGATGACGACGCTGGAGAAGGAGAAGGACAACAAGGAAAGTCCGACTCTAAAGGTGCTGGCAGCAGCAATGCACCAGTGGGGTTTTTAAGGGTCCCCCAATCCCGGTCAGATCGGAGAGGATGGAGAAGTTGCACAAGCAGAAGCTGAAGCAAGCGGACTGAGAAGTTGAAGAATCAGTAGCACCAGAGAATTCCTTATGTCAGAATATCCATGAATTTTTGGTAAAAGACAAGGAGGAGAAGGTGTTGCAACGACAGATTCTGAAACGAGAGTCCAAGGCAAAGGCCGCACAGGAAGCCATTTTCTTGAGTGCGATGGAGACGACCAGTGGAGAAAAAACCACTCAGAAAAAAGACAAGGGAAAGGGGACCACAGAGCCGATTGTACCTCCGAACATCAAGAAGACTAAGGAGAAGGTGGCTAAGAAGATCGCGGATGCAGCAAGGAAGCAGAAAGAGCCCAAACCTTCGGGATTGAAGGCTGACATGAAGAAGATTCAGAAAGACAGAAGTCATAAAGAGATGACCATACCGGTCACATTGACGTCCTTAGAATCAGGAAAGATCAGAACAACGCGAGCACTCCTTGATAATGGATGCACGCAGAGTTGTATAGATCAAACCTATGTCGAGGCCGAAAGATTCGAGAAGAAGGAGCTGGCAGTACCGATAGTAGCCTGAAACGCAGATGGGACAGAAAACGATCAAGGGAAGATCATGCACTATGTCGAGTTACGAATGAAGATAGGGGCCCATTGTTATATCTGTGCATCTTGATTCTGGTCACACTCCGGTCACACTCCGGTTTCCGGTAAACCGGAGTATCTCGGAATGATTCGGATCATCTCGGACCATCGGGCCTTTGACGCTACAACACTTTACTAAGTGTTTTCCCGTTTATCCGTACTTCTGTTCTTCTGACTTATTGTCTTGGACTTCTCTTCTCATGGTTGATTACATAACCATCACTTCTTCCGACACCATCTGACTCCGATCGCATGAATCCCTTATTGTCCTTTATTCCTGACTTACCAATCCTTCCCACCATTATTGTCTTTCCTCCTCTCATTCCTTTTTAGTATCAACAATTAGTTTGGTAGTATAAATATGTTTTAGATACTTCCAGTACTTCATCTGGAAAATTAATGTTGTTTCCGTGTTTCCTTTCATGGACTGAGTCTTAACTTCTCGTCTCGTCTGCGACTCGACTCCGGGGTAAACTCAGTACCCTCGGATGTCTTCTTCTTCATTTGATCTTCCTTCCGGTCCACTTCCGGTCCACCTCTGGTTGTCCCTCGGACTTCCGGTCCATTACCGGACTTCCGGTTCATCTCCGGTCCACCTCTGGTTGACCCCCGGACTTCCGGTCGACCGCCGGTTGCTCTTCTTCGCCATTCTGGCCCTTCTCTCATTTCGGCTCCTCCCCAGACAGTCGCACACCCTTCTGAGCTGTGGTGCTTGTGAGAAAAAACCGACTTCTTGACTCCGGTCCTGTTCCGGTTATCCGGATCATTTTCCGGTTCCGGAGCTCTGCCAGGCTGGTCATCTTCATTCCGGCTCAGGATATAACACCCATGAAGAAAAGCAGTGATTCCTAGTCACCGGATTGGGAAAAGCAAGGGTCTTTATTGGATACGACTGGTTGCTGAAACACAACCCAGAGATCGACTGGAGAGCACAAAAGATAGTGTTCTCTAGATGTCCAGAAGATTGCAGTGGGAAAATGGAATTCCAGGAATGGGCGGAGAGCGAGCTGCAAGAGGATGAGACTCTGTTGGTAGTAGACTTCGCAGATGCGATAGATATATGCGCGAAAGGAAGCCAAGCCACAGAGTTTGCAGAGAAGGCCAACGAGAGCCGAGAAGAACAGACCACCGAAGAGAAAATACCCCCATCGTACCGAGGGTTCTCTAAGGTCTTTGCGAAGGAAAGCTTTGATGCTTTACCAGAGAAACGACCATGGGATCACACAATAGAGTTGAAGCCTGGAGCAAAGGCAGTAGACTGCAAGATATATCCATTAAGCTGAATGGAGCAGAAGAAGCTCAACGATTCTTAGACGAGAACTTGAAGAGTGGAAGGATTCGACCATCAAAGTCACCGATGGTGAGTGCGTTCTTCTTCGTGAAGAAAAAAGATGGAGCATTGTGACCCGTGCAAGATTACCAAAAGCTCAACGAGATGACGATTAAAAACTTACCCATTGCTGTTGATTTTGGAGCTGGTGAATAAGCTAAAAGGAGCAACGTACTTCACGAAGCTGGATATTAGATGGGGATACAACAACGTCCGAATCAGAGAGGGCGACGAATGGAAAGGAGCATTCCAGACCAATCGAGGGTTGTTTGAACCGCTAGTAATGTTCTTCGGAATGACGAATGCCCCGGCAACATTCCAAACCATGATGAACAACATTCTAAAGGAATTAATCAACGAAGGACATGTCATAGTCTATCTCGATGACATTCTAATCTTTACAAATATGATCAAAGAACACAGAATGATCGTGAAACAAGTATTAGAGATTCTGGAGAAGAACAAACTGTTCCTGAAACCAGAGAAGTGCGAGTTTGAACACACGGAAATTGAGTACCTCAGAGTGATCATTTCTCATAATACGATGAGAATGGATCCCATAAAGATAAAGGGAATCATGGAATGGCCGACACCACACTCAGTGAAAGAAGTCCAAGCATTTATCGGTTTTACCAATTTCTACCGAAGATTTGTGCGAGGATATAGCGAGAGGTGGCAAAGCCGTTGACGAGAATGAGCGGGAAGATAGGTTGGCAGTGGGGAGAGCCAGAACAGGAGGCGTTCCAAAAGCTAAAAGACAGAATAGCTGAGGATGCAGTACTTGCGATACCAGAAGACATAGGAAAGTTCAGACTAGAAGCTGATGCATCAGAAGGGGCAATGGGAGCAATCCTCAGTCAGATCCAAGATGATGTGTGGAGGCCAGTGCTGTTCATATCTCATGGACTAACCGAGATGGAATGGAACTACGAAATCTACGACAAGGAAATGCTCGCCATAATGTAGGCTCTGGAGGATCAGAGAAGTCTCCTGATGGGAGCAGCAGAGACATTCGAGGTGTGGATGGACCACAAGAACCTCAAATACTTCCGAAAACCACAGAAGTTGAATCGGAGGCAGGTGTGATGGATAACAGAACTCGCTGAATACAGTTTGCCACCACTTCCTTGCGACCACTGCCGAGACTGATCGGGTAAGAATTAGACCTTGAAACTGAAATTTTAGCCACGAAACCGATGAAAAGAATACGAATGGCACCAAGAACTGTTTTTCTTACATAATTGGTCATTTTATTCGGCCTGCGGAGCACTTTTTCCTCGATTTTTCGACCTTTTCTTGACACTTGGCGGCTCAGATACCATTCAAATATATGCTGTACTGTAAAATACCTTTATTTTGGGCTGGTCTGGCCCTCCAGTGACCGGTTATCAGTTGGTGGCTGTGCAATCAGTCATTTTTTTTGGGTCTGAAAAGTGAAAACTTACCTCACATTTTAGCCATTTACATACAATACAGATAGTTACAAAAAACAAGGTGTTTCCCACTGTTTTCGAGAAAAAATAGATCTTTCCCAGACCTGTGAAAAGCTTACAAAATTCCCATCAATTTACACCAAAAGCGGTAGTCGAGAAGTGGTGACGCGAACTGTACGACTTTTCGTTGAAGCACAGAGCAGGAGCGTTGAACCGAAAAGCCGATCTCTTATCGAGAAGAGCTGATCATGATCAGGGAGGAAAAGACAATGAAGACACCGTGATGCTCACCCCAGAGATGTTCAGAAGTCAAGAATTTGACATCAAAGGGCTTGACAACAAGTTGACGACTCAAATCAAGCAGAGTAAAAAAGATCGACACGAGTGTCAGGATTGCGTTGGAAAAATCCCTACCGGGATGGATTCGACATAGAGACCTGATCATATACAACAACAAGATATATGTGCCGCTCAACAAAGAGTTACGAGAAAAGATCGTGAAGAACCATCACAACATGAAACTAGCCGGACATCCAGGAGGTTACAAAACGCAGGAGTTGATTGAACGGAATTACTGGTGGCCACGCATGGGCAATCAGATTAAGAATTATGTTCAAACCTGCGAGACATGCCAAGCGATGAAACCAAGGAGACAGACGAGTGGATTGTTAAATCCCCAAGCAATAGCAAATGGACCGTGGGAAACCATTTCAATGGATTTGATAGGTCTGCTTCCACTAAGCCAGGGGTACGATGCAATCCAAGTGTGGGTGGACATGTTCACAAAGATGATTCACGTGGAACCAACCAACATGGAGATAACGAGCGAAGGAATTGCCAGATTGATGAGAGATAGAATGTATGGTATCACGGGATCCCCCGAAAGATCATATCGGACTGGGATCCAAGATACGTCTCAAAATTCATGAAGGAATTGAATTGACTCGCTGGAACGGAGATGAACCCGAGCACCGCGTACCATCCTCAAACAGATGGCCAGACCAAACAGATGAATCAGGAGGTGGAACAATACCTCCGAGTATTCATAAACAACTGTCAGATGGACTGGGCCAAATGGCTATCGCTCGCAGAGTTCATGCATAATGACAAGATGTCGGCAACAACCAAAATGTCTCCGTTCTATGCCAACCAAGGCTATCACCCATGGAAGGGAGTGGAAACGAGAAAAGAGTCAAAGAATGAGTCCACAGAAGAGTTCTCTAAGCAGATGAAGAATATCAGAGAGGAAGCGACAAGTGCAATCGAGAAAAGCCAGAAAACCATGAAAAAGAGTTTCGACAAGAAGCAGGTACAGAGCCCCGAGTTCAAGATTGGCGATAAAGTATGGGTCGAGGACCTTCACTTAACGAAAGACGAGAAAACAACAAAAAAGTTCAGAGACAAAAGAGTGGGACCATATACTATTAAAGCGAAGAAAGGGGCGAGTGCGAGGCAGCTGGATTTGAAGAAGGGAAAGACATACCTGGTATTCAATGAAACACTATTGATGCCATATCACGAACCCCCCACGCATCGGAAGACAATGAGACCTGCACCCGATCTAGTCGAAGGGAACGAAGAATACAAAGTCGAGAGTATTCTCAAGACCAGGGAAAAGCGTGGAGTGCGAGAATACCTGGTCAAGTGGAAAGGATATCCAGAATCGGAGAGCACCTGGGAACCAGACACCAATCTCGAGCACGCAGTGGACATAATCAAGAAATTTGTCATAGCATTGCTGAGTACGAAAGAGGGATTTCTCCCCAAAACAGAAAAACTTCTGGTACTCGAGAAAGGACACTGGGACTATCTGGTCAAAAGATACAAACCGAAGAAGGAATCCCTACCATACGAGAAGAAAAGACTATTCGACCTGACGACAGGAAGATTCAACGAAATCGACGAGGACGTTGATTCTAGGGAGGGGGTAATGTCAGAGTCTGAACCAATTATCTTAAGAGACGAGGAAGAGATGGCAGAGACCGAGTCCGAACTGGAGATCACTGAAGAGATAAGACAATGAATGAGAGGAGATCCGATAATCACATACGATCTCCCTCTCATGACATCATTACTCGAAGAGATCTGGGCAATGCCGAACTACGGACAGATGCCGACAGAAGCCGAAGATGACATGGACTGAACACGCATACAATATATAAATAGGACCGATCGCTGGCTGAGAACAACGAGGTGCTGACTGGATATGAACCTGCGGTCACTGTAGGTGACAGGGAGATGAAGCTGCGGTCACTAGCTGACATGGCCCGTAGTCAGTAGCAAACAGTATATAAGTAGTCTACATTCGAGATGTATTCTTTAGAACTTTTATTCAGAGCATTCTACAAGAACTCCTCCGCCATACCTAGGAGGAGCCCACCTTGTTGCGACAATATCTATGAAAACCTCCCTATAATTCCTAGCCGACTGGGCGACTGCACTGGGCGAACCTCTCCCTGTGCTCAAGGTGCATCTGGGTCCCCTTCTGCTGGTGGTCGAACTTGAAGTAGGAATGTAGTAAAATACGGTCCCCACCATTCCAGTACGTGGCAAGGAGCAGTATATGTGGGCCGCCATCAACTGAAACTCTTGAACTCGTGTCAGAATCTTGCATCCTTCAATAAATAATGTGAACAACATACCTCAAGTCCTCCTAATCATGAGTGCGATTTTGTATTCGGCTCATTCACCGAAGACTATATATGGTGAAGACACAGAAAATCTATTATGAATGATTTTGGTTCATCTTCCTTCCATTTCTTTATGTCAGCTACTACGTCTATGATGCAAGGCTGAAGCACACATCACTTGCTCCTTCAAACACGACTGATGATGGGCTATCTAATTCTGCTCCCCGAATATCCCACTGAGATATTTGGAATCCATGAACTCCTTCACCTTGCAGATCTCCTCCCTGCGGAAGCGGATCATGAACACGTATTCGTTCTTGTACTCTCCGCCACTGCTCAGTTTCCCGTCTGCGACCAGGTGCAAGATCCAGGCAGGTTCTCAATTTTGCAATCATCATTTCGTGTACAGAGGAAAGACATACGTGAATTACGACAACGTCGTGGCCTGAATGACATCCAGCAGCGGCTGAAACTGGAAAAGAACGGTAAAGTGAGCATCCATAGCATCCCCAAGTTGAAAATCAACTGACGTTGAGTTGGGTTATCATTGCCGGCAAGTCTTGCAACAACTTGATAAACTCCGCCTGTAGAGTCCCATGCAACGACCGCGGAGGACGCGATAGACGAAATCCGGGGAGAGGAGGGGTGCCACCGCGTCGTAATCATATACATTCACATATTTTATGAATGTCTGTGCTTTCTCGAGTTGTGCTGCACTGCCCATTGTGTGACTTAACGTATTCTGGGCCTTGCTTCTCTGGTTCTCAGTATTTCATCTACATGGGAGGATGCTTAAGTATAACTGTTTGGCTGACACATCGTTGATAATTTGGATTGCTGTATCAAAGACAACTTCGTCATGTAGTTGGAAAATATTGGTAAGGAGAGATTGTGACAGTGGCTGTGGTTTGTTAGCAGCTGCACGCATACCTTTTCATTCCGAGCATCTAAACCTGACGGCCACTGGGTTGAATTGAGCGAATGCACAAAATATTTGATTGCAAGGCAAACACAAACCGGTTGATTCACAGTCAATTTTGCAGTCAATTCAGCTGTTTCAATTCGTTTTGCAGAATTGACATAGAGTCGAATCGACATTGACTGGGCCGATTCTATGTCGATTCTTGCATCATATTCTGGGATGATCCAAAGCTCCAGGTTTTCATTAGAATTGATGATTCTGTCGCTGTTCCAACTCCAGAGTCAGAACATCAATTCTGGTCGATTCTTGAGGCCCGAATCGAGCGCCTGAACTGATCCGAGAATTGATCCAGAATCGACAGCTCTGACTTCCCCTAAATGATGCGAGACCCTCTGCAGAATATCAATTCTAGGCCCCACTCGAAGCAAGGAGAGAAAAGGGCCAAACATGCTGGATTGCAGGTTTGCAACATCAGGAAAATCTGAAAATGATGTGAGTACCAGTGGCGGCTTTTTTGGTCTTGATTGTCTATGATGGTCTTTGA
>JARGXW010000653.1:0-77313 GCA_029204085.1 Mycena sp. CBHHK59/15
CGTCACGCTCGATCACGTGGGGTGGGTTGCTTATGAGTGAGCCCCACCTTATCGAGATCCAGTTTCTTGCCCTTGCAGCGCTGCTTGAGGAGGGTCTCGACGAGCCAGAAATGGTACGCCACCTTGAGAGCGTGCTTAAATGGACGGTTGAGCCCGACGTCGAGGGGTCGACCGACGCCTGTGCATCCACCAGGAACGAAGTCGATGAGAATATTGGGGTGAGTCGTCCGGAGCCAGTCCTGGAACTCGGCTGATCGATGAACGGACCAGATGTCGATGATCACCAGTGCCTTCTGCGAAAGACGCAAGTTGAGTTTCTTTCTTTGCTCGATCAACCACGGTACGAGCACTTCCTCTACCCACTGGCGCATCGTTTTCTGATTGGACCAGTGCAGTAACCATATGTGGTTTGTTTAAGCAATTGCTGTCTCAACAGATGACCCGGTTCAATTATTGCTCTGTTCAAACACGTTAACTTATCGGCTCACAGGGTCCGAAGCATTGCAGCCGACAGCTGGCTCTGGACGTGTGTTCAAGGCAAATCGGTGTTGAAACAAGGTTCAGATCAAACATTGGTTTAAACCGTGTTTAAATAGCGTTCAAACACCGTTCAAAAAACAGCATCCAAGGAATGGCCGTTGAAGGATTCGAACCAAGGACCTCTAGCACACATCCCTCAGAAGACGAGTCATAACCACTGAGCCAATGAGAAGTGATGGCAAGGCTTACACTAGGTGTCAAATGGCTTCCTTGGGAGCCCATTTCTTGTTGGGATTTCACAAGTCCAAATGTGTCTTGGACAGTGATAGGATGCTGGATCTCGTACTTGAAAGTGTTTGCTCAGTGGATGCATCTCATATCAAGATGTCCTGTGCTATTTTTAGTCTGCATTTAGCTATCAAGCTGAATGAGAACAGGTACAACAGAACAATTTAATAGCAGCAATTATCAACTTCAGCGTGATTTATGTGTGCTTGTAAAATCCTGGACTACTCAAGAAGACATTAGGGCAGCCATTATGTTCCTCCCATGTACTAAGTGGCCAGTGAGATGCAAATATACCAGTTCTGAGAGTCCCAGCAACTTGGACATAAAGGTGTGGTTCTCTCCTGCCAATATTGGTTCTGTGGCACAGTGGTTGATACTCCCTCTCTATCCTTGTGTTTATCTAACGGTGGTGAGCTTTGTCTGAGTTCGAACCCGCCTGGTGTCAACACTTTTTGAATGAACAGGTTTAAACAGTGTTCAAAGATAATCAGCATTTAAGCAAATCAAGAACAGAACCATGCTTGAACACTGTTCTGCTGGACTCTGATCATGGTCAGAGTTCTTTTCCTTCACTCATTATGAACTTGCCTCCTCTCGCTTGGTGGTGTTTGCTTAAGCAAGTCAGAAATTGAACCGGGTTGGCTGTTGAGACCGGGATTGCTTAAGCAAACATCATATAGATTCTTGGCGGTACAACACTGGCTTGAGAATGGCCACCATTCTCAAGCCCGTGCCGACAAGTATAGGGATATCCCTATACTTGTCTGCGAATTTTAGGACTGAAATAGAGCAAGACGAGAACCGATCGTCGCGATGAGAAATAAAAATTCGTCCATGGAGCGTCCTAACAAAAACATTTTTGCGGGGACGCTCGCTCATTCCAGAATCCAGAATCCATCGCACCATAAGCAAGCGTCAGTTGATGACGCCCTTCAAAGTGGAAACGGCAACTCCCGCACCCCCCAGGCCGAGGTGTTAACACCCATCTACAAGCTGAGGCCGACCTAGTAGTAGCAAGAGGCGGGTCGAGAATAGAACCCAGGGGCACCGAGCACTGCGGAACTCGGGTTTATTGCCATTGCCAGATCGAAATTGTAGGCGCGTTGAATGGTATAGTATGCTGATGTTGCGCGGGTGGACTCATCCGAGAGTGAATGGCGCATCTTCGAAACAGTCAATCCTCCCCGAGAAAATGCACGTTCAACATCTGTTGAAGTTGCTGTCACTGTATAAGTTGCGAAAAACAAAAATAGATGGAACTTGAGAAGCTCACCGGGAATTGAAAGAAAATCCAATGACATGCGAGCCAAAGGATGGCCTGCAGACTCCATTCCTGTCCACCAGGTAATAGCATCACTACTTGTTACCACCGGCGCACTTGTCAGCCAATCCTCCAAGGCATCAACCTCTTGCTCGGAGTCTATCAAAACATCGAAATATTTGTTCGTTGTTCTCGGTACCTGTATGGACAGTGTAATGTTCGGAAGGTATTAATAATTGACACCTTACATTCGGTTCGGCAGTCTTCTTCTTTGTCTGTGGCTTGTAATGAGTCTCCCACTCATAGCGAACAAGGTCCTCCGCAGTTTTGATCCATTCCCGCGGCCATTTTGCCTTGGCAAAGTACGCGGTTTTATACTTGGGATGAACTACTAACAGGATGAAAAATCAGCAATAACGTCGCAGTGTAGTCAGAGATAACACACTCATGGCCACGTGGAATACAATGGATTCGTCGGTCAGAGCATAATATTTATTCCGCATGGTCTGGCCGCGCAATGCAGCAGCTCGGACGCAGGGTGAGAGTTTGGTGTCATCAGTAAAGTCATCCAAGGCGGTAGTGATCACATCGAAGATCGGTATCACCTCGTGAATAAGAGGGACACGACTTTGCGAAATATGTTTTGTAGCAACAAGGAATACCTAACAAAAATGTATTATGGTGCGCATCACCTAGCTGCCGCCACCAAAATTTAGTGGCCAAATTGGCCGGAGAAAAAAATTTCAATTAAGTGTACCTCTGAGTGGATTCCGGAGCCTACTTTGTACATTATATTCACCCTCGGCGGTCCGCAACAGCGTGTTTACAGCGTGTATCGTTTGATCTGATGGCGGCAAACGATAATCAAATCTCGATTAGATTAATTCCGCTTACTGTAAACATCGACGCTTTGCTTGTCAGCCGCATGAATCTCAACCCTGGAGGGAAACAAGCACACATGTGCAATGGTTGGTGGATGGATGGCAGTGTTCGCAAGGTCTAGAAGATGGATTATGCTGCAGATCATCCAGGATTTCCAGGCGAGCCAAAGGGGATGAACACAATTCTAGAAGAACGTGGCCTTTGGCCCTCGGGAAGATTCGTGAAGGAGTGCAATAAAGGGCTGCACACTGCGGCCCGTGATTGAGGCTGTTGGAATTGCAGCCTGACATCCTCGAGCAACAGTCAATGGTGGCAGAAAAAATCGAAGCAGCAGGTCATCTACCCCCAAATATCACTGCGAGTTGAACTTTATCGAGTTCTTCTGGGGCGCCATCAAGAAATACCTCCGTGACCACTGTGACTACAGTTACGAGGGGTTGAAAACAAACATGCCGGCTGCACTTCCCTCCGTTCAACTCTCCGTGATTCGCAAATGGGAGCATCACATGATTCGTTGCCTGGAGCTTATCGCAATAACTTGGGGCCGAAAGAGGCTCAACGGGTGGTTCGTGCCTTCAGTTCGACTAAATACACCTCCCACCGTCGTGTTTTCGAGCGCGCTGCATGGCAGTTCGACCAGTAGAACTCTCCTGTAATTTAGCGTCATTTTAAGCCTACTTACGACTCTGACGACCGATTTTTGAATATATTCGAGAATGTGGCCAAATTGGGTCTGGAAGAAATTTCGAGCTCACTCAGTTTTGATCCAATCGAAAATCCCTCTAGCAGTTATCTTCCTACACTCAAAAGGAACACTTCTACTAGACGGATAAGAAATATATGTTTTTTTGAGCCCGGAAATTTTCAAGCACGTGGTGGTGGCAGCTAGGTGATGCGCACCATAGCACCGTTCTCCAGATCGGAACAGACATACATCGAGCAGGGGACACAGCTCATTCAATACCGACCACTCGTTTGTTGATAACTGGAATCGTCGTAGTCGGGCACCACGAGCTCTATTGTGTTCTTCCATGACAACAAGCAGCTTCAAAGCATCGCGCAACTCGATAGCACGCTGCAGAAGCATGGCTGTGCTATTCCACCGAGTTGCAACATCTCTAATCATCAACCGAGGAGTGACCTTGCTCCGAGTGCAAACGGCCTGAAGGTCAGCTTTTATTGTTGGACTGTGGACAATCTTCTTGGCTAGATTTCGCAACTGGAGCACATTATAATTGATCCTCGTGTGGTATTCTTCACGGCGCACGCACCGTTGCAACTGAATAGTGGCCAAGTTTGATCTCTTGTGCTGTAAGAGCTGGAACACGACGATTAGGATCAGCGTCAATCTCTTCAATAACCTCGTCAATACGTGCATTATCATTATCCTCAACAGCAGGCTCAATTTCGTCTGCTGGGTCCTCTGGTTCAGATATGTTGTCTCCCTCATCGTCGCTGTCTTCAAGGTCCAGCTCCAAGTCGGGTTCCTCCTCATTCTCTGCATCTGCAACTGAGGGTTGGATTTTTGCCTTTCCCTTGCTATGACTGAACTGCGAGAGAATTGCCTGCTACAATTCAATGAGAATCTAAATGAATGTGAATAGGTCTGACCTTGACTACCAGATTCAGGATATGTGCAAAGCAGCGAACCCTGGTAACTGAGCCTCGATATGATGGTAGCAGATATTCGAGCTCAGACACGAGAGTGTTGTTGTTGGAGGCATTGTCTGCAACAAGCGCTAGTATCTGCGGGGAGAAAAATTGAGAATAATGAACGAGTCAAAAACAGAACCTGCGCCTTGCTTGCAATCCCAAATTCGTTCAGGCATTCCGAAATTCGGGCGGCAAGATATGCCCCAGTATGCCCCTTAGAAGCCCTGTACGTCTGTCAGGTCATGCAAAAGCAATTTAACAAGCACTTACTTGACAAAATCAAGAATGACTGTCTCCATTTTGCTTTCTCGGATCCAATGCACAGTTATTCCCAGGAAAGATATAACATGGGGAGATGTCCATCCATCCACGCAAAGGTGAAGAAGTCCAGGATACGCCTTGAAATCAGCTTAGAGAAAATTTGCAACTGCAATAACACACCTGTTCTTGCTTGCTTGAATTCCCTTTTTTTTCTCATGTTCCCGGGGCACCAGTTCGAGAGCCTTCATGCGCTTCCGCACAGGCAAGATCAAGCAGCTCTGTGTCGACGAGCCATCCAATACGCTCGATCCGAAGGGCGAGCACGCGCTATTCGAGCGCCTGCGAGAAACGGGTGCCAGGAGGACGATGATATTTGTAACGCACCGATTTGGCCATCTGACAAAATATGCAGACATCATAATGTGCGTGTTTCTGTCGCCCGGTCGTGCTCTTGCTCAACGCTCAATACGAATCAGATGTATGAAGGAGGGTAAAGTAGTCGAGTCGGGAACTCATAAAGAGGATGTTTCCATTCCATATATTTTATGCTTCCATTCTCCATATATTTTATGCTTCCATTCTCCATATATTTTATGCTTCCATTCCATATTCGCAACTTGGCGTCGACAACGTCATTGATGTGGATGCCCTACCCGACGCTCCCTTCCCCCGCGGTATCAATCAGTATGGCTCGGCAGCTGGCGGAATAACTCACGGTTACGATACACTAATCTCGGCTCCAGATGTGCCGCTCGTAGTCTCGTTCCCGACGTTATAGGGCGCGTCTTAGCAAGAGTAGCAGCTGCACTGGGGATATATATAAGCGACGGAATGATCCGAGGCAGACGTTTTGATGAGATTTGATTGCGGAAGACTGCCCTATAGAGAACAGCCCCGAAAACGGCGGCCCGGACTATTCAACTACTTCGGTGACCGACAGATCAGTAAAAATACTCGGCTTCAAGCCCCCCGGATAACGTGCCGCAACCCCCGCGTCCACATGATGGGCGCGAAACGCGGCCCCGGACACACAATGCTTAGCATTTTGCGGCAGGAGGGCGTCTAACCCAGCCAACGGAGGGTGGTGAAGCGAGGAACCGAGGTTGTTGAAGTGAGTTGGGGTTGATTGCGGAGTTGGAAATGGCATGGGAAGATTCCAAACAGTTTCGGAGTTCTGCTTGGCAGTCAACATAGGCTCGATTGTAGCCTGAGCGACTGAATAAACGGGATTTCATCATCATCATCAATGTCTGGTGCAGTTCGTATACAAAACGGGCGATCGAGTCACGCTTGCCTTCCTCTGTTTCGTTTTTGCTCATCCCTCCACCCTAGGGCTCCAAATTTTTATCTAGTACATTCCTCAAGACTTTGCCATCACAATGGGACCCATAATGGCGTTTTCTCTGCCGTAAATTAATTAATATTGGCTATTCCATCAGACCATTGCCTTTGCTGAATTGAATCGACTATTCGTCCTAATCATGCCCAGAAACATGTCTAGGAGATCTATATGATGTACCAGTGTGTGCTCTCCACCTTTTTACTGGTCTAACTCTCATTGTGCTGGGGTGTCCGGGGTCACTCGGGACCGGAAACAGGCACTGTACTGATTGTAAGATTATGTCTGATGGGACGGAACAACAACAACAACAACAACAACAACAACAACAACCGCTACCACCACCACCCCGGTTTTTTCGTTCCGTTCCTGCTGAGCCTCAGGCAGTCTGCAGGGACGATAGTTCATCGCCTTGTTCCACATGGTCGCCCCATTGCCCCCTGCCCTTTGCCCCTTGCCCAATTGCCCAATTCGCCCCTCACATTTGCCACTTTGATCATCCTCATCTGCACTTAATACCGCGCATCCAGCTCATGCTGCCTTTCCGACGCTCACAAACAACATCGCATTGTTCCCATTCACCTACTCTTCTATTGGACACCTCTACGAGTCCGCAGACTGCCGGCGCCGTCACTTTTGCGCCCGCCACCTCGTCTTGGGGTTTTTCGGTCGACGGATTATGTAATGGGATCAACTGCACGGAAACACCCGGATATCACGGGCACTGGCCGGTTTAATCCGTCCGATTATGCGCCTTTTCTAACTCCGTTCTGACCGACCGGATTAGCATAGGCACCTTTTCTTTCATAAACTCTTTTCACTTGGGTTCGTCGAGGTACCTGTACCTAAGTATTAAATACGTAGACGAATATCACATTGTTAAATTGTTAAATAGTCCAACGGTTGTGCCAGGTGCGATTCCGGCACGTTCCATTTTACATAATCATTACAACGGCGACGAATTATGGTCGAGGTTGGGTCGACGTAACGCGTCACGGCGAGGGTTGACGAATTCGATTTTTGTCACGGTTGGGGCAGAAAATGGCTTCAGGGCCTAGCAAGCAACCAAAATATTGGTTTGCAGGCTTGAAATCACAATTCTAACCCTCTTATCCGAGAACCTGGGGCCACGCTCTCGGATAAGACAGATAGGATTGGGGTTAGGGAGGGTATCGCCGTTGGCTGCCAAGGGTCGCTTCGGGAATGCGGAGCAGGTGATGGGCCTTGTCAATTTAGATATCAGGGAAGCAATGCGCGGTGCGGGCGGATGAGAGGAGCAATACTGTACCATTTCGTTCAATTCTCATTGGCTGTGACCTGTGACCACGGCATTCGAACTTGAGATTTCGTACATGGTCTGGGGTCGCTGTGACACCGATTTTTTCCCGTAAAGTCCCCCGAAACAAATAGAGAACGCTCTCAGGCCTTCCCAATAACTACTCAGCACTGTCTGAGCATTTTGCGAATGGAATTGAGTGTGAAACAGCGGATCAAGAGAAACTGTCCTAAAGGGGTAACATCAAATTGATTACACTTTTTTTCTGCATCCCGTCCCCGCCTCACAGAGATGGGTGGTCTTCCCGACATTCTCAAGATAAAGCGCGTAGGGCCGACGAGCGGCACGGCCCGCTACCGTTTGGCTATTTTTAGAAGGAGAACGTTGAAGACCATGTCGAATTAAGTAAGCCATTCGACAACCTCTTCGTCGTCCTCTGGACCCCGTGACTTAAAATGGCCGCGGAGCTCATCTACCACAAAGATAATTATATTGTAGATTAAACGAGATGGAATCATACTGTAGAACGACTGACTATGAAAGTAGATACTTAGAACGAGCGCGCTATTTATTTAAGAGGGTGGGAGTGCAGGAATCCCTAAAAGCGAGCCCTTTTCGAGGGCGACTGGAAATTCTTGAATGCGTCGTCAACATCGGAATCTGCCTCTGGCTGCGGGTCCCTCGCTCGCTTCGGCGTTGCCGAGGGGATTTCGGGAATTGGGTGCGACCAAGCCTTTCCATTGCCCTTGTCGAGTATTTTGAGTTGCTCGATGTAAATGTGGTACATCTGTCCTTGTTAAATAGATAAACGGTATTCAATGGCGGACACATACTTTGGATGGGTAAGGGCCGTTTGCGTAAACAAAAGTCTCCAACGAAACCGAAGCGCAAAAAAGGGTACCCTCCGTTAATTTTTCATACAGCTCATGCGGGGCAATGAGTCTTTCATCCTCGTCCCGGATGTTGCGCTGAACAACTTTGGCATCGCGATGGTCGAAGTAAGGGCCGCGGTGATCAGGTAGAATGTCTGGGTCGTATGTGTCTCCGATCTTGCGATCTATTCGATATGTCAGAAGCTTGACCGCTACGATGAAATTGTGGACTGCATACCCGGGGTCGACTCGGCCGAATTGCTGGAGGAGCCCATATCTACATCCTCCGGGGGGACTTGGACAGACCTCCGGGACTTGGTATTCCTCGGGCGTTCAGAGTCGGAGGACCTGATGCGTTGGGCACTTTTGGCAGCAGGTACCTGTTGTATGGACATTCAGCAATAGAATCCATCGTCAAACAAATACTTGCCTCGTAAGTGGGAGGAAAACGGAGTAACATAATATTGCCGGGCAGTTTCTGTTTATCCGGGCGCACGACCCAGTCGGTCACATTTGAGAAACGCTGAGACGGTGAGACATCAGTGATGCAAAATGAGCTGAGGAAATGACAGATACCTGGCGCAGCCTGGCCTCCTCTTCCATATCATCGCCCCGGACCTTGTCTGCCGTTGCCAAATAGTCACCGAACATCTCTTGGAGTTCTTTGGGAGCGCCCGTGGGGCACCTGACTGCCAGAGTCATTCGGTGTGCTTTGGAAGAGTCGCGAACAGGCTTTTAAAAGTCAGGAATAGCCGCAATATGGGCAGATAGACGTACCAGTTTGTCAGCAGGCCAATTCTTGGGATAGGCAGCAAGCCATGTACCATCTTCCTCTGACCCGATTTCACCCACAATATTAGCAGTGAATTTGCGGTCATTCTTTGACAGGTAGTAGTGGCCATAGATGCCCGAAGAATCGAACTTCCGATAGAAGGTCTCACCAAAGTCGTGAAAGTCGAGGTTCGTCGACTGCGACTTCTTTAGTGTGTTGAGAACTCCGTCGTAGATGGTGTCGCCATCGGGATTGATGACGTCCCGACGAGTCCAAGAGAGCGAGACATACAGAGGAGATAAAGACGCAGAGTAGAGATTAAAGGAATGTGGGGGGGATGAATTTGGGATGAGTGGAATGGATCGGAGGGTCAGAAGGCATGGCTTTATAAGTTTTTCTCCAAGGAAGGTTGGAGAATACCGGCGAATATTCTGCGACATTCCGTCAATAAGCGAGAGATAATTAACCATTGTGAGATCGGGCAGACATACAAAATAGGGATTAACTCCATTTGCTGCGTTTCTTGTTGCGCGGACGGTCAAGGTTTTCCGACCCGGACTCGTCTTCGACGCGACCGCGCTTGCATGCTGCAGAGTAGCCGAAGGATGTTGCCTCCGAGTCTACATCCATGGGTACGGTGTCTTGCGCAAACCTCGCGCTGCGCCTGTTGCGAGGAACGGTGTGAGAGTGCGCCGGCTCCTGACCCCTTATCAAACGGGCCGTTGTCGCCTGGAGGGCAGCAAGGCGCCTTGGTTCTAGACATGCGCCGAGATCGGGATCCACTTCCTCCTCGTCCGGTAGAGCAGCAGGCGAGAACGTTTCGACAAGATACTCCTGCGACTCAGCCGCTTCTGCAGGGGAGCCGTACTTCATTGTAGTTTGGTGTCTCAACATGTCTAGTCGTTTGAACTCACTGCGAACATCTTGACTTGGATGGCATTGAATGGTATTCAAGCGGAATGGTCGAAGAATGAAGACTCCGTCAAGAGAGGTCGCACGTGAGAGCATGACATAAGGTGATTCCGTTCCGCGTGTGCTCTCGAGATCCACGACCACTGCCTCCATCGTCTTTCCTTGGGCTTTATGAGCCGTCATGGCAAACGCTGGGACTAGAGGGAGCTGTGTCCTCTTGATTACACATTTTCTGTGTGAGTCTGGATGGATAAAAGTCATATCGACGGTTTCAGCAAGCACGGCAGCGTGTTTTGGAGGAAGATTGGGCAACGCTGGGCCCGTCATGTCCGGTACGTAGACTATGCATGACTTTGCATATCTTTCCCCAAACTCATTGATTTCGTAGCGTATTTTTCGTACAATTCCTGTTGTTCCATTCACAATGCCATTTTGTACATCGAAATTTTGTGTGATCATGACAGGCATTCCGATCGCAAGAGGCAGACGTCCGAGACGATGGCTGGTCTGGCCCGAGTGCAATCTGTACAGAAGATGCTCTCTAAGGGCTGGCTCCGCAACAACAACACCGTTACTCCGCATATCTGTTGCATAGTACCAGTGTAACTCGTTTCCTGTCCTCGCAGCATACACATTGGCCGCCTTCTCATTCAAAGCATCCTTGAGCTCATTTTGAGAAACTATGACTGGTAAATTCTGAAGCCGAGGTTCGTTCCAGTCCGGTTGCAATTGTGTTATCAACCTGGTATTTAATAGGTCAAAATCCTCAAGGGTACACCGGCCTTCGCGCAATCGGCTCAGCAACTCAACAAATCGTATTGCTGCAGGGTCTGCTTCATCGAGTTCGCCTGTGACTTGGTTTCTCTTCCGCCTGACACGCTCAACTCGTTTCAAAATGACGACAGTTTTGACCGATAACCAGAGAAGTTTTCCCATGATATTCTCCTGGCCTTTCTTTCCAGCAGAGCTCTCTGTGTCTGTACTGATTTTTGCGAACAACTTCGCTTCTCCCACAGGTGGTAATTGTGCAAAGTCGCCAGCAAATATCACATTTACACCTCCGAATGGTGCGACATTGCCCTTCGCTTCGTTGAGCGCTTGGCTAATCTTCAGCAGCATAGGACATCCAATCATCGACACCTCGTCAACGAACAGATAATCGACACCTTCCCACATCGCAGTAAGATCTCGTCGCGTCTTGGACTGTGTTGAGGCACTTGAGCGTTGTTTCAAACACAGTGCAGCGTGAAGGGTCATCCCTTTAATGTTTCGGGCAGCAACTCCTGTATATGCAGCAAGGCGGAATCTACGGGTTTGGCCCCTCAACTGAAAGAAATCTCGCAAGGCATCTATGACTCGTGATTTGCCTGTACCACCAGGGCCCGCAAGGAACATTCGGAGTTGCTCTGGTCGATTCTGCAAGCTATGCTCTGCAATGATGCGAAATGCACTGGCTTGTTCCTTGTTCAGAGTCCACTTCGCAATGTGAGCTTCAATATCGATATTTTTCTCCGGTTCCGAGCCCTCAATATCTTGTCTGATTTCAGCGGTCTCATCTGACTGATAGAACGCATTCCGAAAGGCAGTGCCGTCGGAAATTGAACTGCTCGACTCTTTGGACATGTCAGGCTGAGTTTCGGGAGTTGAGCAAGACGTGTTGCGCTTGTATTGATCCCGCCGATCTTCGTACGCTTTTTCCCAAGCATCTTCCGGGTATGTATCGATTGCTAGATGAGCGCCATGAGGTTGATCAAGATTTTCAGGTCCATGTTCGGGATTGTTTCTTGGCAGTTGCGGAACATGTATATCATACAGTCCCGCCTCTTCAGCGTAATTCAGACATTCCAAATGGCCTCAGTAGAGGCAGCCTTTTTGAGAGAGAACCGAGTCGTGAGTTCTTCCAAGTGCTCCAGAATCATGTCTTCTGTTACATCCTCGCCGGAAAAATCATCTGCAACTTGACGTCGCCGACGTCGACTCTCGGAATGCACAGATCGCCTCATACGGTTGCGGCGTTCAGCAAAATGATCGTCGCGGCTATCTCGACACTCGTGAAGTATTTGCATATTATCCATTTTTGACAACACTGATTGTGAACAGGTCCTTTTGAAATCGTTGAAGGCATGTTCCCATGAGGGATGTGTCTCTTTGAGGTCGTGGGCATGGCGCCATGGCTTGAAAAATATCAACATTAGTCTGCTATACTTTTCTCGTAAATCTTTCTTATCTCGCCGTGGAATACCTGGCCCAATCGGTACTGGAACGAGGACGTCACCAGGTGCGCGGACTCGTAGAATATGTGTTTTCGCTTGCTCGTGTCCTTTCTTGAGTTCAACTCGAGGACGTTTACGACTATCGTTTTGCATGACTGAATTTTGTGAGTTGTCATGCTCTTCTTCGGCATCCTCATCTACAAGATTTTCAATACTGTCATTCTCTTCATTCAGATCATCGTCAATGTCGTCCGCATACTCATTAGAATCATCAGCTTTGTGCTTGCGACTGTCCGAGGTTTTTTTAACCTTGTCCACTCGTGAAATAAAATCCCAGACACATGTACCCCTCAGTTCGTCACCACGCATTTGATAATCTGCTAACTGACTTCCAGTAGGCACCAACTTCCCTTGTCCGTCAACGGAAACGCGGATCTCCTGGTCGTCGTCATCCATACGAGATGCGTGGCTGGGCTGGTCAGGTTCCACAAGATCATTAAGAAACGGTGAGCTATCTTCATCGCTATCATCATCATCTCTGTCTTCCTCCGAGTCTGGGTCATTATCATTGCTCTTCTCGTTAGGTTCATCCTGCACCGGTGCTCGCACCACATTCTTGGCTGGATAGCACTCGGGACTGGGCAGTTCTTTATTAATGAATGCTTCAAACGCAGTCCAATATAAATTCCGGTAAGAATGGCTTGTAAAGTGGTCCTCAAAGCCCATGAGGTAGGACGCCACTTGCTGCGCGGAAAGTTCTTGTTGAGAAATCATTGCATAGGCACATTTTTGAAGCATCTTCTTTGCACGTGTGGTATGGTCCGATTCGAAGGGATCGACCTCTCCTAGCTTCTTGACCGCCAGTTCCAACATTGAGAATGCAACATGGGTTTTCAATTGGGACTTGGTAATGTAGTCCGTGATATAGTACAGAATGCCTTTCGCTGAAGCTCCGGAACCGATGAATTTAATATCCATATTGCAACGGATGGCTTCGATTATGGTTGCATTGAAATTATTAACAAGTCCATCTAGGCACCTGAGAGAAATTTCTCCCGTTTCTGAATCAAAAGAACTCTCCGCACGCACATTATCTTCGTGAAGATCGAATCGGCAAGTCTTCGGCTCAGGTGGGCCCCGCCAATATTTAAAGCATGTCTTTGAATGTTCGTGACTCTGGCATTTGGAAACAAGATTATGCAAATCCTGCTGTCTTTCGAGCGAGATGAATTTGGGCTGGTGTTCAACTGGGGCAGCAGCATCGTCAATTTTATCAACGTGGGGGACATCAACAATGGGTACTCCTCGGACAGAACAGGGGTGATGTTTGGTTGAAGGCACTGGAATCTGTGGTTGCGGCTCAGGTGGGACCTCGTTTGAGATTGTATCGTCTAGGAATGCTAAAAGGCGTTTACAGAAATCGATGTCAGAGGGATCGGAACTCAACGCTCGTTTCTTAATTTCATCGGGATTCAAACCACCTTCTACCCAGACAACCATATGGCAATGGAGGGTCCCGCGTCCTTGAGCTTCAACACAGCCGTAGTATGCCTTGACTACACCGAGGATTCCACCGTCAAGATTTTTCTGTTCAGGGTCGTATCCGAGAAGAGCAGAAATAAATGCCTTCACGTATATGTTGAAAAAGCGGGCAGCCACAACGGGGTTTTTAGCAACCAGGACTGACTGGTCCCAATAGTTTGGTACATCGCTAGGCAATAAAGAGTCCACGTCAATTTCTGAACCAGCCAAAAATTTCACAATTGGGTTATACACATCGGCGGGATTGATAGTTATATAGAAACTTGGGAGACCTTTCTCAATCATGAGGCCACGGATTTCGTTTCGCATGTTAACTCGGGCAGCAGAGGAGCCTGGGACAGAGGCTGTGATTGCATTTACTTGTTTCAGAAGATTCAAAACCTTGCGCTCTTCGTCATCCTTGGGAGCAGCCGAGTTACCGTTTGCGACACGTTGGGAGACTCTTTCGACAACTTCAGGAGATACCGAGGCAAATTGAGATGCAACCGAAGAGAAGTTTGCCTTTTTCACTTTCAGAGATGTGTGCAGGAGCATCTCTCGGCGTTGCAAGATGTTGAAGGCCGTAAACATGAACGAGGGATGTTCTTGAAACCGACGGTCAGATAAATTGAGTAAATGCTTGACATGACGTTCCAAGGAGAGAGGCACTGGGCGTTTAACGTCTTCAGGACCGCTGATCCCATAGGGAAAGAGGGTGGGGTAGATCATTGGAAAGAGGAGACTGTCCTTCTTAAATTCGTTGGCAGGCTCATGATCATGCGGGATTTGGATATAACCTCCGCCTTTTTTCTTCACGTGTCGCAATGCGGCCGCGCGGAGTTCGTTTGAGGAAGCGTGACAATCGACGTCAGCAATTATCACATTTTGAAAAGGAATGGTAGTTGAACCCGATGGTTGAGCTGATTTGTCCGGAGACGGGGTGGAGTCATATCGAGAGGTGGCAGTCTCGCTTGCGGCATTGGGACGGATATGTTCGATGGAGAAAGGGAGGACAGGGTTTTCTTCAAGTTGTTGGAGACATGGTTCATTTACGGTGATATCTTTGTATAACGGGTTGTGTTTTTGAAGCCATTCAAGTGCAGAACGAACACGTTTGGCATTTACGGCCAAAGGCTTTGCGTGCTCGTGCAGCCATTCAGTCGTTGGAGGAGATGCCCCGACAAATAAGACACACACAGGCGAGACAATTTTGTCAATGGGGGGTGGTAGAACTTCGGCCACTTTCGATGGTTGTTGAGGATATATAATAATGTGGCCTTTGACACCGCGTTGCGTTGAGGCAAGTACAAGATCTTGGTTTTCCTCCTTCAATTGGATGATCCAGCACTTAGAACGGCAGCGCGCAATCATCGCTTCCTCGATAACAGTGAGATTCTGGAGCTGTTCCGGGACAGGACCCAGGAAAGTTTTGTTGGCCAAAGATAACGGCGGTAGCTTATTGTTTTTCAGAGAGGAATGACATGTAGTACAAAGCGAAAGAGTAGGGGTGCCGCCATTAGATGGGAAGGATACGCCGTCAGGGTCGACAAGAAGGTCTTTCAGCTCGCCTTCATCATACGGCATCGGAGGTGGAACACATTCCGGATGAAGCCACTTGTAGCGGTCCAGGACAAGCTGCTCGTTTGACTTCCGATCCGGTCGTAAAAGCAGAGACTTGTCAAACTCGTTGATAGATATGGAACAGTGAGAGCGGAGGGGTGCTGATTCAGCACATGACGCGCAGGTAAACGTGGAAAGACTTTCGGAAGATGTTTGCTCACGGAAAATATTTATGACTTTGTCTTTGAGTGACCGTGGAACAAGCTGTGGCCAAGATGCAATGATGTTGCGGATTTCTTTCTCGTAACGAGCACGAGCCTCTGCTTTCTGCAGCCGGTCTACTTCCAAACGCTGTTCAGCATCCCTTTCAACACGTTTGCCCTTGCGGAGGATACTGATATGGGTGGATAATTTTTTTTTGAGGTCCCGAGAGGATTCAGATTTATCCCATTCAATCTTCAACGCAGAGAGTAAACGCCTCAACGGAATCAACGTAAGGTGGCCACCGATTAGAGCCGACAGAACATGAACCTGAAGGTCAGGATGGATGCTATTTACGACATGTTCCTCGCATACATCAGCACAATCCGGGACTGACAAATTGGGAGGCAGAACGGAGGAACTATGTGACCCAGAAAATTGAGCGCACCTGCCAGAGACGATGTGTTGTGTAATTTGAGCACGTATGTCTTCAACACTTGCCCTCGAAGGTAGTTGAATGCGGTGTAAAGCAGCAATAGCAATGAGAATTGGCTTCTTGTGACTTTCAAAAGCGTTGAAAAAATCTGCCACTGATGCGGAGGACCTATTGTCAGCTTCGGCATTACTTACAGCCACCAAATGTTTTCGGATGGCTGCACGGAATTTAAAACGTAGATTTCGAGTCCCAGAAACTGTGATGTTCATAGCAGCAGCGACATGATGGTAGTGGTCCGTGGGCATTTGCTTGTGGTCTGCATTCAGAATCACATTTAACACAACTTCGGACACATCAGCGGCGGATGGGAACCCTCGCGAAATAGCGCGGCAAGTACCGAGTTCGGGACGTGCAGTCTCAGATGAGTCACCCCCATTGAAAGGGTTGTCGAAACAGGATCCAGTTACAATATGGTGGATGAGGGCATGTCGGCACTGGATGAGACTCAGGTCATTGTGAGGGATACCGTGTAAGTTCAAGGCATGCTGTATTGCTGGTAAATCTGCATAGAATACGGAGGTACGCGCGCGCGTGGAATGACGACCAACAAAAATATCTCGGATAATATTCAAAGAGTTTGTAGTGGATATGTTATTCATGGGCAACATAGAAGTGGAAGCACAGTGGCAAGTAGAATCATCATTGCAGGCGCAGCGAGGTAAGTTATCTGGAGTATATAATGAGCATGATTCTATAAATTTGAAAGGGGACGTACCATCATGTGCGGAAGCGTCGACATCGGCAGCAATTTCGGGCCCACTCAAGTTGCAGGGACGAGGAGGAGGAGGAGTAATAGGGGATCCTGTCGATTCTCAGAAAATGATTTAGGAAGGGATGGGAAAGATACCGATGGCAGGAAGGGTAAGATCGATGATACCGGAAGACAGCTGGAACGCAGGCTGCAGTACGGACTCCTGACAATAGTTCATCCAGTCTCGACCAAGAACAAGGTCAAATGGCAGGGGCGAGACAACAAGCACATTCATCTGGAGGAAGAAATCACCCGAGGCGACACAAGGAAGGGTGAGCAGGCCAGAAGCAACAGAGTGAGCCACAGGGATGCCATGCGTTAATACCCAGTCCAGAGATAGCTTAGATTTGTCCGCATGAGGATCGAAGGTCGTAGACAGGGCAATGTTGCGGAAAGTAGCGTTGGCTGGCATGGTGGAGAAAGTGAAGTGCGTGGTGCCACGTCGCACCATCGGAAGAATTTGGGCTGTTACAATCAAGAAATGACAAAGCCCGGCATGTTTTATGGGGCTTACGCGAACCCAAATGACAAAAACGTGATTTACAGCCAGAAAGTGCATTGATTGGGCGCCCCATAAGAACCCGTACCTAAAGGTAGCGGGAATTCCGAATGGGCCGGAAAAGCTCTCTATTCCACCCGCCTCCCTGTCTGTGTCCAGCCTTATCAAATTTCAGCTGCCGCCGCGGCGCAAATCCACCGTCTTCACAGACCCCGCCGAATACTAGACGCTAGTCCGCCGAATACGTCTCCGAGCTGCATCCGACCGTTGTCACTTTCAATGTCGCGGAGATCCCGGTGCCTCCCTCCATCATTGTCAAGGCCCTCGGTCGAGAAATTTTGGCTGACCCGGAGGCCAAGTCCATTGTGCTTGTCCATTCGCCGGCGCACCGTGAAAAAGGCGATCACTATCCACTCTGGCTGGCTACAATCTGGTCGTCAATGGAACGTGTACGCGACGCGAGAGCTCTGTGGCGTACAGCAGTGGATCAGGTGCAGGAAACACTCGAGAAATCGACGACCAGCGAGGCCATTGCTGGGCGTGCCAATGCAGCACTGAAGGCTCTAGAAAAGCTTCAATGGGATGGTCAAATCGACGGCTTCCGCGCAGGAGCTACTGTGGACAGTCTATCGCGCTGGTTCACCACCAATTGGTTGGCGACAGACCACGAGGACCATATGCTTGAGCTCCTCGCGGCTGATCTCGGGCTCGGCGACGAGAGCACGACTTCTATCCAGATGACGTACTTTTCCCATGCCGACCCTGAAGTGTACCGTACGGCTCGTAGCTTTGGCTGGCTTCGGCGCATTGGGTCGGCGATTGCGACGAAGAACCGTGATAGGCTGGGCTGGATAGGGAACATAAATGAGGATCATTGGGTGGCGCTAGCCATCGACTCTCGAAACGAGATCATTGGCTACGGAGATGGATTCCAGGGCGAAGTTCCGCCGCATCTGCGCAAGCATCTCAACTGGTGGATTTTTGAGCACCTTGGCGTCGAATTCACATGGAAGAACATACCCATCCCGAACCAAACCGACCCGCATTCCTGTGGCATCCTTGCTTATTTTTCCCTGGCAAATTGGTCTGATAGCGCAAGGTTCCTGCTCCCCGAATCTACGGCTGCGTCCATGGCCGACGAGCGCATCAAATGTTCCTACGGATCGTGGACACCCATGAGCGAAAGGTGTGTTGCCGACTTACAATTAATTATCAGCATTGATCTGATCTGGCTAGGCAGCAACCTTCAGGAGCGAGGGTCGGGACTGCGAGTTCACATTTGCACACTCACTCGGGTCCGGTGGTACAAGCGTGCAGGACGACGCCGGGGAAGAAGGCGGAGTCGACTCTGACTACTCGCTGTCAGAGTACTCTGCGCATGATGACGACGCAGATTCTACCTCGGGGGCCGAGTCTTCCCCGCGCGCGACACGTTCCCTTCCTTCCCGTCCTCCTTCCTCGCGCGCGACCTCATCTTCCCCCGCACCTGATGGCGCGCAGTTATCAGAGGACGAGTTTCCACTCAATATCCCGCTCGGTGGGGATGTACGTCCATCGACACCTCCTGCGACCAAGCGGACACATAGTGAGCGAGTAACTAACACGCCGCACATGAGCCCTATGAAAAAAAGGCTCAAACAGAAGGTTCAAAGTGCTACGAGGCAAGCGATGTACTTCCTGAAAGGTGGTTCAAAGACACCTGCTCTATTCCGAATGGCGGGATGGGCGAAGCCGAAGGTTTGACAGAGGAGGAGAAGCAAGATGTTTTTGCAGCGGTGGCCGAGGAACGGCACGACGAGACGGAGGTGCGGGCGAAGCGAGAGCACGTGGAGAAGATTGAGAATGATGCACGCCGGAAGGAGCGACAGAATGAGCGGCAACGCCGTCATCGTGCACTCAAGCGGGCCGCCAAGGAGGCAGAAAATCCTGGAGGGAAAAAGCGCCGCAAGGTTAGCATTGGATTTAGGATCGTAATTTGGCAGTGTAACTCACGGATATCAGATGGATCTCAAGTACAGGGAACCCGCGTCGAAAGGCACAGTTTCTGAGCAGTCTCGGCCGGCGCACCAAATCACAGCGAAGCTCAAGGCTGAAAGTCGAAAGCCGTTGGAGACGTAGTCTCAGGTCGGAAAGCAGCGTCGGAATGCGGAGCGGGACCGTGAACGGACGACGGAATGGGATGGCGAAGCGGTAAAAGCCAAGAATGGATGCTTTTGTGTGTGTGTACAGACTGTAATGCTAACATCCTGCACTGCCACTGATCGTCTGGATGTGGCAGAGCGCCCAAGCGCACTGGCACATGTGTCCCCCCCTCTAGTGGAAGCGGCGTCCTCGTCGCGTCGCTACTCTTTGTCTTCGCCGTCCGCGCCAGCGTCTTCATCGTCCCCCCTCGGCTTCATCGTCTTCCTCCGCATCCTCGAGGTACACTTCACTGTCACATGCTGGTATGGGTCGAGGGTGGCTTAAACCCGAATGAAATTAAAAAACGTGTGGTGGCGGATCAGTCAGATGTTGAGTTTGGCGTGGGTCTTAGAGTCATACGAGGTCATACGTCGGCGACATTCGCGTTTCTCTATCAACGCGTGCCCACGTTGGTGCCTTCTTTCGACAACTTATCTTCGACGCGTCTGATTTAATATACACCCTCACCTTCGCACCTACTCCGAGAGAACGAAGATCGATTGCTCAGTCCTGGTCCATGGGCGTGGGGGCCTCGTGTGTCGACATGCCTAAGAAAGCAACCGATGTTTGAGGCTGGATCGGCCCCCTTTAATTCTGCGGTTGGCCGTGCTTCTTTCCCCAGCGGTTTTCGTTCTTTTGCCTTGTGCGGAACTCTCTCTCTCTTGCTAAATCGAAGCCATGAAGCGAGATCTATTGCCTTCCAAGATCTGTGTGATAGATATCCTATCGCCAATTTGCTTTCCAGAAGCAGGCTCTGCCGTATTCGATCTGGATATTTCTCTCTTTGTCTCTGAACATGTTTCCTCGAACATTATAAACAGCTAGCTCTCCAAAATGAATGGTCTCCAAAGTTCTAGTCTTCGAAACAAAAGCTGCACTCGTCTCGTATCCCGCTGCACTTGCAGTCCCGCTATTTTGGCTATGAATCCATTCCCTGTGAGTGCGGCCGGGTGAATCAATCCGGCTCATAACTTTTTGTCTCTCCAGAATGGGACTCGAATTTTCTACTGGAACGGTGCCGGGCAGACTGTGTACGGAACAGTACATCAAGCTTTCCGTATGCCTGAAGTTGGTGCACCTATGTTAGTCCTATACATACAATGACAATTATCTGCTAGGGGACTGTGGTTTTGGAAATTCGCGACACATGTAGCTGCTCCAGTTACTGATCACTATTATTTGGGCCATGAACTGCACCAGAGTTATGCCAATTGGAGCCTTGTACCAAATTTACTTCCAATGTAGTTGCACCGGTGACCCGGTCAGGATAAAAAAACATGGGGGATCCATAGGCCAGTATTGACTGAAGTCATGGCTCAAGGACCTTCTTGAATGTTTCCTGGAAAAAAAATCCAGAGCTCCCAGATTATTAATTCAACAAATAAGCTTAATTATTATTAGCCTGCTATAAAATTTGGAGGCATGCCCTGACATCCTACGCACTGGCAGCAACTTCTCGAGGGCGCGAACGCGAACAGTCACAGACGTGACATTCTCGTGACATCCTATCAAAAACCGGAGCGACTTATTTATTCCGATGCCATGCTATGGCATGAAATATGGGGATACACACCATTGCCATATTTACAGGTGTGATGGGGTGCCGTCAAGGGGTAGCATCCCGCCCCGGCGGGAGGTCTCTGCTTGTATTTTTACAGGATGGTTACAGCGGGCCTGTCAACCTTGCGCGGGAGCAAGTCTTTTTTGGTATAATCAGCGCTTTATTATTTGAGTGAGAATATGTTACCCACTACATTTCAGGGCCCCGATAATCTTTACAGGTTAAATTTGCGAGGTTTTCGGCCAGTATCCTATGTTGAATTCACGTGAGCCGACTACAACATACAACTTCATGTTGAAAACTGACAAGAATCCTGTCGGAAGGTATGAATTGAGTTGAAACATATTCTGAACAACCCTTTAGGCCATGTGCACATATAGAATGACAGCAAAACTTTGGACAAAGCCCATCAAACTGCAACACAATTTTATGTTTGGGCCAGTATCCTATGTTGAATTCACGTGAGCCGTCTACAACATCCAACTTCATGTTGAAAACTGACAAGAATCCTGTCGGAAGGTATGAATTGAGTTGAAACATATTCTGAACAACCCTTTAGGCCATGTGCACATATAGAATGACAGCAAAACTTTGGACAAAGCCCATCAAACTGCAACGCAATTTTACGTATGTCCCTGTCTTTTTTGCTGTCCCGCACCGTCCTACCTTCCCAGAGGCCAATTAGATGACTGTTTTATTAACAGGCCACACCAGTCTCCAGTTTTAGGATTGACGGCCACTGCCATTTGCGGGACGGTGTGCATCCCTAATTAAATAGTTATCTTACTGGGACTTGCCAAAACTAGCATGAAACTAGCATGTGCAAAGGTGCAGAGAACACAAGTTCAAAGATCAGTTCGGTGATCATTTTCAAATTTGGGCGGTGTCGAATCGTCAAATAGGTCAGGCATGTTTGCTCAAATTTTGCACGGGAACATGAAATAATTCCTAAAGGTTCAGCACCCGCCTTGGAGAGGCCTAATCCATGTCATATATCTTCGTTTGCACAACTCACTTACTTGGCCTAGACAGTTGTTGCAAAGCGCAATAAGGAGATGCTTGATGAGGAGGATGAGGAGGAGGAGGATGAGCCGCCCAAAAAGAAGGTATTACATTCAATTGATCTTTGTGCCTTCGATGACAGATCCTGTCCAGACACGACCTTCAAAGACTTCAACAGCTCCGGACTCTGATGGGTTCGCCGAGGACGACGTGGCAGGCTTGGACGGCCTTTTGGGTAAGCTTAGTGGCCATCTCCGATCACCGCTCACACACACGCGAAGGCTCTGATCTTGTCAGTACGGCGGACGAGAGGACATCGGATGCGGAGTCTGAACCTCATAGAAACGGCGCGGATGACGAGGAGGAGGAGGAGGAAGAAGCGGAGGACGATACCCTGCCGGTAATGCCCGATGAGGAGGTAAACTTTTACTTTGATGCCGCTCTCAGCTCTCAGGCTTACTTCCTCCTCCACAGATGATAACTGAAGAACCGGTTGCCAAAGCCAAGAAGATTAATAATCGGCGTGCCTCCGGAAAAGGTAAGTCGGCTCGCATAAGCCAGTCAACATTTAGCCCGGCATCCACGCGTCTAGCTAATGCGGGGAGACGGGCTGTCCGCGTGAAGATTGCTACCGACACAGGTTTCCCCTCTGATCACCCCGAATTCGCGTGGACAGCTGTCTCCGACGCTGTCGCAAGCTCGGAGGTACCCGAGCTTATCAAAACTCTCAGCATCGCGGAGAAATCTGAGGAGCGCCGCGCCCAGTTGCTCACTTATGTGGGTGACATTCCTTTCGTTATTTCACCTCAAAATGCTTATCACATGCACTCTAGGCGTGGGGTGGTGCCCCTCAGCTTCGCGGTGAGGTCAAGACTCTCTGCAAGTCTACGGGATCCCCGGTGACTTCACGCCTGAAGAGATCGTCAAACACATTGCCTGGCTCACGGGAAAGAAGGGAATCTTCAAGTACGGTGGCATTGATTTGGTGGCAAGATATCTCCTCTAATTGCGCAGCTGTCTTCTAAAATTGCATCACAGACTCACACGTACGACGTACAGCTGCCGTATGGCCATCCTTTCTACAAGAATGTCATGACGAAGCAATGGTTTGATACCCCCAAGTCTGAAGGCGTGCGGACATCGTCTTTCCGAGCCTTTGTTGATTCGCCAGTGCCTTGTTTGAACTTGGTGACCAACGGGGTGTGTTGACATCCTTCTCGCGTACATCACTAATCATTCTATAAATGCTCAACTCCCTCAAGGAGTGGGCTACCGGCGTCCGTATCCAAATCAAGTTCACTGAAGAAGAGTTCGGCCCAAGGTATGATATCTATTCTTCGTTCCTACCCGTGTTCAAAACCTCTTTAGCTATGAACGTACTCGGGCGGCCCTACTCAATTTGCAGGAGAAGTCGCTGACATGGTTTGGCCAGTTTCAGCGCTCCCTTTACTCCAAAATTGTGTCAGTCAACTCCGTTACCTCTTTACCATCTGCTAATTTTCATCAGTTCCACGTCGAACTTCCCGCACCTCAGGAAAGTCGTCGAAGACACGGAGGAAGGCGAGCTCGATGGGGTTGACTTCGATGCTCTGGAAGTGAGCGCAACTAGCAAGAACGATGCCGTATTGACTGATGAAACCGCCCCAAGTGCCGTTCCCGCGTCCTGAAATGTGTGTCACTTTACCTCATCTCCACGCCACGAACAAATTACTTACCGCCCTCAGAACATCTTCAAATTTTCCACTAAAGTCCTTACTCGGCCCTGATTGTGTTCTTGCCCTCGCCGCATGTGAGTTACTTGACTCGCATGTCCTGCTTCCGAACTGTGGACTGAATTCTTTTCAATACCATGTAACAATAGTATGTATCGAAAGAGAGCATGGCAAAGTACTTCCAATACTTCAGTGCCTTTCTGTATGCAACCCCCGTAACAGACAAGGAAATTCAACGACTTGATGCTCGAGTTACTGACTACAGATGAAAGACAAACTGATGTCCCCTTGCAATTTTGGATGCTTTGAATGCATTGAAGGGAATTAGCATGTGAGAGCTTCTGAAGTGACCTTGAACTGCTTAAATATCACGGCTGCTCAAGGTGCGATGGACTTGTACTTTGAAAGAGTAACCTTGCCTGTTTTATGTTCTTCAATGCATTTGTGCACCCATTTGGTAATAGTCCTATAGTCCAGTTGGATCTTACTTCACTGCTTATGAATTGTGTACTCAACCGGTGTGTGTTCGAATCCCACCGTGAGTGTTCCTTTTGCTTCATGTTTTCAACCCGGTTTGAACCAGGATTAAGTAAATCATTGCTTGAACAGGGTTTTACGTTGAGACGCCGATTGTTTAAACAAACTTTGTAGGGTTACTGCGTTCTTCTTATGGCTCTTAGAGCGCTTTTTGCGTGTCTTCAACGCCGGCGATCGTGTTTCACGCCCGATCGAGAAGAAGTTAGGAGGGGTGGTTTCCACCTCCTCCTTCAGGACACGATTAATTTCAGCGAAATTCTGGAGCATATCCAACTGCTCCTTCATGTCTGCCTCGGTAAACTGACCGAAGGAGCTGACGCCTCCCCAGTTTCGAGGATCGGGGCCCTTTCCCTTGTCACGGGAAGGCCCGCTCGGGGCTCAAAGGAGATGAGATCCCCCTCATCTTCCACTTCCTCCATCGTAGCGCGATACGACTTCGAGGATTGCGGCTGGGGGGCTTCGAGCCCGACGGCGCTCTCAGGGGTCAGGCTCCGGGCCTGAGTGGGGCTTGGATCAATTCTGGCACCTTCAGCCCCTGAGGTCATTCCGTGATCGGTGCTGTTTCGGAGTGCCCCTTGCGCACGCAGCTGCAGCTGCGCCGCAAAGGCCTCATGTCGACGGGCAAGACTGGTGAGCTCGTCGTAGCTCAAGTGGCTCGTGGCCAACTCAATGGTCGATTCTGTCTCGGAAACGTTCGCAGGAGAATTATTACGGGTATAGTTTCCCCTACTGGAAGTGCTACGCTCACGATGAGAATGCGATGTCTTACGAGTGACGGGGGTCCAATCTCCACCGTCGTCGTCGTCGAAGAACGCCGGTACGAGACCAGCCGCACTCAGGTCACCCTTGCTCGGGAGCAAGGGGTACTCCGAGGAGTCTTCAACGCCAGAGGCTCTGGAATAACCGGCCGCCGAAGCGGAGCACGGTTTCATCGCCGAAGCGATAGCAGGTGCGCCGTAGTACCCAGTGCTGACAGACCCAAAGTGCGTAACCTCGGGGTTGTTGAATAGGGGCGGCGGAGCTGGGAGCGCACCAGAGCGAGTCCGGGCGCAGGTATGGTAGACGTTGTGATCCATGGTGATAGATCTTCGGTCCTTGGTTCGGGGGGGGGTCGCTGACAAGGTGGTAGGCGTGGTGGATCAGACCAAGGGGAAACCAGATAAGCGGCGACGAGTATAGGACACTGAAAAAAGATGTGACGAGGAGCAAGTGATGCGGTCGCTTGCTAGTCTCGGCACACGGGTTATTCGATTTGTTGGTCAGACAAGTTCAGTGGGATAAGTTGTAGTTTGACCGAAGAACTAGCTACGTACAAACAAGGCTTTATATAGTAACTAAGTGATCGAATTAAAGTCCAAATGAGGGTGGCGATCGCATCGCGAGGACGACTAATTAGGGAGAGTGATGGAGGTCGAACGAGTTAGAGACAGATAGGGAAATAAGGGGTATATGGGTATCGGGTAGCAGCATAGAGTAGCGTACCGTTACACCGATGCTCCTTGATTGTCCACGCGCGCCGGAGGAACGCGGTCTCGCACTGGTCTTCGGCATCTGCAGGTAGTTTTTGTGCGGCTTTCGTGCCCTTCCGCATCGACCAAGCTAACGTTTTATCAAGGAACTTCCTGCAGAATGAGTCGGAGACCTGGAAGGTTGAGCCGTCCTTGAATCGACGCTCGAAAATCTCCGGTGCGCGCTCGCGAATGATGGCGATAATGACACACCGCACGGATGTCAGGGACAAAGGAGCGCCAGCGTCGCGCAGGTCGCCTAGCTGCGAGATGATATCTTTGACAATCTCTGGGTAAGGTGCCTGCATTTTATTCAACCACAATTCTGAGCAGGGGAATATATTTTACCAGAATGCCGCGACGGCCGCCTTTATTGTGGCCGGGGATGTTGGCCTTCGTAGCACGCGCAACGGCAGCAGGGGTCCATCGACTGAAGCCATCGACAGCGTTTGTATCGACAAGTGCTGGAAAAAGTTATAGTTGACGCGTCGCAGCTCCCGGACAATGTCTGTCAAGCCCCATCCGACCTTCCTCTGCGCCGCCGTGATGGCATACCAGGCAAATGGGGTCGCCCAGTTCACATATTTTGCTGGACGAACTGCCTTCGTCTTCTTACGACCTGACGGTGTGCCAGTGCGCTTGGGCTAGGGTCTTGTATATTAAGGCGGTTTATAAACCGGTTTATAAACAGCCGTTTATAAACCTGTTTATAAATGGTCCGGCCCAAATGGCCCGTTTATTATTACATCAGAGCCGCGAATCAATTTCGTCGCGAGGGCGACGAAAAATTTCGTCCGCTCCTGCACTTCGCTCATGTCTGGCTCTGGGGTCACATATTATGACGAAGAACTCAAGTATCTACTGTGTTTGCTCAAGGCCCTGCCTGACGACATTCCCATTGGGGATGCCCACAACTTCTTGGATTACACGCCGAATCCAGAGAAAGTCAAAGACACCGGCTGTGTCAAATCAGTCGTCAGCCACTCACTCGAAGTATCTTTCGGTGCTCGTCGTACCGGAGCTGGCGAAACTATCGAAGTAAAATACAAATCCCGCGGGCTTGCGTTGGAGGAAGTGACCACGGTGCTTCGCGATCACATCACTGGAAACGCAGGCGCCAACAAAATTCTGGCCACTGATCGTCTGGATGTGGCAGAGCGCCCAAGCCTTGGGCGCTCTGCCACATCCAGACGATCAGTGGCAGTGCAGGATGTTAGCATTACAGTCTGTACACACACACAAAAGCATCCATTCTTGGCTTTTACCGCTTCGCCATCCCATTCCGTCGTCCGTTCACGGTCCCGCTCCGCATTCCGACGCTGCCGCCTTTCCGACCTGAGACTACGTCTCCATCTGGTGACAACAGCACGATTCGATTCACCTTTCGGCCCAGATTCCGTGCCGCGCCGCAACTGGACGACATCTGTCTCTTTTCGCTGCATCCAGCTCATGTACCTCCCAATCCGTCTCAGCTCTCTTCGACACATTTCTATTGCATCCACCAACCAGCACCCGCAGTTTTGTGTACTCTCGGCCTCAGAGTCTCTCGCCCCGCCAACACGTCTCGGAGACGTATTTGGAGCTTTGAAGGGCGTGAGATTCTCTTGGCGCGGGACCCCAACCTTTAAATTCTCATTTCGGACTCTCTTCGGCATATTCCGGTCCATCTATGGTGGATCTAGGCGGTCCGTCCAAGCACGGGAGCTCGACTTTGGGGCAGGATGTCCCTGCCTGCATTTACAGCGCCTCGGCACTCCGACACCTACCCTCGACCGGCTGGAGCCTTGCCCGTGAGTCGGCTGCCCTGCGGGGAACGATAGCGGTGGCAAGCCTTTGGTGGGCGGACGAGATGATTGGGGCTAGTGTGCTTTCAGCCAGAGCACTTGCAATTCAACACCTCAATTCGGGCCCTGCGGGGACAAGCGGAGGCAGTTGGATTCTATACCAAGAACTCGCTCCACTGTCGCCGTAGCACTGCAAACCGACCGAAAGAAAAGAAACCTGGCCTTCTCACTGTATCCACCCCGCTCAGCCACTGGCCGATTCCTACCCAGACCCAGACCCCTTGACTCCGACTCCTCTGACGAGTCTTCACTCACGCTATCGACCCTTTTTTCGTCGCAAGGAGGCCCGAGCCCCCACACACCCGCTACTTCCCCAGCACCCGCACCAGACCCAGCGGTGCTCCACGCCGCATTATCTCTCCTCACAGCCACCCCACCCCTGTTCCCTAACGACACCATGTCCGACATCAATCCAAACTTTTCAAAGGCGACGGCATCGGCGAAAACGCCACTGACTTTCTTAATTCGATCCGCCGCCGCAATCTCGTCAGCCCCGCCTGGAAGGACGACGAGAAATTGGAGTTCTTCGAGCTCAGCTTGAAGTCGGGAAGCTACGCCAAAAGCTGGTACAACAAGCTCCTTCCGACGGAGAAGGACACATTCAAAAGCCTCGTGGTCGCGTTCCAGAAGCAGTGGCCAGAGAAGGAGATGGCAGTGAGGGAGAAGGGAGAGCTACAGGAGGAGCTGCTCGCCATGAAGCTGCAGGTGGAGGAAGTGGGAGTTCGCGTCGAGGAGGATGGAATCGAAGAGTGGGGACAGGTTCGTTGGGCAATCAAGGTCGCCGAGATCGCGGGCCGCATCGGTGACGATGGCGGCCTAATTCCCCAAGCCCTCAAAAATATCCCCGACTCGCTGCTGATGAGGCTCGGACCGAAGCGTGGAACGTGGGCGGAGCTCGTACAGACGATGAAGGACATCCCGTCCTCGGACGTCGCGGGTGCGCGGCGCCTTGAGGACCGGATGGCTCGCATCGAGACCCTTGCAGCCGAAATTCAGCGTGCACCGCCGCAGACACCGACGCGCGGCCTCACCAACGCATTCGCAGGGATGGCGGCGTCGTCTCCTGCGCGGAACGACCCCGCGCGCCGCCTTCTCTTTCCCCAGGCCCCCGCAGGCGCTGTCCCCGTGGCGCGCAATTATCGCCCGGATGCAAGATGATTCTGGCGGCGCCCGTCACCATCCACCCTCGCACGGCGGCCGGGATCACCGCGTACAATCAGCAGATTGCCGCCTACACCCAGAAGTACCAGGCGCGTCCACCGAGCGAGGATCGCCTGTACCCACTGACGCCGGGCACGGTGGCGGTGGGCTCAGGCGAATGCCACAAGTGCGGTGTCATGGGACACTTCAGCGGCGACTGCACCGCCCCCGCAAACCTCCAGGTCCCCCAGGTCGAGGTTCGGTGGCGCCAGATTGTACAGTCGATCCGGAGTCGCGTGGCGCGTGCGCCCGTAGCGGCCGTTAACATCGTTGCCGAGGGCGGCGATGCGGACAGCGACATCTTCGGGTCGGCGGAGTACGACCAGACTGTCATCGAGGAGTACTTGCGCAGCCAGGGAAAAGCAGGGGGGCCTCCGTTTAAGCGGGTGCGGGACGGCCCCAGAACACCAGGGAGGAGGGGGAAGAGTGGGGGTCCCCGAGCGCGCAGAGGAAGCGCTCGGGACGTAGTGCACCAACCTCGCGATGTACATGTATTCGCTCAATCTCACATCATTGATCTATACAGCGTGGGCACACGTGAGGAGAGGAAAAGGAGTGTGCCTTTCATTCAGAAGGTGCTACTACGGACAGACGGAGGGGGGGAGATGGAGGTGGAAGCAGTTGTCGACGACGGCGCCATGGCTGGCGCGCTGGACACGGAGGCATACGAGGCGGCGAGGCAAACCCTCGGCGAACTCGCCTGGTCCCCACGCGTGCTCCGTATGGCGAATGGGGATTTGGTGCCGTCGATGGGGTCGTGGACAGGGGAGGTGGTTCTCGGCGGTGTATGGAGGCGAGGTACGCTGGAGGTATTCCCGAGCGGTGGCGCATGGTCGATGCTTCTTGGGAAGCCGCTGCTCGAGGCGTTCGATGCGTGGCACGCGTACACGGAGGATGTGATCCTGCTGCGCGGCGAGGACGGCAAGACAGTGCGGGTCACGAACGTGCATGCGGGGGCACGAGGAGAGGCAGACCCCGTCATGGCAGTGACAGAGTCTGCAAAGCGCGAGACCATCACGGGAGGTAGTAGCGCAGCTCCCGCGAGGCAAGTCTCCTCCCCGAGTGACCCTGCCATCCCAGGACAGATTGACCAGCACATGACAGCGACGCCCGGCCTGAAGGAAGCGTGGCGCAGCGCGCAGAGCACTCGGAGTGATTGGTGGAGACCTGCGCCTCCCGATTTGACTCAGCGCGACGGCAGACAAGCGCCAGCCGACGCGGATGCGGACGAGGTCGTGCGCCGAGATACGCGAGAGGAGACCATGGGGGGCGAGGATACACCCCCTCGAGGCAAGTCCAGGTTCCGAAAACGACTGCGTTAGAGGACACGGATAAGCCCATTGCAGCTGATGACGTGGATTCGGCAACACACGAAGTACCCCAGCTCAGCCGCGATGCTGGCCAAATCAAGAACCCCACCCGAGGACGACGAGCGCGTGGCGGCAGACGGGAGCGACAGCGCAGGACGGACGCAATCGCGGCGCATTCTGAAGGGAAACGAAAGGGGGACAATGAGAAAAGCGCCCCCACGAGGCAAGTGCAATCCCTAACGCCTGTTCTTCCAGGAATCCTGGGTGACGCACGAGCCGCAGAGGAAAAGGTGCCAGCGGGGACGCAGAAGGCGCAGGGGCCGAAACCGAGCGCGCAGAGGCGCAGAGCGATAGCAGAGAAGGGAGAAGCGGCAGAAGAGGGGAGAGGAGCTGGAGAGGGAGGAGACGGCGGAGCAGCAAAGGAAGGCGGTGGCGGCAAAGGCGGTGTTGACAGCGCTAGTGGGCGAGGCGGGGTTGCAGCGGCAGAGGTGCACGAAGGAGGAGAGGACAGCGTGGAGGCGAATGCGGGCTGCGGGTGGGAATGGAAGCCATCACGTGATGCTTCCGCGCGCGACAAACTCAAGGGGGAGTTCGCAATCCCCCTCGAGGGAAGTCCCGCCACACATTGACCTCGTTGTGTGCAACGTTACTGACATCCACGGTGACAGGAAACCACACCGTGCATACCGGGACGACGCGCACAGCGGCCGATGGCCCAAGAAATTCATCCTCAAGGCAGATATTCAAGTTGCGGGGAAATCAGTCCCAGAGCCTACGGCTCAACGCGCGCAACACTCAGAGGGAATTACGCGGTCCCCTCCGAGGGGAGTAATATTCGCGAAACAAAAGAAAGCACAGCCATATATTGACGCGCATATAGACAGCCGCTTACCCCAACTCCGTGATGGCGTCCCGAACCTCGGCGAGCCAGCACCGAGCTGGGCGGACATATGGCACCTCGATGATGCTGCGGGCATCATTCTCGACGACCCCGGTGTCGAACAGCCTGAACCCGCTGTCGGCGTGGACAAGACCCTCTTCACACGCAAAACAAATCCCCGCGACAGCCGTCGGATGGCTGAGGTCAAACGGCGGATCACGGTAGGGAAGGACCTGTCACCCGAGGAGCGGGAACAGGTCGATGTGCTCCTGGACGAGTTTGTGGACGTCTTTGGACTGTCCATGAGCGAAGTACATGCGGTCCCGGGCGCGGAGCATCGGCTCGACGTACCGGAGGGCATGACCTTCAAGACGAAGGTCAACCAGCGTCCGCTGAGCCCCCCGCAGCGTGTCTTCTTCAACAAGGTGTTGGACGAGATGCTCGACGCTGGGGTCATTCGACCCATCAATCCCGCGGACGTCAAATGCTGCGGTTCGACAACACTTGCGCAGAAAGCCCACGATGGGGGTGGGCTGTCGATCGAGGAGCTGCAGCGCCGCGTGGATGACCAGTGCATCGCGAGCGGCTTTGAGTCCGCTTTCCACACCGAGTTTGAGGGAACTCCCCGCGCAGCACAATCTGACGCGCCCACAGAGCAGAAATGGCGCGTTTGCCAGAGCTTCAAGGCGCTTAATGACGTGACGAAGGTCGCCCCTGTCCCACAGGGCGATATACGGGCGAAGCAGCAACGGCTCAGTGGCCATCGCTGGGTCCACACCTTCGACTTCGCATCCGGCTTTTACGCGTGCGAGATTCGCAAGGAAGATCAACCTTACATCTGCTTCTATGTGGAGGGCAGGGGTTACTACTGCTACCAGCGCATGCCGTTCGGACTTACCGGTGCGCCGTCCACATTCGGAAACATGACCGCCACCGAGCTGGGGGATCTCGTCGGCGAACTCTTCGAGCTCTTCGTCGATGACGGCGGCATGGCTGCAGATGACTTCGACGCATCGCTGACAGACCTGCGCGCGCTGTTCACTCGCTGCCGGGAGCGAAAGCTCACGCTCTCTGCCGCGAAGTCGCAGTTCTTCGTGACTGAAGCGACGTTCGCCGGTGCGCGAGTGGGACCAGACGGCATTAAGCCGGATCTGACAAAGCTTACGGCGGTGGTGGACTGGGAGACACCGAGGGATCTCCAGAACCTCGGTGCATTCCTCGGCCTGACGGGTTACTTCCGTAACCTGATTAAAGGGTACGCGAAGATAGCCCAGCCGCTCACAGACCTCATCCGCGCGGCTGAGATTCCGCGCAAGAAGGGGAAGGGCACTTACCGGCGCGCAATGCGCAGGCACGTGCTTGCCGCGAAGTGGGGCGCGAAGGAGCAGCGTGCCTTCCTTGCCTTGAAAATTGCGCTGACCCAAGAGCCGGTTCTCAAGGGCCCGAAGTTTGACGGCACACCATTTATTGTCACCACCGATGGCAGCAAGTACGGCTTTGCTGGAATGCTGTCACAGCGCCACACGACCACCGACGCGGACGGCAATGTGACAAGCCGCCTACACCCTGTCGGGTTCGCATCCAAACGTACATCCATGTCCGAGGAGCGGTATAAACCCTTCCTCCTCGAGTTCGCAGCACTGAAGTACAGCCTCGACAAATTTGCGGACGTGATTTGGGGGTTCCCCGTGGAGCTCGAGACCGATTGCCAAGCGCTGCGGGATCACTTACTAACGACAAACTTAGCGCCACGCACGCGAGATGGCGGGAGGTCGTCACGGACCACCAGATTGTCGATGTACGCCACCGCTCCGGCAAGAGCAACGTGGTTGCGGACGGGCTCAGCCGCAAGTTCGTTGGCGTGCCGCTGACGAAAGGGGATGGTCACGAGTGGACAGTGTGCGAGGATTGGGAGGCTCGCACGGGATTGAGCCACGCATTTTTCCATGTCGCCGAAGAGTCGCAGTATTCTGATCTACTCGACAGATTTCGAGACGAGGCTGTTTTCAAGCAGGTCATCTTGGCACTGCTCGAGCTCGACCACGGAGCGTCCCCACGGGAGCGGCGGCGCGCTCGACACCGCGCACTCGACTACTTCATTGAAGATGGGAAGCTGTGGAAGCTCGGACCGGGATCAGTCCGAGCGCGCGCCAAGGTCGAGTGCGTGACGAAACTCGAGGCAGCGGCGCTTGCGCGCCATGTGCACGAGACGAACGGGCACTTCCACCGCGACTTGATCAAGGTGCAGCTGCTGGACCGCGTTCACAGTCCCGCACTGGACCGTCCATCGTCGCGGCATCAACGAGTGCGGGCGCTGCAAGAATTTCGGCGCGCGACACGTACATTCGCTCCTCGAGCCGATAACGAGGCGCCATCCGTTCGAACTGATGGTGGGCGACACCCTCTCCACGCCACGCGGAAAAGGGGGGTATACAAAATTGTCGCTAAACATGGACGTGTACTCACAGCGCTTGTGGGTGGATAAGCTCACCACGGCGGCAAGCGGCGCGACGACGCTGAAGACGCTGGGGCGGATATGGGGCGGGTTCCGGCGCCCGGAGGGCTACATGTGCGACGGAGGCCCAGAGTTCGACAACTGGCAGCTGCGGCAGCTGTGCGAGGAGTCGGGTGTCGAGCTGCACATGGTGCCGAAGTACTCACCGTGGGTGAACGGCCTATTGGAGGGCACGAACTCAAAGTTGCTGGGGCGCCTGAAGCGCTTGTGTGCGCCGAATCTTGGGGAGGACGAGTACGAGAAGATAGGGTGGAATGACTTACCAGAGAGCTGGCCGGAGCACCTCGAGGCCGCCGTCTTCGCATTGAATAACCGCATCCTACCCGCGCTGAAATTTTCTCCAGATGAGCTGCTATTCGGACTCGTCATCAACACTGCACGGACGCCGGTCGAGGACGCGACGTCGGCCGTTGACGATGCCGACGCTGGGCTGCAGATGGCGTACATGGGCCAGCTGCGGCTGGATGGGTACGCAGAGATGATAGACCACGCGGTTCGCAGGAAAGCCCGATTTGACAAGAAAGTCCTCGCGCGGGCACCGAAGGAGGTGATATTCAGAACAGGGTCGCTGGTACAGGTGTACAACACCGACTACGAAGCGGGCACAACCTTCAAGGTCGAACGGAAGATGGTGCCGATGTGGTCGGCGCCGCGGCGCATAACGAGCCGGTCCCGGAATTCCTACAAGATTGAGACACTGGAGGGCCTACCGCTGGATGGACGCTTCAGTGCGCGATGGCTTCGCCAGTTCGTTCCGAGGAGGAGCACTATCTTGCATGAGCTGCAGGAAGAGTGGGCGGCCGGACTGGAGGAGCAGAAGATCGAGGATGCGGAGGAAGACGATGAAGCCGAGGGGGGACGATGAAGACGCTGGCGCGGACGGCGAAGACAAAGAGTAGCGACGCGACGAGGACGCCGCTTCCACTAGAGGGGGGGACACATGTGCCAGTGCGCTTGGGCGCTCTGCCACATCCAGACGATCAGTGGCAGTGCAGGATGTTAGCATTACAGTCTGTACACACACACAAAAGCATCCATTCTTGGCTTTTACCGCTTCGCCATCCCATTCCGTCGTCCGTTCACGGTCCCGCTCCGCATTCCGACGCTGCCGCCTTTCCGACCTGAGACTACGTCTCCAACGGCTTTCGACTTTCAGCCTTGAGCTTCGCTGTGATTTGGTGCGCCGGCCGAGACTGCTCAGAAACTGTGCCTTTCGACGCGGGTTCCCTGTACTTGAGATCCATCTGATATCCGTGAGTTACACTGCCAAATTACGATCCTAAATCCAATGCTAACCTTGCGGCGCTTTTTCCCTCCAGGATTTTCTGCCTCCTTGGCGGCCCGCTTGAGTGCACGATGACGGCGTTGCCGCTCATTCTGTCGCTCCTTCCGGCGTGCATCATTCTCAATCTTCTCCACGCGCTCTCGCTTCGCCCGCACCTCCGTCTCGTCGTGCCGTTCCTCGGCCACCGCTGCAAAAACATCTTGCTTCTCCTCCTCTCTCAAAACCTTCGGCTTCGCCCATCCCGCCATTCGGAATAGAGCAGGTGTCTTTGAACCACCTTTCAGGAAGTACATCGCTTGCCTCGTAGCACTTTGAACCTTCTGTTTGAGCCTTTTTTTCACAGGGCTCATGTGCGGCGTGTTAGTTACTCGCTCACTATGTGTCCGCTTGGTCGCAGGAGGTGTCGATGGACGTACATCCCCACCGAGCGGGATATTGAGTGGAAACTCGTCCTCTGATAACTGCGCGCCATCAGGTGCGGGGGAAGATGAGGTCGCGCGCGAGGAAGGAGGACGGGAAGGAAGGGAACGTGTCGCGCGCGGGGAAGACTCGGCCCCCGAGGTAGAATCTGCGTCGTCATCATGCGCAGAGTACTCTGACAGCGAGTAGTCAGAGTCGACTCCGCCTTCTTCCCCGGCGTCGTCCTGCACGCTTGTACCACTTTATGCACTTATGTTGAGTGGATAAAAGGTTCCTAAAGATGATAAGTATGTGTCCCAACAGAAAGACTCTGAGAATATGGCCAAAGTTCTTCATTCCAACAGAGCAACGAAACACCAGACAGACCGAGGGAATAGAGGAGAAAGCTGGGTGTGAGGACGGAGAAGACCCCAAGAGCGGCCTGCTAGAAGGCTTTGCAGATGATTAGACCAGTAACTTGGTCTGTCTATGAATTCTGTCGTCTATCGACAGGCGACTTTTTGAGTTTCAGCACGCGGCCGAAAGACCAGTCATGATTCCAATGATGTCCGAAACCTGTGTTTGGTAGTAAATTATGCACTGAATCTCATCCAGAAACAAGAATTTGGGCCGAATTTCTGCTCTCTGATAGTGCATAATCCCACTTGGGTCCTATGCAATATGCATTATGGCCAAAAATGCATAAATCCCCGCCTACCAAGTGTGTGGATCGCTGAAGCCGATGCATTATGACCATTATGCACTATGACCTCATGCATTATGAGCCAGTCAACTGTACGTATACTCTATATAACATCTTCATCACAAAAAAGGTGTGTTACACTGCCCGCAATTTACGGTTGGTATGTTTCGAGGTTGAAAATCTGACCTATAAAGTCCAACGCCGTCTGTTGGCCTTGTATATTATTCGACTCCCCGAGTTAATCACAGATATGCCAAAAAATAACCAACACAAACCTCTCCGTAAATTTTCGCTCATGTCCAGACTTCAACCACTGATCTGTGTCGTTTCCTTTAGCTCCGTTAGAACTTGTCGGACCGCACATTCTTCGGTACTGGAAAATGCGCAAAACGGACAAAGAAATTCTCCAGCTTCTCCAGACCAAACACATAGATTATACAAAACATGGCATGGGGTTTGTCCTTCAACCTCTCACTACAGTAATTCCTCCTCAAGCCTCACTCGTTTTCGTGAAATGCGGGAGGCCATGGGGCTTTTCCGCGCACGGAAGCAGGATCACGATGTAGAGAGCATACGACCCTTCCTTGCCCCCGCCATTGTTGACCTCATCCATGAGACTTGGTGGAGCAGCTCGAAAGCGCTAGGCTTCAAGTACGCGAAGAAGCTGAAATCCCATCGAGCTGACCATCCAGAGGAGGTCGTTCTACCCGATGCTATGATCTGCCTCGCTACAGTTAATGTAAGTTTCCCTTTTCATGCATCCACACTGCTGATATTTGTTTTCTACAGCTTTGGGCATCACTGCTTGCGTACTCGACCGGGCGCTACGTGCCCCCGCCCGAATTTAACCAGGCCCCGCTGGAGGGCATGTACAAAACCCTCCTCGACATCATGCAAGAACAACGCAATGGCAAATCAGGGAAGGCCTTCAATGGGATTATGCACGATCTTTATCGGAAGGTTTCGTGCGAAGCGGAAGTGCTGTTATTTGATGGATATTGTAACTGATCATAGGCATAGCCAATCCTCGGTCCCTGTTGCCACCGCTGCCTCGGGCTCCGGCAACAGTGTGATTTGCCTGGAGATCGACAGTGATTGATAATCCCGCTCGAGTCGTGCACACCCTTCGTTTATTCATAACCCCGTTTAATACTCTTTACTGTACATACACCTTTATACTCTATGTTATTGACCTTAATACAACTCTCCCTGGTGTGCTATATGCTCGTGTGATTAAGATATTCGGTGCAAGTGTCCAGATAATGCATACAAAATTGAGCAACTCCTTGACAAAGTTTTGCATCAAAGTCCAACAAAGTTTGTAATTTTTTTGGGCAAGAAGATATTCTTGCTAAAAGTTTATCATTCCAGCAACTCAAGCAATTTTCTGACATTTTCTCACAAAATAGCAGTGTTCGCCTTAAGGGCAAAGCCTTAAAAACTTAAGGCCTTAATTAAGGCCTTATTTAAGGCCTTAAGGATTTTCGATCGAGCTTAAGCCATCCTTAAGGGCTTAAAAAATCACGTGTATTACGGCTACATAATCTTTTATTTTCTCCTCCGTGCCGCGCGTCGACACTGCTGCTCGCCATGGCGCCCCTCCGGGACTACTTCCATCGTGGGGCAATGCAAAACTCGGTGATGTGGCAGACTTACTGCAAAGGCTGCGTGGAAAACTACCTGCAGACTGTCGTAGACTCGTAACCAGCTCTATGTTGAGTAACAAGACCTAGGAGTAGTGTGCAATTTAATCTAAGTCAATCCGAAGAAAACTGGGAGAGAAAAAAAAAAACGCGCGAGATGATACTCGAACATAGAGACTGGGAGAACTTAGTACTGAAAAGGACCATCAGAAATACCACGTGATGAATCAAAATGACTTAGAAAGATTTCGTCTTTTCGCCCACTCGACTTCTTCATCTTCGCTCTCGCACTCTCTGGCAACATTTTGAAGCGTACAAATCCTTTTAAAAGCCCTGACCACAAGCTATAGACGTTAAAACCACGTAAAGACAGTTGCGAAGTAAAGATGTGGCTAGCTGGCGACCTCGCTATGGTCACCAGCTGTCGGTGCCCCATCCAGAAAGGGGTTGCGCACCTCCTCCGGGGACGCCTCGGGGAGCGTCCCTTTCAGAGATGCGTGCACCAGGAATGCTGGCCGGCGGACCCCGGTTCCGCTGTAATGGAACCCCGCCGTTGCGGCGCAGCGTTCACAGAAGTTGCATTCGGCCGTTAGGCCAGATGCTCCCTCTGTTCCCGCCCCGCTTTCCCTCCCCCACGTCCTGTCCCGTTGCACGAGGCATCGGTCAGTAAATGTAAGCGGGTTCGGGTCGCGCACCTTTTCACAGTTTAGGTGCGTCTTCTTCTAGTGTTGGCAGAGAAAATCCCAAATTTGGAGCAGGCATCTGCTGAGACATCACCAAAGTCACGGGGAAGGCTTGGTCCGGGCGATTGAAAAAAAATCATCCTCATGGCATGAACCCCGTGGGGATGACGGCGATTCAACAACATCATCGTCAGATGGGCCGTCATGGACACTCTCCGCATCCTAATCCCGTGAGGGACTGAAATTGCAAAGTAAAAATGGCACGTACATTTTCCTTTTCAATGTCAATTCTCCTCTTCTTTTTTCGTGGCGTCAAGATCTCCAGAGCCCTCTTGGCGCCTACTTTGATGGACCCAGCAGCTTTTGCCCAATTGTTACGTGCTGAAGCTTCCCTTTTGGACAGGCGTGGCATTGAGAAGTGGGAGTGTACGAGAGAAATGAGGAGATTCCAGCAATTCCGGCAGTAATTGGCTTTCAGCGGACCGACAACCGAAGGATATGGGCCAAAATTTTATATTATGTCACTAGATACCTATATGAAGAGTTCTTCGTAGCCAAATTGTGTCCGATGTCGATTGGCGGGCCAAAATACAGCTTTGATTGTGATGAGAAAGAGGCACTTCCTAAAAAGGAGCGTCACGCTCGATCACGTGGGGTGGGTTGCTTATGAGTGAGCCCCACCTTAGGACAAGTGTAGGTACCCGTGCCTTCGGCACGTAACACGCACAGGCTTAATCTCAGTATTTTGGTTTTTGAATATTATCACTAAAAGATATAAGTGGAGGTGCCCATGCCTTTGGCACAAAACATGCACATGCTTAATCTCAGTATTTCAGGTTTTGAATATTATTTATACCCATGCCTTCAGCATGAAACACACACAGACTTAATCTCAGTATTTCAGTTTTTGAATTTCATTCCCCATCCCTCTGGTATGGATGACCACAACAGCAGTAGCTATGTGTGACATGGAAAACCCAGTGTAGGTACCCGTGCCTTTGGCATGAACACACACATGCTTAATGTCAGTATTTCAATAGCAGTGTCAGTGTTGCGGCTTAAGCCCTTATTAAGGGTAAATTTTTTTCCTAAGGGCTTAGGACCCTTAAGTAGGGTTAATAAGGGTTGCCCTTAATAAGGCCTTAGATCAAAATTTCCTAAAATGGACGTTTATTATGCGGGCGCGCTAGTGGGCGAGTTTCTACGGGGTGTATGGTTGCAGCCAAGACTTCATGTCAAGCCGCAAATTTGGCCTAGGACCTTGGAGATTCAGGATTAGGCATAAAAGTAGGTATAGTTAGTAGGTAAAATTTTCGTTTCAAAAAAATCTGGGTGTATCATAGCGTGGGAAAAAAAGCGCAAAATCTCGGGCAGAAATTTCAAAATTCAGTGTACCTATTTCGCCTTCGCCTTGCCCTTTCCCTGGGTCCGAGTCAGTACCACCCCTTTCAACACTGCATCTGCCTTGGCCTTCCACTCCGCCTTTGCATCGGCCAATTCAGTTGCACGCACTCCGCGGTGCGATCGATATTTCTTCACAGCAAACTCGGCAACCGGCCCTGTGGCACCTAGCCGGTAGACACTGGCATAGCGATGTGCACGTCGATAGAATCGCCGGATGGTGGGAAGGGGGCAGAGACAAAGTCCATCATCAACGAGGTCCTTGGCTTTTTGCCAAGTTCTGTTAGAACGCTCCCGGAACCACCGCTTCACCCAAGCCCAGAAATATTCGATCGGATTCATTTCTGGGTGGAACTTGGGCAGGAAATGGCACACCATTCCGGGTGCTGCTGCAATTAGCTACAATTTGAATGAGTAATTAAATTGTCAGAAGTAAAATGAACGGCACCAGCTCGAGTTGAGACTTCTGGCCAGCAAAATCCGGTTGAAGCGAGAGCAAGCGCCGCATGCAACAATCAACAGGGTGTTCTTCCTCTTCCTCTTCCGTGTCGTTTCCGTCATCACTGTGCATTTCTCGTTCCTCATTGGCCGAAGCACCGTTGAGATGAGGTTTGCGAGACTTCACAAGTTTGCACGCTCTGCAGTCACCGATCAATGTCTTACCATTGGTGTCCTTCGTATATCCTCGCTCTGCCAAAATCACCTTCATTCCTTTCGGAAGTCCCTCGAATTCTTTGTACGGGTGATTGGCGGGCAGACTCTTCTCGAAGGTCATCTTCTGTGCTTCACCTGCGTGGCCGTGCGGATTGCTGTCAGGAATTATGGTGTCGCGCATTTCTGGAACCTTCCCACCTGGGTTCACATTCATCTTGGTGGTGGTTAAGGCGTCTGGTGCAAGACTCCCGTGGGCGGACGAATTATCGAAAATCCAGTGAATGACAGCTTTGGGGAACATACGACGAGCAATAAGAATGGCGATGATGAGCTATTATTCGATTAGAATTGACAAAGAAAAGGACTTACCTGCTCAATCATCTGCTTGCAAGACTCCCGTGGGCGGACGAATTATCGAAAATCCAGTGAATGACAGCTTTGGGGAACATACGACGAGCAATAAGAATGGCGATGATGAGCTATTATTCGATTAGAATTGACAAAGAAAAGGACTTACCTGCTCAATCATCTGCTTCATATTCCAATAGTCGTCGCCTGAGGCCTTGTTATCTGGATATATCACTGTTGTCGAATCTGTGATTGCTAAACGAAGCTCAGCCACCATTTTCTCGTTTTCCGCTATCATCTCTGGAGTAAGAGCGAGAAGACCATAGCGTTCGCACAAAAATGCGGACACCATGATCAAACGACCACGACCTTTCTTTTTGAGGACCTGCTTGCCAGGCTTTAGCCAGTATTGGTTGTTCTGGTAGTCATTTGAATGAAAGCTGGCCTCGTCATGCACGATTTCAACGTGCTCAATGTTGTCGCCTAGAAGCTCGGGAAGAACCTCCTGCATGTCAGGCTCAGCGTACATCGGGCGGAGGTGTTCATAGGCAAGCAGCTCTGCAAGGAATTCTTCGCGCCGCTGCCTCACATCCTTACGCTCATGCCCGTCCCAGTAAACACCCTTCTGGTGGCCTCTGCGGCGGTATCCGAGCCGCCAAAGCCATCGCTGACAGTGCCGGATCGAAATTGTCTTCTTCTTGAGCGCGAGCGAGGGAAGTAATGTTTCATTGATATGGCGCTGCAATAATTTCGGATTGACCTGCAATTAAAGTCAGACACGGAATAGGATGGAGGCGAGGGAAAACAGATTTACGGTGCCAACCTCGAGCGTTCGCAACCATCGTTGAACCCCGAGATAAAATCCTTCATCGTCGAGAAGGCCGTTCGACTTTTCCCGATGGCCCTGGTGGCTGGATTTGAGCGCACCATTCGCTTCAAAAAAGCGAGCCTGTGCAGCGATGACACGCTGGAACGCCGGCCCACGACCATGGTATTTAGCAACACGGAGTGCCGCCCGGAGACGTCCCATGCGAGGCATCCAGCGATAAAAATCGACTAGAGAGGCAAACAGAACCTCACTCCGATAATCCCTCTGCTTGCGTGCTAGTTTGAGAGACGAGGCGGCGAGAGCACCGAGCTCTTGGGGTTCCTGCGGGGCTGCGTCATCGAGAATGGTGTCCACCCACTCCGCAACATTGTCTGCCAAGACAGTAGAGTTAACCGCCTCGTCCCCATGCTCCTCCCGTGCCTCTTCCTCAATCTGCTCCGGCGGCGGCTCCACCTCCTCCTCCTCATCTAATTCGTCAGACGAAGACTCCTCCTCCGTGGGAAGCTCGGGGGCATCAGTTCGGAGGCGCTTAAAGGAAGCAGCAGGAGCGGGAATTTCTTCCCATCCATCATTCGGAGAGGGAGCGCGGGCACGTTTCTGGCTCGCAAACATATTGATGAGAGTTCGCTGAGCCGGCAGTGAACCAGAAGCGAGGGGAGTCGATTTTTTGACAGCGGGGGCCGCGGTTGCATCAATGATGGCCAGCTGGCGATCCAATTCAGCCCGTGAGATGTTCAGAGAACCTCATCGAGGTGTCTCAATTTGAATCCAATTTCCCGCAGATTCTCGACCGCACTTCGGGAATATACCCTTTGGCAGGTGTGTACCGGTCGTTTTTACGGTTGATTCATGTTTATTCATCCTGTATAGCTCAAAGTGACGAGTTTGCTAAGGAGATGCCACACCCTCTTCGTGAAAAGGCAGGCTCGCGGATGGTATATTCTATTCCGCTTGCCATCTTCATCGACGACGTCTCGGGAAATAAATCCAAACAGTGGAATAAACATTTTTCCTGCTACATGTCGAATGGCGCCCTTCCACGTACAAAGCTGGAGAATGAATTCCATGTGCGCTTTGTGGCCACATCCCCATTCACGTCTCCCCTGGAAATCATGCAGGGTGTTCGCAGCTCAATTGAGTAAGTTCCCAGAATTCCGTAACCCGACTTAAGGATGCTGATGGACCACGTTCAGGGAGGCTTTCTCTGAGCCTGTCGTCGCATGGGACTGCGAACTAAAGGAGGAAGTATTACTCCGACCATACAGCTTGCTATTCGCGGGCGACAATCCAATGCAAGCAGAGCTCTGCAGCGGTGCAGGTCTAAACACGAACTTCTTCTGTCGAACGTGCAAGGCCGGTGGTACCCGGGAGTGGAAGCAATCCAACGAAGGCTTTTCAGATATTCTGAAGGTTAATTGGCTTCCCTCTGACCTTCTGTACATTCTCGTTAACTACTTATCAGGCTGGTGAACTTCGAGGTCCCACAGACACGGCTGAGGAAACATTTCAACAGATCCTCACAGCGCTCGAGCCGAACGTGGCCACCACCTTGACCGAGGCTGTACGCCTGTCCGGCGTCAAGGATAGCCTAGCCCAGCCTATCATTGACCTCCTCGTCAAGATGGGACAAGATCTGCGGAAGGCAAATCTAGAAGGTTCCTCGTACAGCCCGGACGAAGTCCAAACAATCCTCACTGAAGAGTTGAAGAAACATCAGCAACAAGGTGAGGGTATAACCAACCCGCTCTTCGACATGGACGGTTAGTTTATCGGAGTGGAACATCTTGACAACCCGTTATCCATCCGCCGCGAAATATCTTGACGAAGAGCTCTACTCCTGCCGATCTCACTGGGCGTGGGCTTGGGTAAGCACTATCTTCACCGGTGGGGTGAGAACCACCGGTCGTGTAGAAGGGGAAAACCGAGTCAACAAAGCCATCGGGGGTCCGAAGAAAACTTTTCTTCAGCTCTTCAATGGGCTCAACGACCGAACCCAAGAGCAGACAAGTAAGGATCTCATCCAAGTGCGACAGGTGAGTGGTGCAATGTTCCCATATGCTGGACCAAAATAATTCCTTCTTAGTCTTCACGCCGTCGACATGAATCTAACTTGGACTCTCTTTTTGCTGCACCATTAAAAATACTACGTGATCATGCCGGCCCATTCGCGCTTCAGACTTGCTACAAGCAAATGGAAGACAGCATGTTTTATTCAACTGAAGTTATCCAACGCCCCAACGAAGTTAGCTCCTGGGTACGTTGAAATCTCCTCCATACCCCCTTTATTGACGACACAATATAAGAATGAATATGTTTTAAAAGCGACACAGGGTGACCGTTTCGAGTGGCTGCCAGGAGAAGAAAATGTGGGGCTCATTATTTATCCTTCTCTGCATTCTAATCAAAAGGTTTTCAGCAAATGTTCAATGCATTCAACAATGACAAGGCACATGTCTCGATGCAATGGTTGATTTCACTGGTAATGCGGCGAGGACTGACCGTGCACCATTTACTATTGGTCAAACATGAATCGACAGGTGTCGTGCATTATGTCGCAGTTTTATCCGATGGCCGCTACATTTGTGACTGTTGCATGCCTGCTAACCTCGGCATTCCCTGTCGCCACTTCTTCCGCCTCTGGATTGATGTGCAAAATTTGCCCTTCCACATTTCATTGATACGGCCAAGGTACATGTACTTATTTCAACTAGACTCAAAAAACTAACGAGCATTTGTAGGTGGTACCAAGACCCCGGACTCGCTGCGGAGAAAATCCCTGCTGTTTGCAGAACACGTGAACTGGCTCCTCAAGAGTTTAGGCTGCCAACCAGGACAATAAGATCTGCCTTTGCATCAAATCCTCTGGACACGACATCACATGATACAACTCCTCCACCTTCCACGCAGACGGTTCCGGCCCGTGATGTGTTCCACAACGTCCAGGCTGCAATCAGGCCCCTTATGGCCGGAATACAGACTCGTGAACAGGTTTCAGAGCTCATACATAATCTTGAAGATCTGCAGTATGTGTTGAACTCGTTCTTTGAATTTATTGTGCTCATATCAAACAGTCAGAGGAATGTTGATGAAACTCGACATGAGCGGATCATGGACCCACCTGTCATCAATCCCAAGGGTCGCCCACGTACCACACGCCTCACGAATTCCAGGGAAGGCCGACAACGTGGAGGGGGTGCAACGAATAAGACCCGCACTCAACCTCGGGCAGAGTCAGAAGACTCCGAGTCTCAGGCTGCTTCCGGCCCTCCACCGAAGAAATCACGAGTTGGTAGGACATACAAGTGTGCATTATGCCGACAGGAGGGGCACAATCGTTCTAGATGTCCATTACAGCAGTAGATAATTTTGTATGGATGACTGGGTTCAAATTTTGCTCAACTTTGTAATTCACCCAGACATAGAATTTCAACAACCCTTGTGGCAAGAGTCTTGGACGCTCAGATTGGACATTGGTCCTCTTTAGGCATCCATTGATCACATCAGTGATGGTCGGTCCGCGGGCCAAAATTTCGGACCACCGCCGGTGGGAGAAACCCCCAGAATATGGGTTTCCAAATAACACACCATTTTTTAGAGGGGTTTCCATTGGAAACCGGGTTTCTCAGTAGAATAATCCACCTTCTCTTTCTGCATCACTGCTGTTCTGATATGGAAATCAACAATCTCGCAACGTTTCTGGGCTTCCTGACCACTGGCATCGACTCGTCTGGCTTCACGCATGATGTAGGTGTGGTCTTCATCTGTCAAAGCCGCATCCATGAAGTTCTGGGTATCGTTTCGTCGATACATCACTTGTGCATTGTATTGATGCAGCGTGAGCGATGGCTTGCCACGAATGGCCACACGGTATGCCCCGAGAGCTCCTTTGTTTGCATCGTTTGTTGATGGCATCCATGCTAGCTGTCGCTCTGTTGCCGTACATTCATCGATCACTCCACCTGGAGCAAACTCGGCGGAGAAGCGGATCCATGTAGTCAATGCACCACGGAAAAATGCGAGGGTAATTTCCTTGACATGGGGGAGTGTAGGAATGAGCTTGGAGACACATTCCATCGCTCTGGGATCGCTCCATGGTTGACCATCAAGCGTGGCAGTTTGGTATGTGATATCAGTTCCAAAAATGATGTCGGGATCATCGAGAATAGACTGAATATGAATACAAAGCTCAATGTGCAGCGGCCTGAGGTCCAAGAGGTTGGTACTCTCCGTTCCTGGTCCACGGACTTGTCGTAAATATGGATGGGTAATCACAACCCGTTATATGACCATTGCAACGAATTCGGTTTGGGTTGGGACATCCAGGAGTGCGTCCCGGAGGTTCTTCTCAATATTGGTAAGAGACGGGTTGTGTTTTGACCATTGAATGACCTCCATCATATCGAGATATTCAGAACGATAAGTGACAAGCTCTGCTGCAGCATCACCATGACTCCCAAAACAAGTGTTGTTTGTATCGGGGAATCTTGTGTGCTGTTGCCCTAGCTTCCGACTCATGAAGTCGACGTGACAGTCAGCTTGTCCTTTCTTGTCATCTTTGTTATTGAATATTGCACCCGCAAGGGCACAGGCCTTGACCCCTCCACGAGTAGATGCCTCAAAGGCTCGGAATTGATTGTCTGTGAGTGCAGCGTCCTTCGAAAATGCAGGGTCCAGCAGATTCCGAAGAATAGCTGCATTCTGCTTGTTCGCCAGGAGAACCGGACCAGGGACACCTAGCCTGTCCCATTCAAGCATCATCTCCGCATTACCTCCTTTAAAGCTGTTCAGATCTTTATGCATACAGCACCCCCCCCAAATGAACAGATCAAGTGTTCGATGGTCTTCGGGAGATAGTGCTTCGTACGCTTCTTTTCCCAGGACCTCCACAATCTCTTTCATAAGCGCTGCATCTCGCTTTGTCTGTTCTGTTGCAGAGAGCGCATTCCAGGCTTCCTCACCTCCAGCGTCGGTGATTTTCTTTGCATTCCATGCTGCCAGGTAATGGACAAGCTCCATGTATGACTTTCCTGCCAGCACCTGCTCTCTGAGATCCTGGATATTTGCCTCATGTTTCTTGTCCTGCAGGCCTTTTGCAGCGCTATTTTCATTGGCTGCATGGTCCCCATTCATTCCCTTCAATACCTTGAGAAAATCCCGAGGAGAATACCGACACTTGAGCCGTTCTGCCAGGGGGCTTCGATTGAAGACATCACTGCCCTCCTCCATCCATGTGTTTCAGCTCTCGACGGACCCAGCACTGGTGTGATCTTTAGTCTTTTCGACTCCGATAAAGCGGACTTTTAGCGTCGATTCTGGGCCAATCTCAAACTTCCCTGATGAGTAATCTGGCGCTCGATTTGCTATATGGGCACCTTCGATATTGATGCCCCGATTTGATGTACTGTCCTGGCTAACTGTGGCTCCTACCGGCAACACATAATAAGTCGACCAGTGGTTCTCTCCAACAGCAGGATCTTACGTACCTTTGTTAAGTGACAGCTCATATATGACCTGTATATTTGCTGCCACACCTCCTTCTAAAATTGCACGGCTCACAGTTCGGCGACTCATCAACTGATTTATGTGGACACCAAAGATTTCCCCCATGTGGCCCATTAAATCCCCAACCTTCTCACGGGCACAACCACTGTCCACCATGATCCACGCAAGCTTCCGCGCCTGCATTGTATATATTCCCTTCTCTGATAGAAGGTTTTGCCGATCACATCCAACGTCTACTCCCCAGAAAGGTCGATGGCCGAAGCTGAGGGATGTCCAGATGGTATTGAATGTGGGTGTAGAGCAAGTAGCCGTGCACGCCACAAAAGGAACTTCTTGTCCAGTGAGGTTTCACAGTCGGCGAAGCTCGCGGTAAAGTGGGCGGAACTCCTCTCCCCACTCGTCGATGCAGTGCGCTTCGTCCACAATTAAGGCTTGCAGGTGGGCACAGAACTTCGCAGTCACCCAGAGCTTTGCGAACTGGTCGGACAGGGCCATCTCGGGGGAGACATACGTGACCTGGGCATGGTACTGGGCAGATTTCCAGACAGCAGGACCATTGTTGTCCTCATTTATAAGGATAGCATTGATTCCTTTCGCTGTTGCCTGCTTAACCTATTTTTTTTTGGCCAGAAGTCAGCACCTTAAATGTTCCTCGCCCATGACAGGAATTAGAAGCGTACCTGATCTGCCTCCAATGCCTTTAGAGGGCATACAACAATCATGAGCTTTCTGGCACCCCCAAGAACAGCTACACCCTCGAAGATGAGACTTTTTCCATATCCTGTACCAGCAAGAAAAATGCTGTCGTAACCATGCAGGATTCGCGTGATGAGGTGGATTTGCCAGTCGTCCGGTACGTAGGAGAGCTTGAGCCATTTGATGAGCTTGCTTCGGGTTTCATCAAACGACATTGTCCACGGCTTAATGCCTTGGAGTCGAGTAGCATGTGCGGCGCGGTGTCGGCGCGGAGTCCCAGGGGATCTAGGTGTACCTCGAAGCAGCTGCCGAGACCTCCTCGGTGTTTGGGGTTTGGTACGGACATTCCGAGCAAGTGAATGAAGTCGAGTGGAAAGTGGCGGCAAGAGCAAATGAAGAAAATTTCCTGATTGGGCACGCGGTCTTGGCACGTCTATCGTACTCTCAATTTCTGAGACTTTCGACCAATGCTTAGTTGCAGTTCGGCCTGTATCATTCCCTCTAAAAGACTGGATGACAATCACTACGACCACGGGTACGTCTTTACTGCGTCCAAGAAATGGATTGGTTCGTTTTAACTCTCCTCCGTGCATAATATGAGATATTGAGACTGCGTATATTTGCAGAAATGGAACAGAGGCGATTCAAGGCAGAGTTTCCCCAGAATAGAAAATACAAAACAAAACAAAAAGATAGGGCGGAACAGCCAGTGAAACAAACAGTCGTAGCCCAGACAGCCGTTAGTTTTGTTTCTCTTTCTACTCCTAGTTAACGCGACTTGGGCAGGCGGGGAAGAGAGGACGGAGCGTGGCAGAGCGGAAGTCCTTGGCATCCGTGCAGTCGCATGGTGCATCAGCACCTGTTCATAGGTTTTCCAGATCTGCTTCCCCATATCGCCTGATTCATGCATCGGCTTCCATCCTCGCATCGCCCACTGAAAAGTCGAGGCTCTTGTCCTCCGCGCACAATTCGAATGACCACGTGCATCCGGAGAATCTGAAGCGGGAATCAAAACTGCCTTCTAGGGTATGTCTTTTCGGTGTATGCTAAAAAATCAAACAATTAAGGATATCCCCCAGGATATGCATCAGACAGGTGCTAGTGCAGCTTTCTTCACCGATTTTGATAAAGGCAAGTCCATACCTATCCGTCTCATATGCTTCCTAAATCAGTCTGCCCAGTTTCGTGGGCCCCTGAATCTGTCCCTGTGCCGATTTCAACACAGTGCAGTGTCGAGAAACAAAATTCAAGGGTATCCATACTCCTGCGTTTCGCTTCCATGGCTGATAAGCAGCACAGCAACCGCTTTTTCTTCCCGCTTCGGATGTGTCCGATGATGAATCTTCAACGGAAGCAGATCATGTCAATGCGCGAAACAATCCCTCTTCAATTCCGGATGACAACACGATGCACCTGCGAACATGGCAGGACGCTCTGCTGTCATACGTGGCTAAGCCACATCAATTGGACTCAGCAGAAGGAGATCATCTATACGCACTTCTCCAGGAAATGATCACAAACTCAGATTTTTCTCGCCTATCCTTGTGGATTATCAGTGAGGTAAAGGTGACTATTCTGATGGAAAATGGAGAAGTAGCAACCGAGATGAAGAACAAAGGCCAAATACTGCGTATGCTGGCGAGGATGTATCCGGGGAAAGTCGCGAGCATGGTGAAGAGGTTGCTGGAAATCTGGGGGAGAAACCTACCTGGAAGAGCCAAAAAAGGGCGACTTATGGGCTGAGCTGTTGCGTCGCGGACGGAGGGACCAGCAGGCGCGAAGTTGTGAAAGGGGAGAAGAGGGTGACCGGGGGCCTACATACTTAGACTCGGAGACCTCATACTCCTCCTGGTCTAACTAGACCGGTTACGTGGGCTATACAGGTGGTGTTGATTATCAAAAATCATCGGTTTTGTCCGACGGAACGATCACGCCTCACGCCCGAATTGAAAGTGGGTCCAGCTTCCATTCCATATTAATATGGAATGGAAGCGAAGTTCCTCCCACGTCCGAGGGAATAATGACAGGTATGGAATGGAAGCTCCTATGAGCCAACAGTCCTGGGAGCCCTTTTTGACCTTCGAATCGGATAATTCTAATCAGCAACCCCCGTAGTGACGGTCTAGTGCTGTGCTAGGGAGTTAATAGCAGGATGCTAAAAATTTTAGGCTCCGGAGGACCATAGCTAGCATGTGTTAATAGCAACTATATAGCATCGGAGCTACTAACAGTAACTCCCAAGAGATTCTGTGAAGGGGTTAACACAGAAATCCTTCCTGCAGATTCTATTGAGTCTTTTGTGCGAAACCCACTGTTCTGTTGTGAGATTCTAGACCTGCTGTCCGCATACTACGGACCGGACCCAAACTCAACTAAGACGCGCAATTGTGATGAAGAGAGAAGTGTAGTGTCAGTGTTGGATATATTTGTTGTGTTGGTTTTTGTGTCTTGCACATAGCCATCTAATAGGTGTAGGCTTACCCCTACCTGTAGCGCACCGTTTCAACGCCTCTGCGTTTTTTCCTATCCCGAGCCCTATTCGACTCCCACCACTCGTTTGCGGCCATAATTAACCTACACTTGTTATCGAGTACTCCAATAAAGTTTCAGTGGGCCAGGGTCCAATGAGTGCCGGTGGAAACACAAATTCAAGGGTATTAGTCAGGGTTCTCTACCATTCCGGGTCTCATTCGATTCTCCTTTCTGTCCAGAATCATCTCACCATTCAAGAAAGCGAACTCGGAATTGGAAAGGTATGGGGCTCCACACTAAATGACTTGAATTTCATACCACTGACCTCTCCCCAGATCAGGACATGACACCTCCTGCTTGAAGACCTACTGGCACTCGAGTTTGGGGATGTACAGCACGTCGACTGAAGTGAATGAGTACGTACTTTCTAAGATCTCTCCCGCTGACTTTAATCCTGATTGGGCCACTGCAGGATATGTGTATCGACTATTGGCACGAATTGAGTCAGCCTCTCTCGAACCGTGGTTTCGCTCAAAGGAAGGGATCTCCGTCTGGGGTAATCCTCCCTGTTTCTCACTGAAATGTGTTCCATCTTTCACGGTCCATGCCATCCCCTCGCCTTTGCCGGTGTGTTTCCCCAGGTCAAGTTCAAGCTTACCCCGGCGAGTAGATGATCAATAAATACACGCTGCGATGCGTGGTCATCCAGCTCGGCGAAATCCATTACTTACTTGGGCAAGGTTGGGATACGTTCGTCTCGATAAATGACGCACTGAACAGTGCAAAGCTAAGTGTCTAATTTGGGATATATCGAGTCTATTTTACTTGGTGGTTACAGCTCACTTGCTACTGCCGACCTTCCTTCGCTGGTCAACAAGCCGACCAAGACCCTCTTCTACAACGATACTGCAGCGGGGATTTTCGAGGCATGATTCCCCTATCTCGCATGGGGAAGGTGCGTTACTCGCGTGAAGAGGGTGCGTTATTTGGGAAGAGTGCGAATAGGTGTATTATTAAAGCGAGGAGACTTCGGGGAGTAGACTGGAAAGCGTGAATGAAAGAGACAAAGAGGAGCTGGAAGACTTAGCGATATTGCACAATGACACATCTATCCTTAGAGTCGAGGCTTTGCCTGAAGAGAGCCGTAGATTTGGAAAACGCGATGCTGATGAAGGTGATGGAGAGTGCAACTCATTTTGAGGAAGGTAACGCAGCTGGGTCCATTGCTCCGAGTCCTGTCGTCGCATTGCAATTCGGAATTCGAAATGTTGTTCCTCGGCTGGAAGCCGCATGGGCTAGAGGTCTGATGGAGACCAGATTGGCTGCGAGTCCACTAGGCAATGGAAACTGAGTACAATCTGTTTAAACAGGGAAACAACGCAGCTAGTTCTGTCTGTACACTCGTCCACCTGAACCCTTGTTCGCTGCATCAAGGATGATACTAGGCTCGTGTCCAGCCGTTATAGTAGCGGACAATGATGAGCAAGCAGGTATTGTGTACTATAACAGTATTACCTGCTTGCTCGTCAATACTTCCGCACTATAACGGCTGGACACGAGCCTAGAATGATACTGTGACGGAGATTTTGGAAGCGTGATTCCCCTATTTTAGGAGCAAGTGACGCATCTGCCGAAGGGAGGGCCAGGCCAGATAGCCATTGGTAGGTGTGTGAGTTCAGAGAGGAGAAAAAGAAACTCGGTCCCAGCCGGATGCGAAGGGTGGAGGACTGAGTCCTAGGAGGCTGATGGCGGCGAGACAGAAGAAGAGTCTGCTCATGTCAGCAGCCCATCGATCATAAACCATATTCTAGGCCCAACGATCGTGCCTCACGAGGGCATAGAAACCGAGTTGCTCCCTCGTTGACACGTCACCCCATGGCGCCAAAGACGAGAGCTTGCCCTGTATTGAAGACCAGTCTTGCCCACTTCCGAGCTCCCTCCAATAATACAACAGACTTTAGGGCTCCCCACCGTATCTGTATTTACGGTTTACGGCTACGGGTTTACGGGCACCGTAACCGTACCGTAAGGCGCTAGTCTGGAGGTTTTACGGTTACGGATGCAACCGGGCGTACACCGTAAGCACCCGTAAGAATACGGCCGTATACGGTGTCTTTACGGACCGTAAATCAGCCCAAAATGGTTCGGTTCTGACTATTTTGAGCACGTCGGCCAGGAGAAGCCGCGGCGATGACGTGACGCCAAGCCTGACTTGTGATTCACCATCACCATGAATTGTCGCGCACTGCCAGACTAGACGCTATCCCCCCAACACCGTTGCGCATTTTGATGGCCGTGACGGCTGATCTCCCACGTCTCGCTTAGGACTTCGACACATGTTTACAAGGCCTCCCGCCTACCTCCCGCCGACTTCTTCGTCGTCGTTGAGCCTGTCGACCTCGGAGTTGCCGATGATGGATATGTATTCTAAAAGAAAAGAAAATGAAGAGAAAAATCCTAATTTGAATGAAAATTGAATATTTGGTGGCATCATCACGCTGTCACATCAGCTGCTATTGTGACAGAGCGCGCATTCCTTCCAGCATCAGTCTTCTGTGTCACCCGTCTTCTTCGACGCGTCTCGCGACTTTGTGATGGAAGAAACGCGAAAATGTGGCAAATGCCGTCAAGAGAAGGAGCTTACAGCTGAAAATTGGAAGGCTAAATTTGGCGGAGGGGGGCTTCACGTCGCGTCGAATTGTCGAGCCTGCGCGGAGCGCGACAAAATGAAGGCACGGGAGAAGCGAGCAGCAAAAAACCCAAACAAGGAGAATGCTCCCACGGAGGTGGGCGCATCCAGAGAGCCAGATCCGGAGGACGCGTCCGAGTTCCTGGGAGTTGATCCCATAACTCTTGATGCTTTCCGTGAGGCACTGGAGGCAGCGGGCGACATTAATATATTTTCTGCCCGTGTCGACATTTCGGCTCTGGATGTGGACCCTGACAACATCAAAGCAACCACCGATACCTTGGCAGAGATTGTTTGGGAGAAGACTGGTTACCGATTCCAGTATGTCTTTTGTACCAATGTTCAACCTGTGGATTGTACTGACTCCGGCTTGCAAGCTATCATTCAAAGCACGAATTTAAAAATTCACCAGATTGTCGCTATGAATATCACTGTGCGCAGCTAGAGTCCTGCTACCACAATTCCAAGAAGAATCCCGATCCAGCCAAAACAACGGGATAAAGGTCAGATGGACTTGTTCGAGTGTGGGGGCTGGGTGACCATTTGGGCCTCACCTGAGGAGTCCGATTGCTTTGTTCGCATCCGCCATCTCGACTGGTGTGAGATGAAAAGATGATGAGGGAAAGTATGGCCCCCGAGCCGCATCGGAACGTCAGTTGAACAACCGCGCAGCTGCTCGGGGCCACCATGGATACCTTTGAGCGCCCATTTTATACCTTCAAAGTCGACGGGGAGATTGCACCTAGATGGAACAGAAAAACTCAGCTACCGCCTCGGAGAGGCCTAATCCAAGTCATAAATAGGGTGATTCAAATACGAGCGCCGAGAGTATACCAGTGTATACAGCTAGAGGTAACCTCTAGCTGTCTCTTCAGATTTGCTGATTTCGCCTTCCTCGCAAAGCCTGGGGCAGTTAATCTCCCCCAGCTCAACATGGCATCTACTCGGCCATCAGGAAGCTATTGAGTGGCCCCGGGAGCCGTCCATCTTTCCCGCATTTTGCGCATTTTCCACCAAAAATCAGATTTTGAGCGGGATTCATTGCGCACACTTTCAATCGATAGCTCTTGCAATTCTGAGCAAGACTGTCTCTTCAGATTTGCTGATTTCGCCTTCCTCGCAAAGCCTGGGGCAGTTAATGTCTCCCAGCCCAACACGGCATGTCATCGGCCATCAGAACCGTCGGGATGTTCCGCATTCTGCACAATTATCACCAAAAATCAGATTTTGAGCGGCATTTATCGCGCCCACCGCCGATGGATAGGCCTTGAAATTCTGAGCAAGACTGTCTGTTCAGATTTGCCGATTTCGCATTCCTCGCAAAGCCTGAGGCAGTTAATCTCTCCCAGCCCAACACGGCATGTCATCGGCCATGAGAACCGTCGGGATGTTCCGCATTCTGCACAATTATCACCAAAAATCAGATTTTGAGCGGCATTCATCGCGCCCCCTCCCAAGTGCGCTATGCGGCTCTCGATGTGTATGCATCCTCTCGGGTATACAATTTTCTCGCCACCATCCCCATTCCGGTTCTGCTTCCGAAATCGGTTGAAATTGGCACACCGGTCCTACTCCAGGTGTTCAGCACCATGTTTTTCTTCAATGCGAGTGGGTCGAATTTAATTTTGTTCGTGAGAATACGGTCGCATCGTATGGCCGAATTCACGGCGGTAAGCCATTGGTTGTGGATGCTTGCTGGACTCTGGGTTGCACCTTGATTTTTCATGACACGATTCACACGGAGGTTCCAAATGAGATGCCAACCCACTGATACTAAAATTGCAAACAGTCTCCCTTTTTCAGGTAACGCACGGCCCCTTGGAGACCTAAATTTCACCAGGTTGCAGCCCAAGATCAATCCCCAGTTCAGGGTTGGCCAAGTATCATATTTTTTCAACCATAGCTATTTTGAGAGGGCCCAAATTAACTTCTGTTCCAGTGAGTTGCACTCCAGGGCAATGTGCTCTAAGCTGTACTCGGGGTGAAGGATGCAAACGGTAATGTCTTGTTAGCGCAATTCGATGCCAAAGATAGTGCATACTTGGTTTGACATCCGCATCTACACCAAAGACGCCGAGTTCCCGATGTTGTGCTGTTGTAAAAACTCCACAGACATTAATCAAATACTACCGGAGGCGAGATTTTCTGCGCATTCAACTTACAGTAAAAAATCGGCACATAAAGTAGAGATGTCTGGGTGCCAGGTCAGTGCCGAAATACGAAGGAACTATAACGTACCACATCATGTATGTTCGCGCCGTGTGCGTACATCCACAGCTATGAACAGACGGAGATCAGCCTCGGAGTCCGCTCAAGGGGAAACCGCGCGAGCAAGCCACAAGTTCCCGCGCGTCCCAGCCTCGTCACCATGTACGCCCACAAGAGAGACGACAATCACACAGCAGCATCGACCCACCCTCACGGTGCATACGCCCGTACAAAAGTGCCTGGGATCTACGCGGCACCTCCCCACAAGCGAGAGGTGAAAGCAAAGAGAGATTAGAAAACCGCGGACGATCTGCGTGGGCGCGAGCACCCGTTTTCGCATAGGTAGGCATACAGGCGGCGTAGAACGCCCCATTCTACGAACACCGCTCGTGGCATCGTCGTGTCCCCACCCCGCGGTGCCGTCGACGACACCCACCCCGCGGTGGCGGTCAACCGACACGACGACGAGAAACATGTCGTTGCCTCAGAAGCATCCACCTCCGCGCGGCGACACCCCGACGACGGCGCGCGTGCACCTCGCCCGCCACGCGCTGCGCCCAATCCACACGCCCGCTCGTGCCGCGCTCTGGAGTCTTGCCGCGCGCGAGCCCCCGAACTCCCCCAGCGTGTAACAAAACAACTCACCTCATACTCAACACCTGCCCCCATCCGCGCCCGTTGCCCATCGCACTAGTAGATGGTGTGTATCGAACGTGAGTTTTGGAGGCTGGGGAAAGGGGGTTAGCGAATGTGTCTTTTTATTGAGGAGAAAAATGGCACGACATTGGGAAGGACGGAGGAAGGAGGAGGGGAGGAGAGATAAGAAAAGGGGAAGGGAGGAGGAGGGGGAATCGGGAACGAGGTACGGGCGCAGGCAAAAAAAAGGGAGGCGAAGGGGGGAGGAAAGATAGGACGAGAGAGGAAACACTAGAATCGGAGGGGGAGCGAGAACTGGAAATGGAGATATGTATAATGGCAGGAAGGGGGATAGGAGTAGATGAAGCAGACCGAAGTAGGTGGGTCATACCTAGCTTCACAGTAAAATAATATGTGACAGATTACCTCATTTCTTCGCAACTGTAAATCCAGCTGACTCTCACAACCCTATTGCGCAGCTTCTCGCAGGAAGAGAAATTGATCTTGATCAGATTTTCGATTCAGTCGGTCCTTCGAACAAAGAATCCAGTAGCTATAAAAGGATAAATCTATTTGGAAACCCCCCATGTTTGGAAACCCGGGGTTTGCACTATGTGGAAACCCCATGATTATAAATCATACCGCTTAGATTACATTTCGATAACATGTGATACCGATATGGTAGTATTGCCGCTGATGTGACTGTTGCCGTAGGCCGGTATCAACGAGAAACGAGAATGAAGACGCGGCAAGCCCGGCACTGTCATTCGGCTAAGCAGGCCATCATCCTCGTGTTTGTCACACTTCTCTCACACTTCTCGCATATTTGTCCTATGCCCGGGTTATTCCTGCGTGCCGTACAGCTTGATGCCCGGGCTATGGAAATGATTCGGCGTAATTTACCAGCATAATCAACTACTATTCAAACATTTCATGGAGCGTATATGTACATTGTGTCTGTTCTACTCCATGGCCTGTAGAAAAACAAGTCCGGCTGAATTTAAGTATCAACCAATTTTAGAAACAGTTTCCGTGTACGCAGTTGAAGTCAGTTTCAGTGTGCTAGCCCCACAGAGTAAAGTGCGAATTCAGGAGGATTCGTCTACCACGGAATTTCGTATGCAGCATCAATTGCACCGAGCAGTGGGACTCCATGTAGTTCACATTGCGCAACCGGTCGGAAGCTTCTCTTCATCTGATTAAAGTGTCTTGCCTGATCTGAATTCTCCAGGCTGGAAATCCCGTAACACACACCCCTGCATCATTCTTGACATCTCGCTATGCATATGAACGAGATATCCTAGCTTTCCTTCCTCACGGGGGCTTTGGCGCTGTGTACGTTTATTACGCTCGGTACTGTATCCTTAGTCGGATTGCAGGCGAGGTTGGGCTGCAGATCAACAAGCCAAGCCAGGAGAGCAGCTAGGGATGGTCACGGGTACGGGTCAACCCGGCGGGTTTCCGGGTCGGGTCGGCCCGGGTACGGGTACGGGTTCCAAATTTAGTAGACCCGAAACCCTTCGGGTACACCGCGGGTCCGCGAAAATCGAATTTATTATGGAATTCAACTGATTGCAAGGCAGTTAGACATGGCTAACGACTATCAAAGGTACTCCCAAGCTTTTGTTAAGCACCAGATGCATCTAAAATCTCAATCAGTGAACATATTTCATGTTTTGAAGGTGTTAAACCTTCAGTGTTGGAACTTAAGGATTAATAAGGGTAAAAATTCTTGTTAAGGCCTTAGGCCTTAATTTACCCTTAATATTAAGGGTTTATTAAGGGCTTAACTTAAGGGTGGCTGTGTTTCTTGGCAATTTTTTTCCATGCAGAAAAAGCCCAGAATATAGCACCTTCTTGTGCATTTATAGTCCCAATGACTCCCATATCCTTTTGTGATGTCTCATCACTGTCTTGATCCCCCAATCTTCATTTTATAGCCCAATGGAAAGGCGGTCATTTACCAAACTCAGAAGACAACATCATCTGAGTTGAAATCACCCTGAGGTTCAAAACAGTCATCTCCCTTTTTTGGTTGTCCTGAACTGAAGTGATAATGTCCAGTGCTACAGCAGTAGATTCGTAGCAGCCATGGACAAAAATGCCATCATTAAGGCCTAGTTAAGGCCTAAGAACATCCAGGAGTTTTGTTAAGGGTTAATATTAAGGGCTTATTAACCCTTAACTTAACTTAAGGCTTAACCCTTAAGTCCAACACTGTAAACCTTCCCGGCAAGCTTCGGCAGCCATGATCCGATCAATTCGGACAACCGTGGACAACCCGTAGACCCGCGGGTTTGGGTCCGGGTTTTCCGGGTCCGGGTCCGGGTCGACTGTTTCATACCCGAACCCGTACCCGTGACCATCCCTAAGAGCAGCACAAACACTGTTCCACTCAAGTTAGAGAGTGTAGTTGTAAGGCGCAGTGATTTACCGTAGTTTCGGCAGTGGCATTGTTCTCCCCACGGTGATCTCTCGCCATGTCGAGTCGGTGTTGCCCTGGGCGATGATATCTTGCAACTCGTCGCGGCGTTGCCCCGATTCTGTATGAAGGCCACCGTTTTCCGAGCGCGTCGAATGGGCCCAGCCTTGCGCATATAGCGTGTTGCACGCGGTCCCAAATCGGAACTCGCGCTCGACTCCGTGGCAGGTTCGGTCTCGGAGTCTGAATACTTGTCCACGGCCGTCTGCAACCAGTCGGGCTTTGTAGCGTTCGATGGTCCCATCAGACTTGTGTTTGATCACAAAGACCCACTGAGAGCGAACAGGCTTTGCTCCAGGAGGTGGATCAACAACATCCCAAGTGCAGTTCTCCAGAAGAGAGTTAATCTCGGAGACTGCTGCATCCTTCCACAAATGAGCATCAGAGCGTTTCATTGCCTCATAGTAAGTGCGAGGATGACCAGACTGAACAGCTGCTTGTGCAAACTGAACAGCTGCAATGTTAGCTTGCTGAAGTGTTTCACTTGTTGGATCTCCTTCATGCACAACAACAAGAGCACTGCCTGGCTGTAATAACAACTCATCATCAGATGACTCTGAATCTGAAGGTACAGCCGGCAGAGGCTCCCTGTGTGTTTTCCACCACTCGTTAGGGGGTCTATGCTCTGTAGTTTGATTGTGGAAGCGGCGACGTGCAGCAACACCAACAGGTGAAGCTGCTGGAGTTGGTGAAGCAGGGGCGATGGTGGAAGGAGGATTTGGTTGTGGTGAAGGAGCCCTTGATTCGGGCAGGGATGGAGGGAGGGAAGGCACAGGGGATGCTGGAGGAGCAGGTGCATGATGCTGTTTGGGTCTGTCATCCTCCTCGTTGATAACAACAACAGTGAGAGGATTGGCAGCAAAAGGCAGGCTGTGAAGCGCAGAGGGATCTATCCGAGGACATTTCCTCATCTGCTCAGCACTGCACCCAGGGAAATAGTGTTCATCAAACACAGCTCGCTCTGAGATCACCATCTTGCGCGTCACTGGGTTGTAGAATTCCCAGGCCTTGTACTTGAGGGATAACCCACAAAGATACATTTCTCAATATGGGAGCCAGAGGCATCCCGTTTATCTTTCTGCACATGCACATAGGCAGGCAGCCCCAAACACCTTGAGATGAGCCACATCTGGTTTCTGCTTGTGCCAGAGCTCATGTGGAGTAGTGTTCCCTCCAATGTGAGCAGAGGGATGCATGTTGGCCACATGAATGTATGCACCAACAGCAAGAGCCCTGAATGAAGCAGGGAGATTTGCTTCATGCAGCATCACAGTAGTGTGCTCATCTATGGTGCGATTAAGCACGTTCTGCTGTCCCATTTCTGTTGCGGTCGATTCCTGGTTGAATGGCGATGCACAATGCCCTCTGAGCAAGGAAGTTCCTGAACTCGTTGGACATGTACTCGCCACCCTTATCGTCCTGAAATCCTTTGATCTTTTGTCCAAAGTGGTTCTCGCATAAGCTTTGAACAACTTGAATGCATGGAACGCGTGACTCTTGCGTTGCATGTGGTAACACACTTTGAAGCTAGTGTGATCATCAATGAAGGTAATACGATGCTTCCACCCCTCACGAGTGTGCAGCTTGTATTCCTTCAGATCAGAATCAATGAGATCAAGAGGATGTTCAGAACGATGACCAGTGGATGGAAAAGGACTCGCATTCAGCTTTCCTGCAAGGCAGGGTTCACAGATGGGATCTGGTTTCTGGTTTGAAGTCAACTTCACACCAGTGACCAGATTCTTGCTAAGGATGGTTTTGGTATCAGCATAAGAGTGATGGCCAAGTTGACGATGCAACAAGTTCAAATCCATAGGCAAGGTCCCAGAGGTGAACAGAGCTGAACCAGAAGAGGGGATCTCGACCTCTCTCACAAAAGCCTGGTTCCTCTCATTGATATCTGCCTCAAACAAGAGCTCGTTGTTTCTGGTGAATGAAACAAGATCTCCTTTAAATGTAACACCATAGCCATGATGTTTGGTGAGGTAGGTAATAGATATCAGATTATGAGACAATTGAGGAACAAACAAGACATTGGTAAGGATAACAGGCCGAGCACTGTGTCCGTGTATAAGTGGCTTCAACTCTATCTCTCCCACCAGTTCAGAATAAACAACAACTCCGTTGGCGACTTCGATGGCAACCCTGTAGTAGCGGGTGTTTTTGAGACGATCCTTGCGGTTCGTCATGTGCGATGTGGTTCCTGAATCCGCATTCCATCGAAAGTCAACAACAGAGAATGCAAAGTGGGAGAGCAGACTTGCATTTGAAGCCACTTGGGACTTTGCATTTGCACCATTGCCTTTGGCATTCCCCTTGTCCTTTGCAATGCTCCTGATAAGATTGTGGAACTGTTTGCATTTAAGGAAGGTATGGCCGGTTTCAGAGCATGCAGTGCAAGTGACTGCAGGTGCAAATGCCAGTGCAGCAGAGGGTGTGGGGGCACTGGATACAGTGGCCATGGCTGCTCCAGAGAGAGGATTTCTCTCAGTGGAGTCTCCTTCCTGCCCAGCGCTCTTGAACACCTGATAGTTGTTGTAGGCATTCTCAACTGCACTGGGGCTGAGGGTGTCAGTACTGCAGGTGCAAATGCCAGTGCAGCAGAGGGTGTGGGGGCACTGGATACAGTGGCCATGGCTGCTCCAGAGAGAGGATTTCTCTCAGTGGAGTCTCCTTCCTGCCCAGCGCTCTTGAACACCTGATAGTTGTTGTAGGCATTCTCAACTGCACTGGGGCTGAGGGTGTCAGTAGACGTCTCGAAAGGCGCCTTGAGAGAGTTGTAACGACCCTCATCAGGAAGGGCCATAAGCAGGACCACTGCATGGAGCTCTGCATCAGCTTGATCCAACTTGAAGTCGGCGGGTCTAGAGTCCTTCAAAGATCTCATAGCATCTGAGACACGACCAGTGAGAGACAGAAGCGACTCATCCTCCTTGAGTTTAATGGAGGTGAGTGTCCTGTAGGCATTGAAGCGAGCTCTACATGACGCAACCTGAAGGGTTTCCCCAAGGCAGACCTGGCCAGCTCCTTAAACTGCGAAAGTCCCTTTATGGCTTAAGCAGGCTGGCAGGCAATGGCAAGAACTGCGAGAGAAGCTCCAACAAATGGGCTTCAAGTGTCTCCAGTCTGATGTTCATGCTTTGTCTATTCAGATGGAGCTGTTCGCATCATCCTTCCCATCTATGTTGATGACGGTGTCATTGCATCCAAGCATGATGCTGATATCAACCGAGTTATTGCTGAACTTGGCTCTGCATTCAGAGTCAAGGATCTTGGTCCTACAGAGTGGCTTCTGGGGATCAAGGTTGAGCGCAACTCCAAGACTGGAGACATTGCCATTTCACAGCGCCAATATGCTGTGAATGCTGTGAACATGCTTGAGCAGTATGGAATGTCTGATTGCAAGCCTGTTTCCACCCCTATGCTGCCTGGTCTTAGCCTGACCAAGGAGATGGGAGCCAAATCTGAAGACGAGTCCAAACACCTCAAAGGCACTTGTATCAGTGCTGTGGGCTCTCTGATGTACTTGGCTATCCAAACTCGTCCAGATATCTCCTATGCAGTGGGTGTTCTTGCACGCTTCAACAGCAATCCTGGTGAAGCCCATTACAGCGCTCTGAAGCATTTGTTCCGCTACATCAAAGGCACTCTTGATTACCGCATCACATACTCCAAATCTCCTTCTCCTTACAAGTTTACCACCTACGTCGACCCTGATGAGTCCTTCTTCACGTACACTGATGCTGATCATGGTGGTGATAAAGACACCATGAAAAGCACCAGTGGTTTCATTGTGATGATGGCTGGTGGACCAGTGAGCTGGAGAAGCAAACTGCAGACGACTGTGTCTCTTTCCACTACAGAGGCAGAGTACATTGCAGGAGTTGATGCTGGCAAGGAGATTGTATGGATGCGACATTTGCTTCAAGAGCTAGAGTACGGTTTGACCGGTGCATCGTCTCTTCTCATGGACAATCAGTCTGCCATTGTTGTTGCTCGGAATCCAGAGCACCATGGTCGCATGCGTCATCTTGACCTTGCACACCATTGGCTTCGTGGACAGGTTGAAGCTGGTGTGATTGATGTAAAGTATGTTCTGACTGAGGATCAACTTGCAGATATCATGACCAAAGCACTGCCCAAGCCAGCGGTGGAACGACTTCGAGACATGATGGGATTAAGGGGGAGACAATGAGACTGCTCTCATTCAGGGGGAGTGTTGAAGTGTGGGACTTCCAGCATTCTCATTTGTCATGTTGTGTTTCATGGACACTTAGTTTAGACATGTGAAACACCAGTATCCTGATGGATCTGATGGTTTCCATGGTGTCTGATTGTAGTATCCATCAGTATCCTGATGGACCTGATGGTTTCCATGGTGTCTGATTGTTGCTATGCCATTGTGTATATAAGTAGCCTAGTGTAGAGCCTGAGTCCCCAGTTTCTCACTGTTGACTCAGGTTAGTTGTCTTGTCTCTCTCTTCAATTCGAGTTTCTCACTGTTGACTCAGACCACTGTGCTTGCCTGATTCTAACATCAGAGGGCAATTGAAAACTCTGTGGGTAGATGACATAATGACATAATGTGGCTGTGCTAAAAAATCCGTTTTTTGCCAACCACCTCCGATCATAAATCTGAGATTTGGATCCGGGCCGAAAATTTGCCGGTCTGTCATTTGTCGTAGGAAAAACTTCGGAGCATGTTTTTTGGACTCTTTGGCTCAATCTGAATTCAGGAAAATTAAAATTGGGTCAAAATTAAATCCCGTTGGGGCTACAGGCTATTTGCGGACTTTGTTTGTCCACAACTGTACTAGCCGCCAGGACTCCCTTTCACCCCACTACTTAGAGTCTGCTAATCGTTTTCAAGTCTTCGCCCAACCGCTTACACTTCCGGGTCGAGTCACAATGCCCGTCCTGTTCACAATGTGCCAGAACTGCACCACAGGCAGCGTTCAACTTAAGCTTCGCGAATGCGCCGGCTGCGGAAATGTGCGCTACTGCGTGCGAGCCGTTTCCTTGCACAATGCAGCCTCAACTGGTATTCTCATCGCCCCAAACACTCGCAAGAGTGCCAGAAGGCGTACGATGGGGGGTGTTTCGCCCGCACTCCGAGCTCGCATCACGCGCCAGATCTTCATGTACAAGAAGCTTGGAGAAATCAAGAGCATCACGGGAAAGAGCACAACGGGCACGACACGGGCTCAAGTTGAGATGGCGGCGGCTGGGGTGGTGGAAATATGCGCGAGGAGGAAGGGGGGGATAAAGACGAGGAGGAGGAAGGGGGGGCTGAAATAGATGAGAAAACACAAGTCGATCAATGGTGGTGCTCACCCAGGGACACCGCATGTAGAAGATCAGTGACATTGAAGATACTGGAGGACGGGCTGAGGCCAAGACTGATGTACCATTCACAGACACCAGATATCCAATCGAGACCGAGGGAAACATCCAGAGAGGAGCTGGAGGAAATGGTACAAGCCAGGACCGAAGTAAAAGATCCTAGAGGGCCACCGTTGATGGTGAATGCATAGAGGGGAGAGGAATGACCAGGAAGGCGTCCATGTTGAATAGTTGGGTTCAATTTCTGTTAGCATCATGCATGATTCTCCCATTCACCGACAAAATTGTGTTCTCCCAATTTTGTACTGAACTTGAACTTCCATTTTCTAAGGCCAGTTGACTATGTATCTGCAGGGTAGGCTACATTTCTCTATGTAGGCTACAGAGTCTACAGAGACTATGTTTCATCCGCACTGGCTACATGATACAACACAGGCTGCCCACTGGCTACGGATGACTACATTTGGCTACATACCCACTCGAGTGGCTACAGACCTCCTGGAGCGAAGCCTGTTCGCTCTCAGTGGGTCTTTGTGATCAAACACAAGTCTGCACCCATACATCCCGTATTCCGGGTTCCAATTTTAGTAGACCCGAAACCCTTCGGGTACACCACAGGTCTGCGAACATTGAATTTATTGTGCAATTTAGGTCATTTCAAGGCAGTTTGACATGGCTCACAGCTATGAGAGGTACTCCAAAGTTTTGTTACTGCTATTTGCGGAACTTAGGGCACCGATCAATTTTTTTGAAAAAATGATGATTTCAGTATAACACTCATAACTCCCTCAATTCTTAGTCTTTTCTCTTGATTCCAACACCATTTTACTTGTATACAATGCCCCCACCTGCATGTACCCATGGATAAATACTGATTATATAATCCAAACCAAATATGGAAATCAGGATCATTTTGTGCATATCACTTCCTGTACATGCACTAGGTAATTAAAACATTGGATATCTGGGAATATATATCTTTTTTATGATATACAGGCGCCTGGGAGCCCATTTTGTGTATATATGTTGTTGTTATGGTACACCGTTGACCTACATATACTGGGTCATATCCAGCACCATATGGGGCTCTGATATCTAAATTTTGAATATGCCTGCAGCTGGATATATATATTAGTAGACATGTGCGAAGATATCACGATGCCCAGACTCTTTATGTTTGTACGGGAGGTGATATATGCAAAATTTGGTGACTTACCATATATGGTACAAATTATATAATCATCCCACATCCAGGGGTGCATGCAGGCGGGGGCATTGTGTACAAGTACAATGGTGTTAAAATCAAGAGAAAAGACTAAGAATTGAGGGAGTTATGAGTGTTATACTGAAATCATCATTTTTTCAAAAAAATTGATCCGCGCCCTAAGTTCCGCAAATAGCAGTAAGCACCCGATGCATTTAAAAACCTCAATTAGTGAGCATATTTCAGTTTTGAAGGTGTTAAACTGTGCCGGCAAGCTTCGGCAGGCATGATCCGATCAATTCTGACAACCCGTGGACAACCCGTAGACCCGCGGGTTTGGGTCCGGGTTTTCCGGGTTTGGGTCCGGGTTGACTGTTTCATACCCGGACCCTGCCTCCCTTTGCCTTCGAACGCATGAGAGGTGCCATGAGCTCATGGAATGGCCAACCAGTTTTTCCGAAACGCGCAGCGGCTGGGAAAACCTTGACATACTCCATCCAAGTCCCCCTCATTGCAGGACTCACATTCACCCCGGTGTCATCGTTCCACGCATAGCCAGAGGTGTTCTTGATATGGTCAATGATATGCCATTCTTTCTGAAGCTGAATGGGCCAGCGATCAGAAGAGAAAAAAGAGATGTATCGCCAAACACACCGCTGCATAGTCTGGATCCTGGCCGAAGTGAGTCGTTACTCCTTGGCTCTTGTGCTACTGCTTACCGATCCCCGAGAACTTGTACTTCTCATCCCACAGGCTGGTAGTGATGGTACTCAGCGCGGGAACTTGACTCATGACACGTCCTCTGACAAAGCACTGGAAGTCATCTACGAAACTGTAGGCTGTTCAGATGTCCACCTGAAGCCTAAGCTCTTGTATAAGCTGTCGCATCTTCCTGCCAAGGCAGATGCGATTAACCTCACCTCGGAGGCGGCTGGGAAGGCTGTCTCGGATGTCCACCTGAAGCCTAAGCTCTCCTATCAGCTGTCGCATCTTCCTGCCAAGGCAGATGTGATCAACCTCACCTCGGAGGCAGACAGGGAAGGCTGTCTCGAGGAGGTTACAGAGGCCGAGGCCAAGAAGAAAGGTACCATTGGGGTTCGTATCCTTGTTACTGAGCAGGTGAGTCCTGTGGTAGCATTTATCTAGTCAATCACTCAGCGGCTCTTTGGGCAGTTTAAGTGCAATTTCCTGTCGTGTCAACGAAAGAGTGCCGCAGCGCTCCATCACAAAGGAGGAGACGCGAACGATTCGGCCTCGGCTCTTCTGGCGCAACGGCTGTTCTCCCTCGCACATCCACTCGTGATTCACCTGGTCATTTGCATGCACACAACATTCATCGTGGGCAATTGGATAATGAATCTTGTCGCCAGTAGGGCTGCACGCCGTGCCTGTGATGGGCACGGCCGTCGTTTCGACGGGTGAGTAACGGGCACGGACCTTCACACAACGGTCCGTCATGTGGGCCAAGAAATTCTCTACGGTACGGGACGGGCGACGGAACGGCCATCGACGGGGGTTCAGAAATCACCGGCGGGCGTGCGAGCTTGTATTTCCACTCAAAATATATTTCTATTCTAATTCTCAAGTCGGAACACGCTCTACGAAGGTATTCAACAGGAAAATTGGGTTTGTATTGATTTTGCGCAAGATACAAAAGAGTAGTACGCGAGTTTTTTTTGATGACAAACAGAGTGTAAACGAAACAATCGGTGCTACAGTAATTCACGCATCTCCTAGAATTTCCTTGACTGCGTTCCGTGCGAGGCGAAGGCGCTGTTTCACCATCATCAAGGTTCTGATGGTGTCTGGCTTCAGGCTCGCTCGTCAGAGAGAAATGGTGTCGCACCCTCCTGAGAAAATGTGTTCAACAGCGACAGCAGATCCTGAACACGTTTGGACAGCGGGCAGGGCGCTGTCAGCGTCCGAGAGTCATAGTTCGATTCCTCTTGATTAAAATTCTTAGATCAGGGGAAATAAAATCCCCGGTGTTTGTCATGGCTATTAGCCAAGCTTCCGGCCGGTCTCGGTAACCTCCCGCCGTGGTCTTGAGCATTCCTGGCCCTCCCCTCCTCGAATTTCCTGGTCACACCCTCTGTCTAGTGATGTTCGTAGCTTGGCTTGAAGCCAAAAAGTCAAGAAGCCAAAGCCGTGGCTTGACCAAGCCAGGCCAAGCCAAATCTTTGGCTTCGGGTTGGCTTTGGCTTTGGCTTGAAGTCCTGAAAGCCAAAGCCATGGCTTCAAGCCCCGGCTTGGAGGGCAAAAAAGTTTTGTTTCTGCAAGCGTCGATTGAAACCAAATTTAGATCCATCTGATCGCAGCTGCTCGGCTCAAGCTCGGGCCGCATCAAGTTTGTCTCTGTTATCCAGTAACCGGTACCCCACTACAATCTCCATGATCTTGCTCATGATATTCGCTCTGCTTGCGGCTCGTTGGTACCCGGGGTACACGGACCATCTCGGGCGGCATAAAAGGTGACAGATTGTGACTGGACGCGTCAAGTTCTTCTCTCTCCCACCATGTCTCGCACGCGCGACAATCCAGATCCCTCCCTTATTCTCAACACCACGCGTGACCGTGTCTCATCGAGCAAAATCACCGACCCCGCCAACGATGAACCTCTGGATGTGGCTCACCAGGCGCAGGTCAAGAAATCGAGTGAGCACTTTATATCGACGCGTCCATCATGTCTTCTCACATCGCGTCGCGTCCCAGTTGCCACCATCCTGGGCCTGATTGACCAATTGAGGCCTTGTGACGCACTCTCTCGAAATCAGTTCCCAAAGCGCGCATAGACGGCGTCGGTATCCAGCGAACGGGCATTCTCCTCGGCTGGTATTATGATCAGCAAACGACGCAACCGTTTGAAGTCCGACATCGTCGAGGCATTGCAAGTCCTCAAATGTATGATACGCGGTCAGATCTACAGGACGAGGCGGACGAGGCGGAGCTGGATGATAGCGGGAAGGAAGGCAGTGGTCAATGGTCAATGTGTGAAAGGAACAAATCCATACTTCAACAGTTGGAACTCAGAGCCCTAAATATCAATATTTAACATTGTGCTCCTTGTGAGACCTTATATCTTGGGTTCAAGTAGCGTCAAATTTATTAAGCATTGAGAATCCAACAAACTGATCGGAAGTTTGATTTCATTCACGCTCAAACCGAATTTCCGGTTACTTTCCGACAGAGCGAGGAGGTGGAAAATAGAAAAACTTTCTATGTTTTGGACAATGGCCGATACTAATTTTAACGCAAAGATCCCAAATCTGCACTAAATTTAACTGGAACTGGACAGCGCTCGAGCTTCTCTAATGGCGCCTGCTACAAAAAGCAAGAAAAAACACTGTGCAAAGTCCATGAGGTTCAGAGTGAAAACGGAAGGGAAGGCTGGTTGAACTAACCTTAGGTATAGATATCGGGGGAGCGGGACACATGCTTAAGTGGGACACAAGGTATATATATTGGCAGAGCGGGACACATATATGCTTAAGTGGGACATACTGTAGAGATATCGGCGGAGCGGGACACATGTATGTTTTAAGCGGGACATAAGGTAGAGATATTGGTGGAGCGGGACACATATATTTAAGCGGGACATAAGGTATAAATATTATCTGCGGGAGCGGGACACATTATATGCTTGAGCGGGACACAGGATGTAGATATCAGCAGAGCGGGACACGTATATGCTTAAGCAGGACGCCAGGTGTAGATATTGGTGGAGCGGGCGCAAACAGTGTTCCCAGCCGAAGTGGTGGCTGTGATTCTGGTGCATCAATTGAATCGCGCAAATTGGACTTCTGGGCACTGTGCAAGCAGTTTTGCTTCAATCTGGCCTGGCCCAAGTGCATCAGAACAGCGGGATTTTTCTGAATTGATTCGCCACTCAGGGCTTGGAGATTCAAGAGGCGCTCGATCTCTGGATCATGGAATAATTCCCACGACCCTCCCCTCCCCCAAAAAAGGCAGGTATGTGTCAGCGGCATCAATTCGGCCATCACCACTGACAAGCACTTCCAGTTAACTGCAGCATTTTTGAGCACTCATTGGGTGTACAATGTGGATGCCTAGCACATATATTTTGGGCAACACACTGCTCAACATATTTTGGGCAACACACTGCTCAACAATCTACTGGCAAAATGAGAGGGAAGTCGCTTCATCAGTGGCTGTGCAGCGCCACCTCGCGTGGCCACATCAAATTCCGCGATCCAGAGATCACTCACCTCTTGTGGAGATTGGACCAGTATTGAGCGAGATATGGCCCAAACAGTGTTCCCAGCCGAAATGGTGGCTGTGATTCTGGCGTTGGAGACCTCTCAGGGTCTCTGGGCCGGAGATGAGCCAACGGGGCTCGCAGCGGGGATGGGAGAAGCGGAGGAAAACCCAATATATGACTAAGCTAAGGACATCTGAGCCTAACAACTACAAAGCAAGGAAGAAGCTGCTGCACCAACCACAGTTGCCCCCCACCAAAAAACGTACAAGCAAAGCGAGGTACGTGGCGCGACCCCGCGCCTCACTCTAACCAAACTGACCCTCTCGGTATTCCACCCAATCATGCACGAAGCTCATGACAGGGCTGAAAAACCGGCGCGAGCACCAGAATTTCCAGAAGTGTCGAGATGAAGACGAGTTGGTCAGGTGGAAGATCTCTGAAGTGCTGCTGGCTATCCGCTAGTGGCGGAGCCCAAGCAAGCTCGGAGATGCGGCCGAGTCGGGCCAGACCCTGCTCGTAATCAACCTCTCGTGCACAACCAAGGGCGAGGGACGAGTTGACAGGTCCGAAGGTCGTGGCAAAGGGCTTGAGGGGTGGTGGCATGGCCAGAAAAGGAATCTCCGGTGGATGAATGGGATCGATGCTGACGAGGTGGATGTTGGCGGGCAGAGGGAGTAGTATACCGGGGGTATTTTTGGGAAGGGACCGGGGAAAAGGTCGATGTGCGTTACGTTGGGGTAGCACTCGGTGGTTGCGGCGACGGATGTTGCCCAGGGATGAGCCGAATCGTTGCGGAGCGCAGACAAGTCGCGTGGGGGTTTGGCGGGCAGTGCCTCGGACACCAGGCTGCCATGAGCAGACAGCCCGTCGCATGCCGGATGATCGACGTCGTCCTCGGTGAAGGTGATAGTCGACACATCAAAAAGATGTGGCGACGACGCGGACAGGAACTGGCCGGTGCTTACACATTGTGTTCTTTCAACCTCCTCTCTCAGCCTTTGTGTCTCCTCTTCCTTCCTCTTTTCCCTCCTCCTCTTTTTTTCCGTCGTGTCTGCTTTCGGCATACGTGTCACGTGTCACGTGAACGAAAACGGGTCCAGGAATGTGCGCCGAAACGCGTCCGATGCGAGTGTGCCGGTGCCAGTAGTTGTCAAGAGTAATGAAGGTGAGAGGGATGTCGAAAAAAAAAGGGTCCAGGAAATATGCTAGCAGCAGGTGCGAGGGAATCTGAGTCGCTGCTCAGGGAGAATGCTGGAGAGCTGGAGGAGCCCTTCTTGTCGCAGAATGGGCGTGGGAAGAGCGAAAGCACACTCTTGTCACCAAGATGGAGACCTCTCAGGGTCTCTGGGCCGGAGATGAGCCAACAGGGCTCGCAGCGGGGATGGAGAAGCGGAGGAAAACCCAATATATGACTAAGCTAAGGGTCAAGTCCATTCGCAAGCACCTGTGTTGAAACCGAAAAGGTTCAGAACAGAGACAAAAAATTAGGTAAAACAAAATACCTGGTCAATCAAGTGCTCTGCCTCAGGGAACTATTAGGCAGTAAGAAAAAAGTGAGAGGATAAAATCTGGAAACTCAACATGAACATCATCATCGCTCTCTGAATCAAGAATCTCTCAAAGGACGTGTGAGGCTGTTGTATTCTTCAACAGGAATGAGGGTCGTGTGGACGGGGAGAGCTCCGTCCACACGATGGGCCACACACAGGGTATCATTGTCGCTCAGCGAAGTCAGTATAGGGTGAAGAACACGCCGCGCAAAACAAGGGTGAGTTAAAACATGAGTCGGACGTCGGGTGGGAGGTTGAAAAAGGCAGTCGATGGGTGAATACAAGTTCCGCAATCACGGAGCTTGACACAAAATAACCGTAAGGCAGGGACAGCTGCGGCGGAAAGAAGAGGCTCACCAATGAATATAAATAGCCCCTCAGCCAAATAGTTCGGCGTAGTATTGTAAGGACTCGCTCGCAGCGCTTGGAGAGTGAATGTGAAAGCGGTGAGAAACTTTGGGTCCTCAACCCAGCTCCGATTGGCACGACCCTTCGGTCCGAGGCATGGTGTTTGGGGTTGTGTACACTGCACCACTGATCGGAGCTGGTACGACAAAGTCTATCTTGTTCTTGGCACAGTGGGTGAGAAAAGTGATGTTACTGCTATTTGCAGAACTTGGGGCGCGCGTGATGTTTTTTTTTCAAAAAATGATTGTTTTCGTATATCACCCGTAACTCCCTCAATTCTTTGTCTTTTCTCTTGATTTTACTGCTGTTGTACTTGTATAGGATTTCCCCACACGCATGCACCCATAGATGTAGGATGATTATATAATCTGTACCAAATATGGTAAGTCACAAAATTTCACGTATATCACCTTGCATATGAACACAAACGGTGCTCTGCATGCTGCCTTTCCTTGTCGGGATCTCAACAGTCTTTCTCCTGGGTTCTCTGCAGGGCATCCACAATGACGAATCTCCCCTGGAACTGACCTGCTGCCGATGGTAGCGTGCTTGGGCCTGCATGTCAATCTCGGGTATGTATCTTGATTGTTCACTGGGTCTTTGATGTTTGATACAAAATGAAATAGGTTCATCTCTGCTGCATCGGAATCAAGGCTAAACCCACACACTTCCAGAGAGTGGTTTTGCGATGATGAGTGCCGTGAAAATGCAGGAGGAAGCAGAAAGAGGACACGTAGAGGGTAACGGGTCGGAACTGGGTCATATAAACATGAATGATTTGATGTCAGAACCTGTACAATGTTTTTTCGCCCATCCTGGCCTTGTGAACAGAGAATACGTGAAACGGAAGTTCAACAGCAGTTGGAAGTAACTGTGAGATTCGGACAAGCTTAGTCAGCCAGAAGGTTTGATTGGGCTTGCTCTGCTGCAATCCCGACGACGTAGCTAGAACAAAGTAGGCTACTTAAATACTAAAATAGTATCTACAGAAACCTAGGAAGGCAATGCGTAGGCTAAGATACCCGAAGTTGGCATAGCGTAACTGTAACCGTAACGTACTTGGAGTTTGCCATGACGGCGTCACTCCAGAATCCAACAGTAACAATTACCGCTTTGGGCAATGATGTGATGCTTACTAAGCTCGGCTAATAGGTAGGTAGGTCCTGGACGCCCTTAATTCACTTTTCCGACCCTGTGTGGGAAAATTTAATGGTGAATACCCTTGGATCAATCACCTCTTGCGGGCTGGGGCTGCGCGCTTCCAATCTCCTTAGTTGCCACGTCGTCATCTGTGACTGACAGCAAGCCTTTCAATCCGGTGGCCCTCAACATCACATCCTTGTCGACAACAAATACGGTGTCAGATCTGAAGATCTTCTTCGTGTTTTTCTTGTGCCTGTGTTTCATGCGTGATATCTTGGCCCTGAGAGCATCGAATATCTTCTCAAGCTCCTCGTTGTCTTCTTCCTTAATTTCCGTTGAGCTGGCATCAGAGTCGGCATCAGAATCGGATGCCTTGGAATCGTCCTCTCGCTGTTTTAGCTTTATCTTGTCAATCACGGACTGGTCAAGGCGGCAGAAGGCAACCGTTGGACGACATGGAGGGCGGCCGCCGGCATGGACCTTCTGCACCCTGAAACCATTGTCAGTCTACTTTCTTGTAATATGTGAAGAGTAGTAGACCGACCGGAGCATGATATCTGTACCATTGACCAACCATTCTCACATCCAATAGACCCTCCTGTTTTTGATTTCCCTGTTGAAGTGGGTTGGTAGTGTTTGGTTCAGACGGGTCCGCCTTCCTTATTTGTACTCTGTCACAGAGCTTTTCGCCTTCCATCTGGTGCTATATCTGCCTTTTCGGCTTCCATCTGGTGATCTCATTACAATAGGTTACAGGCCCTGTCTCAGAGTCTTCTGTACCTCATATCCTCTCTTCTTTCAAAAATCTATCTGTCTTTGGGTGGATTCATCCTTTACCTTCTGGATAACCTCCTCTTGCGCTTTTCTGTCACATCACACATCACGCATCACAGATCACATGTCCCCTCCCTACATCACCTCTGCTCTTACGTCTCACGGCGGACAAGTTGATGTCATCTTCCCTTTTGTCATGTGCAGTCACTGTGACTGTCATCCTGATTGTCACCCAGCCGGGACTGTCATCTCGCCAACTGGGTTGGTCGTGAGAAAATGTCAAACTTGTATTGCTTTTATTTTCCATCTGCCTCATCCTTGCTTCAGAAAAATACAGAAAAAATGCAGGGGAGTCGAAATTCTCCCAGGAAGAGGACACCGAATTTTTCATTTTTTCCTGTGGGCTGTGTTGTCCCCGCTCGTGGGAAACACCCCGGGAGGCTCCCCCTAAGGCAACATTTGGTCAACCCAAGCACCCTCTTTCCTCTGGTGAAGTCAAGACCTCAGACTTGCAGTGCAATTTAAAGCTTCAAGCCTGTGTTCAGTCTTTCCTACTAAATGCTGTGCTCGGAAAATTGTTGCCTTCATCGCCGTGCAAAGAACGGAAACCTGGAGGAAGGCTCAACTATATGTACTTTTATGTGTGTCAAACTGTGTGTGTTACTCAAGACCACTCGTAGTCATCTCACAGCTGTAGATTTGCATACTTGTTCATTGCTTGGTCATGCATAGGGTAAATAGGAGACTCTTACCCTTTCTGGAGACATATCAATTATAGCATTGAACTGGAAAAAATCGCGTCGCGTCGGTGCAGCGCTGCCGTATTTTCTTTACCAATTTCTGGTAATGTCCAACCTTGGCCCGACCATCGAAACGCGCAAGCGAAACAGGCAAGCATGACAGTCGGCGTGTCGGTCCGGGTGCCGGCAACACTTTGCGAGATGACAGTCCGCATGACAGTCACAGTGACTGCACATGACAAAAGGGAAGATGACATCAACTTGTCCGCCGTGTCTGTACTCACTGTCACTCTCGACTCATCCAACTGGGTGAAGTTTGGGAAGAATGTGAAAGTCTTCTTGCTGGGACTAGATGCTCTTTGGGTCCAGGATGGTACTGGGCCTGGCACAGATGCAGACAACATCGTCCTTGATCGCATGCTTGTTCCGTGCCTGTATGGAAAGGTCAGTGCTGCCTACGGGTTGTCCACGGGTCGTCGGAATTGATCGGATCATGCCTGCCGAAGTTGCCGGCACAGTTTAACACCTTCAAAACTGAAATATGCTCACTAATTGAGGTTTTTAAATGCATCGGGTGCTTAACAAAACTTTGGAGTACCTCTCATAGCTGTGAGCCATGTCAAACTGCCTTTAAATGACCTAAATTGCACAATAAATTCAATGTTCGCAGACCCGTGGTGTACCCGAAGGGTTTCGGGTCTACTAAAATTGGAACCCATACCTGTACCGGGGCCGACCCAACCCGGAAACCCGGCGGGTTGACCTGTACCCGTGCTCAACACTATCAATATGTAAATCACGGATTCGTAACGAGCTCAGCACCCATGATATGGCACATGCAAGGATCAAAGTGTCTACCCGCCGAAGGTGAGAGTTTTATTGTCCCCAATTTATTCCGCCCAGCTGACGGTTTGCACAGATACCACTCCTATTTTGTCGCGAAGACGACACAGATGCAGATTTTATTCCATAGTTCAAAAAGAATACATGGGTTTTCCATTGGTTTTACATCTAGTTTTTTGTTTGAGAGCGAGCTCTAAGAATTATCGAGGAGTTGTAGAGTCGGCTTGGAGTCGGCTGGCAGCATTGCCATATTGATCTGATCATGGAAGGAGGATATACAAGATATGGCCGCACCACACATTGGAAAGCACGGCACATTGAAATCAAACCTGGCACATTCATGCTGATGTGCCACCTTTCCCCCAATAGATGGCACATTCCATTTTGAGAATGTGCCGCCCGTCGGTTGCCCTGCCGTCGGGAAATCGGATTCGCCACCTTCTCAGTGGTGGTCTCTTTCTCCTCGCATCTAACCCGTCCATTGTACCTGCTACTGAATCGGCACAGCCCATCACGTCCACCTCCACTGCATCAACTCAACCATCCACCGCAACTCAAACCTGTTTCGTCTGCAACCAAACCTGACCCAATTCCTCGCCCATTCTCCAAGGACCCTGATGCCTGGAAAAGCATCGGTCCGGGTCCAAAATATCATCCATCCCCCATGCATTGCGACAATCAGGCTGCGATATCCGTTGCAGAAAATCCAGCCATGCACGATAAAGCGAAGCATATTGCATTAAAATATCATTACCTCCGCGACCTGATCGACAACAAAGACATCACAATCCACTACTGCCAATCTGGGGGGAATCCGGCGGACCTCCTCACAAAAATCCTCCCACGTGATACAACGATGCGGTGTCGTCAAATGATTGGTTTGAGCAGCGGAACTGGATAGCGAGGTCAGGGGGAGTGTTCCAGTATAGACCTCGAATCCAGTCCCGCTGTAAGGCCGGAGGGCTCGGGGACCGGATAAGGGGAGTTAGGGCATTAACATAGGCTGGACAGCTATATAGAATAGGTTGACCACAGAACCCGCACGGTTCAACTCCGACCTAAAACAGTTGATGGCCAAATTTATTTGAGAATAAAATCGACGCACTCTTGCAATAAGCAGGCCTGCCTCCTCAACGCCTCTAACGAGAGAAGAATATGGCCCCCTACATGCTCTCGCATCTTGTGTAAACTTTGCTTTATACCACATATCAAGCACTGAACAATGGTCTTTCCAGGAAGCTTGGGCTTCGGAGTTAAATGAGGGGGAATATTGCGTATGAAAGATGATTGTTGGCCTATTGCATGACAGTGTAAGATTTTGGGTCCCCTCTAACACCAGAACTCACCAATTGAGTCGGAATATGGCAATGCTTGTGGATTGTTAATATATGGAAGTAACTGCAGATTCTCAAGCATTTCTGGGCTTTCTGGATCCAGTGATTGCCAGATTCCCTTCATAACCTCATCTAATTGTTCTGAATTGATACACCATGTTGGTTTATTACTAGATTCTGGAAAGACATTTGAATGTTGGATATATTCAGACTTGAATAAACAAACCGTCAACACGCCTGCACGGACTCCCTCATTAAACGAAGTTCGTGTGGCCACAGAGGGGCCCAGTGGATGCACTACAACTGATGGGACTGCGATAATTAGTTGGTGGTGTGTCAAGCGCAAATGTGTTGCATCAACATCCAGCATCATGAAATTTCCAGTCCATTCCCAGAAATCCTCGCCAGGACTGGTACAGGAAAATCTCAAGGTTGCTCAGACGGCTATCCCAACGCTCAAACTTCGCTTCGCTGGGCAGCCCTCGGAGGTCCCGGCACCAGCGCGCCCGAAGATAGTTATCCATCTCAATGGTCACCGCCAGAGTGCATCAGAGCTCTTGGGCGACAGTGATGAAGCGTTGCAGAGCTATGTGGACTCACTGGATGATGACGAGGAAGATCTCGACGAGGATCTCGATGCAGTTGACAGGTGGGATGGTCCTGCTTCGATATTTGAGCCTGGGGAGACCGCTTTTGCAACTACCTCATCTATGAAAAGATAGTCAACTCCTTCCCACATTGTCATTAAATCTCGGCGGGCCTTGCTCCGATTTTAATTTCTGTCCCAGGTTCAAGGCTGCATGTAAAGTCATCCCCGAAACATTCCGTGCCGCCACTCCGGCTCCGGTGTATGACGCCAAGCGGAACCGACGTTCCTGGGACCTCCTTGTGAAAAAGTTGGTGAGTGCATTTAGAACTCTGGACTTCCGTACCTCCTGGTCCGCCCAGGAACATCCGCAGAGGTTGGTCCCGCTTTTCTAAACTGTGATCTGCAATTAATCGGAAACCCCTTGCTTGCTCTGTGTTCAGAGTATACAGGGAAATCGGACGCACTTCAATGTCCGATGGAAGAGTTTCCAGGGCTCTGAAATACATCGGGGATGCGTGGCGTAGGTGGAACGACAGGGGAGGGGAGGGTGGGATGTGATGTGAGGCGTAGATCAGGGTTAGGGCAAGTTTCGCATGGAGGGCAGTGAGATGCTATACGCGGAGGGTCTAGGTAGATCCTCTGTCGTGTTCGCTGATACCAAAAGCTGAGGGCCGGCTGCAGTGCGACGACTGTCCCGAATATCTCGCAAAGCATGGAGTTTGGGGGGGGGGGTTTGGGGGGGGGGGTGTAGGAGGCTCCCCAAATGCGACACTACGACACACCTGTCAAGCTTCAGAAAGGCGGACACATATCTTAAAGCCCGACACATTGCCTTGCCGCTCACCGGTTTCGACACATCACCAACCCGATCGTTCTCAAGCTTAGCATCTCCGACACAGTATGCAAAACCACTGCCGGGGCACGGCATGGTGCCGCACAGAGCCGCGTCGCGCCGCTAAGTAGGATGTCCTCACCACTCGACCCGAGCCTTCGACGTGTCGTTCCCCAGCGCACACCAAGGCCACGGGACAGCACCTCACGTTGGAAAT